>JAAVKF010000087.1:0-123653 GCA_012070555.1 Brugia pahangi | reverse complement strand
TTGTAATTAACGGTCTCAGCATTATACATCCATGAATTGTGTTAACGGTCTGAGAATCATACATCCATGAATTGTGATAACGGTCTGAGTAACACACATCCATGAATTGCGTTAACGGTCTGAGTATCATACATCCATGAATTGTACTAACGGTCTGAGCATCATACATCCATGAATTGTGAGAACGCTCTCGAGCATCATACATCCATGAATTGATTAACGCTACCAGCACACATCCATGAATTGTGTTAACAGTCTGAGTAACATGCATCCATGAATTGTATTAACGGTCTGAGAGAATCATACATCCATGAATTGTGTTAACGGTCTGAAAATCATACATCCATGAATTGTATAACGGTCTGAGTAATACATCCATGAATTGTGGGCTAACGGCTCGAAAATCATACATCCATGAATTGTATTAACGCTCAGCATTATACATCCATGAATTGCGATAACGGTCTGAGTAACACACATCCATGAATTGTGTTAACGGTCTGAGCACAACATCCATGAATTGTGTTAACGGTCTGAGTGTCATACATCTATGAATTGTATTAACGGTCTGGAGATCATATCCATGAATTGTATTAACGCTCTCAGCATTATACATCCATGAATTGCGATAACGGTCTGGCAACACACATCCATGAATTGTGTTAACTGTCTGAGTATCATGCATCTATGAATTGTATTAACGGTCTGAGTATCACATCTATGAATTATTAACGGCTCTGAAAATCATACATCCATGAATTGTACTAACGCTCTCAGCATTATACATCCATGAATTGTGAGAACGTCTGAGTATCATACATCCATTAATTGTGATTAACGCTATCAGCATTATACATCCATGAATTGCGATAACGGTCTGAGTAACACACATCCATGAATTGTGTTAACTGTCTGAGTATCATGCATCTATGAATTGTATTAACGGTCTGAGTATCATACATCCATGAATTGCGATAACGGTCTGAGTAACACACATCCATGAATTGTGTTAACGGTCTCAGAATTATACATCCATGAAATGTGTTAACGGTCTGAGAATCATACATCCATGAATTGTAATTAACGCTCTCAGCATTACACATCCATGAATTGTGATATGGTCTGAGTAACACACATCCATGAATTGTGTTAACGGTCTGGGTATCATACATCCATGAATTGTAATTAACGCTCTCAGCATTATAATCCATGAAATGTGAGAACGTCTGAGCATCATACATCCATGAATTGTGATTAACGCTATCAGCATTACACATCCATGAATTGCGATAACAGTCTGAGTAACACACATCCATGAATTGTGTTAACGGTCTGAGAATCATACATCCATGAATTGTAATTAACGCTCTCAGCATTACACATCCATGAATTGTGATAGCGGTCTGAGTAACACACATCCATGAATTGTGTTAACGGTCTGGGTATCATACATCCATGAATTGTATTAACGCTCAGCATTATAATCCATGAAATGTGAGAACGTCTGAGCATCATACATCCATGAATTGTGATTAACGCTATCAGCATTACACATCCATGAATTGCGATAACGGTCTGAGTAACACACATCCATGAATTGTGTTAACTGTCTGAAAATCATACATCCATGAATTGTAATTAACGCTCTCAGCATTATACATCCATGAATTGTATAACGGTCTGAAAACACACATCCATGAATTAATTAACGCTCTCAGCATCATACATCCATGAATTGTGTTAACGGTCTGAGAATCATACATCCATGAATACTAACGCTCTCAGCATTATACATCCATGAATTGCGATAGCGGTCTGAGTAACACACATCCATGAATTGTGTTAACTGTCTGAGTATCATACATCTATGAATTGTATTAACGGTCTGAAAATCATACATCCATGAATTGTAATTAACGCTCTCAGCATTATACATCCATGAATTGCGATAACGGTCTGAGTAACACACATCCATGAATTGTGTTAACTGTCTGAGTATCATGCATCTATGAATTGTATTAACGGTCTGAGAATCATACATCCATGAATTGTAATAACGGCTCTCAGCATCATACATCCATGAATTGTGAGAACGTCTGAGTATCATACATCCATGAATTGTGATTAACGCTCTCAGCATTATACATCCATGAATTGTGATAACGGTCTGAGTAACACACATCCATGAATTGTGTTAACGGTCTGAGAATCATACATCCATGAAATTGTGTTAACGGTCGAGAATCATACATCCATGAATTGTAATTAACGCTTCAGCATTACACATCCATGAATTGCGATAGCGGTCGAGTAACACACATCCATGAATTGTGTTAACGGTCTGGGTATCATACATCCATGAATTGTATTAACGCTCTCAGCATTATACATCCATGAATTGTGAGAACGTTCTGAGAATCATACATCCATGAATTGTGATTAACGCTCTCAGCATTATACATCCATGAATTGTGATAACAGTCTGAGTAACACACATCCATGAATTGTATTAACGGTCTGAAAATCATACATCCATGAATTGTGATAACGCTCTCAGTAACACACAATCCATGAATTGTGTTAACGGTCTGAGTAACACACATCTATTAATTGTATTAACTGTCTGAGAATCATACATCCATGAATTGTGTTAACGGTCTGAGAATCATACATCCATGAATTTACTAACGCTCTCAGCATTACACATCCATGAATTGTGATAGCGGTCTGAGTAACACACATCCATGAATTGTGTTAACCGTCTGAGTATCATACATCTATGAATTGTATTAATGGTCTGAAAATCATACATCCATGAATTGTAATTAACGCTCTCAGCATTATACATCCATGAATTGTGATAACGGTCTGAGTAACACACATCCATGAATTGTGTTAACTGCCTGAGTATCATGCATCTATGAATTGTATTAACGGTCTGAAAATCATACATCCATGAATTGCGATAACGGTCTGAGTAACATACATCCATGAATTGTGTTAACGGTCTGAGAATCATACATCCATGAATTGTGTTAACGGTCTGAGAATCATACATCCATGAATTGCGATAGCGGTCTGAGTAACACACATCCATGAATTGTGTTAACGGCCTGGGTATCATACATCCATGAATTGTAATTAACGCTCTCAGCATTATAATCCATGAAATGTGAGAACGTCTGAGCATCATACATCCATGAATTGTGATTAACGCTACCAGCATTACACATCCATGAATTGTGATAACAGTCTTGAGTAACAATTCCATGAATTGTATTAACGGTCTGAGAATCATACATCCATGAATTGTGTTAACGGTCTGAAAATCATACATCCATGAATTGCGATAACGGTCTGAGTAAACACATCCATGAATTGTGTTAACTGTCTGAAAATCATACATCCATGAATTGTATTAACGGTCTCAGCATTATACATCCATGAATTGTGATAACGGTCTGGGTAACACACATCCATGAATTGTGTTAACGGGTCTGAGTAACACACATCCATGAATTGTGTTAACGGTCTGAGTATCATACATCTATGAATTGTAATTAACGGCTCCAGAATCATACATCCATGAATTGTAATAACGCTCTCAGCATTATACATCCATGAATTGTGATAACGGTCTGGGCAACACACATCCATGAATTGTGTTAACTGTCTGAGTCATACACCTATGAATTGTGTTAAGTCTGAGTATCATACATCTATGAATTGTATTAACGGTCTGAAAATCATACATCCATGAATTGTAATTAACGCTCTCAGCATTATACATCCATGAACGAGAACGTCTGAGTATCATACATCCATTAATTGTGATTAACGCTATCAGCATTATACATCCATGAATTGTGATAACGGTCTGAGTAACACACATCCATGAATTGTGTTAACGGTCTGAGTATCATGCATCCATGAATTGTATTAACGGTCTGAAAATCATACATCCATGAATTGCGATAACGGTCTGAGTAACACACATCCATGAATTGTGTTAACGGTCTGAGAATCATACATCCATGAATTGTGTTAACGGTCTGAGAATCATACATCCATGAATTGTATTAACGCTTCAGCATTATACATCCATGAATTGCGATAGCGGTCTCGAGTAACACACATCCATGAATTGTGTTAACGGTCTGAGTATCATACATCCATGAATTGTATTAACGCTCTCAGCATTATACATCCATGAATTGGATAACGGTCTGGAGCATCACACATCCATGAATTGTGATTAACGCTATAGCATACATCCATGAATTGTGATAATAGGTCTGAGTAACACACATCCATGAATTGTGTTAACGGTCTGAGAGTCATACATCCATGAATTGTGTTAACGGTCCTAAAATCATACATCCATGAATTGCGATAACGGTCTGAGTAATAACATCCATGAATTGCATTAACGGTCTGAAAATCATACATCCATGAATTGTACTAACGCTCTCAGCATTATACATCCATGAATTGTGATAACGCCCGAGTAACACACATCCATGAATTGTGTTAACTGTCTGAGTATCATACATCTATGAATTGTATTAACGGTCTGAGTATCATACATCCATGAATTGTGATAACGGTCTGAGTAACACACATCCATGAATTGTAATTAACGGTCTCAGAATCATACATCCATGAAATGTGTTAACGGTCTGAGAATCATACATCCATGAATTGTACTTAACGCTCTCAGCATTACACATCCATGAATTGCGATAACGGCCTGAGTAACACACATCCATGAATTGCGTTAACGGTCTGGGTATCATACATCCATGAATTGTAATTAACGCTCTCAGCATTATAATCCATGAAATGTGAGAACGTCTGAGCATCATACATCCATGAATTGCGATTAACGCTATGAGCATTACACATCCATGAATTGTGATAACAGTCTGAGTAACACACATCCATGAATTGTGTTAACGGTCTGAGAGTCATACATCCATGAATTGTGTTAACGGTCCTAAAATCATACATCCATGAATTGCGATAACGGTCTGAGTAAAAACATCCATGAATTGCATTAACGGTCTGAAAATCATACATCCATGAATTGTAATTAACGCTCTCAGCATTATACATCCATGAATTGCGATAGCGGTCTGAGTAACACACATCCATGAATTGTGATAACGGTCTGAGTAACACACATCCATGAATTGTGTTAACGGTCTGAGAATCATACATCCATGAATTGTGCTAACGGTCTGAGAATCATACATCCATGAATTGTAATTAACGCTCAGCATTATAATCCATGAAATGTGAGAACGTCTGAGCATCATACATCCATGAATTGTGATTAACGCTATCAGCATTACACATCCATGAATTGCGATAACAGTCTGAGTAACACACATCCATGAATTGTATTAACGGTCTGAAAATCATACATCCATGAATTGTAATTAACGTCAGCATTACATATCCATGAATTGTGATAACGGTCTGAGTAACACACATCCATGAATTGTGTTAACTGTCTGAGAATCATACATCCATGAATTGTGTTAACGGTCTGAGAATCATACATCCATGAATTGTAATTAACGCTCTCAGCATTACACATCCATGAATTGCGATAGCGGTCTGAGTAACACACATCCATGAATTGTGTTAACTGTCTGAGTATCATACATCTATGAATTGTATTAATGGTTCGAAAATCATACATCCATGAATTGTATTAACGCTCTCAGTACATCCATGAATTGCGATAACGGCTCGAGTAACACACATATGAATTGTGTTAACGGTCTGAGTATCATACATCTATGAATTGTATTAACGGTCTGAAAATCATACATCCATGAATTGCGATAACGGTCTGAGTAACACACATCCATGAATTGTGTTAACGGTCTGAGAATCATACATCCATGAATTGTGTTAACGGTCTGAGAATCATACATCCATGAATTGTGATAACGGTCTGAGCAACATACATCCATGAATTGTGTTAACGGTCTGAGTATCATACATCCATGAATTGTAATTAACGCTCTCAGCATTATACATCCATGAATTGTGATAACGTCTGAGTATCATACATCCATGAATTGTGATTAACGCTACCAGCATTATACATCCATGAATTATGATAACGGTCTGAGTAACACACATCCATGAATTGTGTTAACGGTCTGAGAATCATACATCCATGAATTGTATTAACGGTCTGAAAATCATACATCCATGAATTGCGATAACGGTCTGAGTAAATACATCCATGAATTGTATTAACGGTCTGAAAATCATACATCCATGAATTGTAATTAACGCTCTCAGCATTATACATCCATGAATTGCGATAACGGTCTGGGTAACACACATCCATGAATTGTGTTAACGGTCTGAGTAACACACACATGAATTGTTAACGGCTCTGAGTGTCATACATCTATGAATTGTATTAACGGTCTGAAAATCATACATCCATGAATTGTACTAACGCTCAGCATTATACATCCATGAATTGTGATAACGGTCTGTATCACACATCCATGAATTGTGTTAACGGTCTGAGTAACATACATCCATGAATTGTGTTAAAGGTCTGAGTGTCATACATCCATGAATTGTATTAACGGTCTGAAAATCACATCCATGAATTGTATTAACGCTCTCAGCATTATACATCATGAATTATGATAACGGTTTGAGTAACACACATCCATGAATTGTGTTAACGGTCTGAGTAACACACATCCATGAATTGTGTTAAAGGTCTGAGTATCATACATCTATGAATTGTATTAACGGTCTGAAAATCATACATCCATGAATTGTAATTAACGCTCTCAGCATTATACATCCATGAATTGTGAGAACGTCTGAGTATCATACATCCATTAATTGTGATTAACGCTATCAGCATTATACATCCATGAATTGCGATAACGGTCTGAGTAACACACATCATTGAATTGTGTTAACTGTTCTGAGTATCATGCATCTATGAATTGTATTAACGGTCTGAAAATCATACATCCATGAATTGTACTAACGCTCTCAGCATTATACATCCATGAATTGCGATAACGGTTCTGAGTAACACATCCATGAATTGTGTTAACGGTCTGAGAATCATACATCCATGAAATGTGTTAACGGTCTGAGAATCATACATCCATGAATTGTAATTAACGCTCTCAGCATTACACATCCATGAATTGTAATAGCGGTCTGAGTCAACACACATCCATGAATTGCGTTAACGGTCTGGGTATCATACATCCATGAATTGTACTACCAACGTCAGCATTATGATCCATGAAATGTGAGAACGGTCTGAGCATCATACATCCATGAATGATTAACGCTATCAGCATTACACATCCATGAATTGCGATAACAGTCTGAGTAACACACATCCATGAATTGTATTAACGGTTCGAAAATCATACATCCATGAATTGTAATTAACGCTCTCAGCATTACACATCCATGAATTGCGATAACGGTCTGAGTAACACACATCCATTAATTGTGTTAACTGTCTGAGAATCATACATCCATGAATTGTGTTAACGGTCTGAGAATCATACATCCATGAATTGTAATTAACGCTCTCAGCATTACACATCCATGAATTGCGATAGCGGTCTGAGTAACACACATCCATGAATTGTGTTAACTGTCTGAGTATCATACATCTATGAATTGTATTAATGGTCTGAAAATCATACATCCATGAATTGTATTAACGGTCTGAAATTATACATCCATGAATTGCGATAACGGCTCTGAGTAACAATAATCCATGAATTAAAGTTAATCTCTGAGAATACCTATGAATTGTATTAACGCTCTGAAAATCATACATCCATGAATTGTGATAACGGTTCGAGACACATCCATGAATTGTGTTAACGGTCTGAGAATCATACATCCATGAAATGTGTTAACGGTCTGAGAATCATACATCCATGAATTGTAATAACGGCTCCAGCATTACACATCCATGAATTGCGTTAACGGTCTGGGTATCATACATCCATGAATTGTAATTAACGCTCTCAGCATTATAATCCATGAAATGAGAACGTCTGAGCATCATACATCCATGAATTGTGATTAACGCGTACCAGCATTACACATCCATGAATTGCGATAACAGTTCTGATAAATACACATCCATGAATTGTGTTAACGGTCTGAGAATCATACATCCATGAATTGTGATTAATACCAGCATTACACATCCATGAATTGCGATAACAGTCTGAGTAACACACATCCATGAATTGTGTTAACGGTCTGAGAATCATACATCCATGAATTGTGATAACGGTCTGAGTAAAAACATCCATGAATTGTATTAACGGTCGAAAATCAAACATCCATGAATTGTATTAACGCTCTCAGCATTATACATCCATGAATTGCGATAACGGTCTGAGTATCATACATCCATGAATTGTGTTAACTGTCTGAAGGGCGCATCTATGAATTGTGCTAACGGTCTGAAAATCATACATCCATGAATTGTGATAACGGTCTGAGTAACACACATCCATGAATTGTGTTAACGGTCTGAGAATCATACATCCATGAATGTGTTAACGGTCGGAGATCATACATCCATGAATTGTAATAACGCTCTCAGCATTACACATCCATGAATTGCGATAGCGGTCTGAGTAACACACATCCATGAATGTTAACGGTCTGGGTATCATACATCCATGAATTGTACTTAACGCTCTCAGCATTATAATCCATGAAATGTGAGAACGTTCGAGTATCATACATCCATGAATTGTGACAACGCTATGAGCATTACACATCCATGAATTGGTGATAACAGTCTGAGTAACACACATCCATGAATTGTGTTAACGGTCTGAGAGTCATACATCCATGAATTGTGTTAACGGTCCCAAAATCACATCCATGAATTGCGATAACGGCTCAGAAAAACATCCATGAATTGCATTAACGGTCTGAAAATCATACATCCATGAATTGTGTTAACGGTCTCAGTATCATACATCCATGAATTGTGATAGCGGTTCGAGTAACACACATCCATGAATTCAGATAACGGTCTGAGTAACACACATCCATGAATTGTGTTAACGGCCTGAGAATCATACATCCATGAAATGTAAGAACGGTCTGAGAATCATACATCCATGAATTAAATAACGCTCTCAGCATTATAATCCATGAAATGTGAGAACGTCTTTTTGAGCATCACATCCATGAATTGTGATTAACGCTATCAAAGCAATACACATCCATGAATTGCGATAACAGTCTGAGTAACACACATCCATGAATTGTATTAACGGTCTGAAAATCATACATCCATGAATTGTAATTAACGCTCTCAGCATTACACATCCATGAATTGTGATAACGGTCTGAGTAACACACATCCATTAATTGTGTTAACTGTCTGAGAATCATACATCCATGAATTGTGTTAACGGTCTGAGAATCATACATCCATGAATTGTAATTAACGCTCTCAGCATTACACATCCATGAATTGCGATAGCGGCCTGAGTAACACACATCCATGAATTGTGTTAACTGTCTGAGTATCATACATCTATGAATTGCATTAATGGTCTGAAAATCATACATCCATGAATTGTAATTAACGCTCTCGAGCATTATACATCCATGAATTGTAGATAACGGTCTGAGTAACACACACATCCATGAATTGTGTTAACGTCTGGAGTATCATGCATCTATGAATTGTATTAACGGTCTGAAAATCATACATCCATGAATTATGATAACGGCTGGAGTAACACACATTCATCCATGAATTGTGTTAACGGTCTGAGAATCATACATCCATGGTGTTAACGGTGTGAGAATCATACATCCATGAATTGATAGTGTCTGAGTAACACACATCTAATGAATTGCGTTAACGGTCTGTATCATACATCCATGAATTGTAATTAACGGTCTCAGCATTATAACTATGAAATGTGAGAACGTCTGAGCATCATACATCCATGAATTGTGATTAACGCTCTAGCATTACACATCCATGAATTGTGATAACAGTCTGAGTAACACACATCCATGAATTGTGTTAACGGTCTGGAGAATCATACATCCATGAATTGTTAACGGTCTGAAAATCATACATCCATGAATTGCGATAACGGTCTGAGTAAAAACATCCATGAATTGTATTAACGGTCTGAAAATCACACATCCATGAATTGTACTTAACGCTCTCAGTATTATACATCCATGAATTGCGATAACGGTTTGGTAACATACATCCATGAATTGTGTTAACGGATCTGAGTAACACACATCCATGAATTGTGTTAACGGTCTGAGTGTCATACATCTATGAATTGTTAACGGTCTGAAAAATCATACATCCATGAATTGTAATTAACGCTCAGCATTACACATCCATGAATTGTGATAGCGGTCTGAGTAACACACATCCATGAATTGTGTTAACGGTCTGAGTAACACACATCCATGAATTGTATTAACGGTCTGAGTGTCATACATCCATGAATTGTATTAACGGTCTGAAAATCATACATCCATGAATTGTACTTAACGCTCTCAGCATTATACATCCAAGGATAACGGTTGAGTAACACACATCCATGAATTGTGTTAACGGTCTGAGTAACATACATCCATGAATTGTATTAAAGGTCTGAGTATCATACATCTATGAATTGTATTAACGGTCTGAGAATCATACATCCATGAATTGTAATTAACGCTCTCAGCATTATACATCCATGAATTGTGAGAACGTCTGAGTATCATACATCCATTAATTGTGATTAACGCTATCAGCATTATACATCCATGAATTGCGATAACGGTCTGAGTAACACAACATCATTGAATTGTGTTAATCGTCTATATCATGCATCTATGAATTGTATTAACGGTCTGAAAATCATACATCCATGAATTGTAATTAACGCTCTCAGCATTATACATCCATGAATTGTGATAACGGTCTGGAGTAACACATCCATGAATTGTGCTAACGGTCTGAGAATCATATTAATCCATGAATTGTTAACGGTCTGAGAATCATACATCCATGAATTGTAATTAACGCTCTCAGCATTACACATCCATGAATTGCGATAACGGTCTGAGTAACACATCCATGAATTGTGTTAACGGTCTGAGTATCATACATCATGAATTGTAATTAACGCTCTCAGCATTATGATCCATGAAATGAGAACGGTCTGAGCATCATACATCCATGAATTGTGATAACGCTCTCAGCATTACACATCCATGAATTGCGATAACAGTCTGAGTAACACACATCCATGAATTGTATTAACGGTCTGAAAATCATACATCCATGAATTGTATTAACGGTCCCAGCATTACACATCCATGAATTGTGATAACGGCTCTGAAAACACACATCCATTAATTGTGTTAACGTCTGAGCAATCATACATCCATGAATTGTGTTAACGGTCTGAGAATCATACATCCATGAATTGTAATTAACGCTCTCAGCATTACACATCCATGATAGCGGTCTGAGTAACACACATCCATGAATTGTGTTAACGGTCTGAGTATCATACATCCATGAATTGTATTAACGGTCTGAAAATCATACATCCATGAATTGTATTAACGCTCTCAGCATTATACATCCATGAATTGCGATAACGGCTCCGAGTAACACACATCCATGAATTGTAAGTTAACTGTCTGAGTATCATACATCTATGAATTGTATTAACGGTCTGAAAATCATACATCCATGAATTGTGATAACGGTCTGAGTAACACACATCCATGAATTGTGTTAACGGTCTGAGAATCATACATCCATGAAATGTGTTAACGGTCTGAGAATCATACATCCATGAATTGCGATAGCGGTCTGAGTAACACACATCCATGAATTGCGTTAACGGTCTGAGTATCATACATCCATGAATTGTATTAACGCTCTCAGCATTATACATCCATGAATTGTGAGAACGTTCGGAGTATCATACATCCATGAATTGTGATTAACGCTACCAGCATTACACATCCATGAATTGCGATAACAGTCTGAGTAACACACATCCATGAATTGTGTTAACGGTCTGAGAATCATACATCCATGAATTGTGTTAACGGTCTGAAAATCATACATCCATGAATTGCGATAACGGTCTGAGTAAAAACATCCATGAATTGTATTAACGGTCTGAAAATCATACATCCATGAATTGTAATTAACGCTCAGCATTATACATCCATGAATTGCATAACTGGGTTCGGCAACACACATCCATGAATTGTGTTAACGGTCTGAGTAACACACATCCATGAATTGTGTTAACGGTCTGAGTGTCATACATCCATGAATTGTATTAACGGTCTGAGAATCATACATCCATGAATTGTATTAACGCTCTCAGCATTATACATCCATGAATTGCGATAACGGTCTGCAGTACACACACATCCATGAATTGTGTTAACTGTCTGAGTATCACATCTATGAATTGTATTAACGGTCTGAGTATCATACATCTATGAATTGTATTAACGGTCTGAAAATCATACATCCATGAATTGTAATTAACGCTCTCAGCATTATACATCCATGAATTGTGAGAACGTCTGAGTATCATACATCCATGAATTGTGATTAACGCTATCAGCATTATACATCCATGAATTGCGATAACGGTCGAGTAACACACATCCATGAATTGTGTTAACTGTCTGGAGTATCATACATCTATGAATTGTATTAACGGCCTAGGAAAATCATACATCCATGAATTGTGATAACGGTCTGAGTAACATCATATCCATGAATTGTGTTAACGGTCTGAGAATCATACATCCATGAAATGTGTTAACGGTCTGAGAATCATACATCCATGAATTGTAATTAACGCTCTCAGCATTACACATCCATGAATTGCGATAACGGTCTGAGTAACACACATCCATGAATTGCGTTAACGGTCTGGGTATCATACATCCATGAATTGTAATTAACGCTCTCAGCATTATACATCCATGAAATGAGAACGTTCGAGCATCATACATCCATGAATTGCGATTAACGCTATCAGCACACAATAATCCATGATAACAGTCTGAGTAACACACATCCATGAATTGTGTTAACGGTCTGAGAGTCATACATCCATGAATTGTGTTAACGGTCTGAAAATCATACATCCATGAATTGCGATAACGGTCTGAGTAAAAACATCCATGAATTGCATTAACGGTCTGAAAATCATACATCCATGAATTGTAATTAACGCTCTCAGCATTATACATCCATGAATTGCGATAACGGTCTGAGTAACACACATCCATGAATTGTGTTAACTGTCTGAGTATCATGCATCTATGAATTGTATTAACGGTCTGAAAATCATACATCCATGAATTGTGATAACGGTCTGAATAACATACATCCATGAATTGTGTTAACGGTCTGAGAATCATACATCCATGAAATGTGTTAACGGTCTGAGAATCATACATCCATGAATTGTAATTAACGCTCTCAGCATTACACATCCATGAATTGCGATAACGGTCTGAGTAACACACATCCATGAATTGTGTTAACGGTCTGGGTATCATACATCCATGAATTGTAATTAACGCTCTCAGCATTATAATCCATGAAATGTGAGAACGTCTGAGCATCATACATCCATGAATTGTGATTAACGCTATCAGCATTACACATCCATGAATTGTGATAACAGTCTGAGTAACACACATCCATGAATTGTGTTAACGGTCTGAGAGTCATACATCCATGAATTGTGTTAACGGTCTAGGTATACATCCATCCATGAATTGCGATAACGGTCTGAGTAAAACATCCATGAATTGCATTAACGGTCTGAAAATCATACATCCATGAATTGTAATTAACGCTTCTCAGCATTATACATCCATGAATTGCGATAACGGTCTGATACATCCATGAATTGTGATAACGGTCTGAGTAACACATCCATGAATTGTGTTAACGGTCTGAGAATCACATCCATGAAATGTGTTAACGGTCTGAGAATCATACATCCATGAATTGTAATTAACGCTCTCAGCATTACACATCCATGAATTGCGATAGCGGTCTGAGCACACATCCATGAATTGTGTTAACGGTCTGGGTATCATACATCCATGAATTGTAATTAACGTCTCAGCATTATAATCCATGAATTGAGAACGTCTGAGCATCATACATCCATGAATTGTGATTAACGCTATCAGCATTACACATCCATGAATTGTGATAACAGTTCTGAGTAACACACATCCATGAATTGTATTAACGGTCTGAAAATCATACATCCATGAATTGTAATTAACGCTCTCAGCATTATACATCCATGAATTGCGATAACGGTCTGAGTAACACACATCCATGAATTGTGTTAACTGTCTGAGAATCATACATCCATGAATTGTGTTAACGGTCTGAGAATCATACATCCATGAATTGTAATTAACGCTCTCAGCATTATACATCCATGAATTGTGATAACGTCTGAGTAACACACATCCATGAATTGTGTTAACTGTCTGAGTATCATACATCCATGAATTGTATTAACGGTCTGAGCATCATACATCCATGAATTGTAATTAACGCTCTCAGCATTATACATCCATGAATTGTGATAACGGTCTGAGTAACACACATCCATGAATTGTGTTAACTGTCTGAGTATCATGCATCTATGAATTGTATTAACGGTCTGAAAATCATACATCCATGAATTGCGATAACGGTCTGAGTAACATACATCCATGAATTGTGTTAACGGTCTGAGAATCATACATCCATGAAATGTGTTAACGGTCTGAGAATCATACATCCATGAATTGCGATAGCGGTCTGAGTAACACACATCCATGAATTGTGTTAACGGTCTGAGTATCATACATCCATGAATTGTAATTAACGCTCTCAGCATTATACATCCATGAAATTGCGAGAACGGTCTGAGCATCATACATCCATGAATTGTGATTAACGCTCTCAGCATTATACATCCATGAATTGTGATAACGTTCTGAGTAACACACATCCATGAATTGTGTTAACGGTCTGAGAATCATACATCCATGAATTGTGTTAACGGTCTGAAAATCATACATCCATGAATTGTGATAACGGTCTGAGTAAAAACATCCATGAATTGTATTAACGGTCTGAAAATCATACATCCATGAATTGTATTAACGCTCTCAGCATTATACATCCATGAATTGTGATTAACGCTTCAGTATTACACATCCATGAATTGTGTTAACGGTCTGAGTAACACACATCCATGAATTGTGTTAACGGTCTGAGTGTCATACATCTATGAATTGTATTAACGGTCTGAGAATCATACATCCATGAATTGTATTAACGCTCAGCATTATACATCCATGAATTGCGATAACGGGTCAGTAACACACCATGAATTGTGTTAACGGTCTGAGTATCATACATCCATGAATTGTGTTAACGGTCTGAGTAACATACATCCATGAATTGTATTAACGGTCTGAGCATCATACATCCATGAATTGTAATTAACGCTCTGAGCATTATACATCCATGAATTGTGAGAACGTCTGGGTATCATACATCCATGAATTGTGATTAACGCTCTGCATTATACATCCATGAATTGTGATAACGGTCTGAGTAACACACATCCATGAATTGTGTTAACGGTCTGAGTATCATACATCTATGAATTGTATTAACGGTCTGAGTCATACATCCATGAATTGTATTAACGCTCTGAGCATTATACATCCATGAATTGTGAGAACGTCTGAGTATCATACATCCATTAATTGTGATTAACGCTATCAGCATTATACATCCATGAATTGTGATAACGGTCTGAGTAACACACATCCATGAATTGTGTTAACTGTCTGAGTATCATGCATCTATGAATTGTAACGGTCTGAAATCATACATCCATGAATGATAACGGTCTGAGTCACACATCCATGAATTGTGTTAACGGTCTGAGAATCATACATCCATGAATTGTTAACGGTCTGAGAATCATACATCCATGAATTGTATTAACGCTCTCAGCATTACATATCCATGAATTGCGATAACGGTCTGAGACACATCCATGAATTGTGTTAACGGTCTGAGTATCATACATCCATGAATTGTATTAACGCTCTCAGCATTATAATCCATGAATTGTGATAACGGTCTGAGCATCATACATCCATGAATTGCGATTAACGCTATCAGCATTATACATCCATGAATTGTGATAACGGTCTGAGTAACACACATCCATGAATTGTGTTAACGGTCTGAGAGTCATACATCCATGAATTGTGTTAACGGTCCTAAAATCATACATCCATGAATTGCGATAACGGTCTGAGTAAAAACATCCATGAATTGTATTAACGGTCTGAGTATCATACATCCATGAATTGTAATTAACGCTCTCAGCATTATACATCCATGAATTGCGATAACGGTCTGAGTAACACACATCCATGAATTGCGATAACGGTCTGAGTAACACACATCCATGAATTGTGTTAACGGTCTGAGAATCATACATCCATGAATTGTGTTAACGGTCTGAGAATCATACATCCATGAATTGTAATTAACGCTCTCAGCATTATACATCCATGAATTGCGATAACGGTCTGAGTAACACATCCATGAATTGTGTTAACGGTCTGAGTATCATACATCCATGAATTGTATTAACGCTCAGCATTATACATCCATGAATTGTGAGAACGTCTGAGCATCATACATCCATGAATTGTGATTAACGCTATCAGCATTATACATCCATGAATTGCGATAACGGTCTGAGTAACACACATCCATGAATTGTATTAACGGTCTGAAAATCATACATCCATGAATTGTAATTAACGCTCTCAGCATTACACATCCATGAATTGTGATAACGGTCTGAGTAACACATCCATGAATTGTGTTAACTGTCTGAGAATCATACATCCATGAATTGTGTTAACGGTCTGAGAATCATACATCCATGAATTGTAATTAACGCTCTCAGCATTATACATCCATGAATTGCGATACGGTCTGAGTAACACACATCCATGAATTGTGTTAACTGTCTGAGTATCATACATCTATGAATTGTATTACGGTCTGAAAATCATACATCCATGAATTGTATTAACGCTCTCAGCATTATACATCCATGAATTGCGATAACGGTCTGAGTAACACACATCCATGAATTGTGTTAACTGTCTGAGTATCATACATCCATGAATTGTATTAACGGTCTGAAAATCATACATCCATGAATTGTGATAACGGTCTGAGTAACACACATCCATGAATTGTGTTAACGGTCTGAGAATCATACATCCATGAATTGTTAACGGTCTGAGAATCATACATCCATGAATTGTGATTAACGGTCTGAGTAACACACATCCATGAATTGCGTTAACGGCTCTCAGTATTATACATCCATGAATTGTAATAACGCTCTGAGCATCATACATCCATGAAATGTGAGAACGTTCTGAGCATACATCCATGAATTGTGATTAACGCTCTCAGCATTATACATCCATGAATTGGATAACGGTCTGAGTAACACACATCCATGAATTGTGTTAACGGTCTGAGAATCATACATCCATGAATTGTGTTAACGGTCTGAAAATCATACATCCATGAATTGCGATAACGGTCTGAGTAAACACATCCATGAATTGTATTAACGGTCTGAAAATCATACATCCATGAATTGTAATTAACGCTCTCAGCATTATACATCCATGAATTGTGATAACGCTCTCAGCATTACACATCCATGAATTGTGTTAACGGTCTGAGTAACACACATCCATGAATTGTGTTAACGGTCTGAGTGTCATACATCTATGAATTGTATTAACGGTCTGAGAATCATACATCCATGAATTGTAATTAACGCTCTCAGCATTATACATCCATGAATTGTGATAACGGTCTGGGTAACACACATCCATGAATTGTGTTAACGGTCTGAGTATCATACATCCATGAATTGTATTAACGGTCTGAGTATCATACATCTATGAATTGTATTAACGGTCTGAAAATCATACATCCATGAATTGTAATTAACGCTCTCAGCATTATACATCCATGAATTGTGAGAACGTCTGAGTATCATACATCCATTAATTGTGATTAACGCTCTCAGCATTATACATCCATGAATTGTGATAACGGTCTGAGTAACACACATCCATGAATTGTGTTAACTGTCTGAGTATCATGCATCTATGAATTGTATTAACGGTCTGAAAATCATACATCCATGAATTGTAATTAACGCTCTCAGCATTATACATCCATGAATTGTGAGAACGTCTGAGTATCATTATACATCCATGAATTGTGATTAACGCTCTCAGCATTATACATCCATGAATTGCGATAACGGTCTGAGTAACACACATCCATGAATTGTGTTAACTGTCTGAGTATCATACATCTATGAATTGTATTAACGGTTGGAAAATCATACATCCATGAATTGCGATAACGGCCTGAGTAACACACATCCATGAATTGTGTTAACGGTCTGAGAATATACATCCATGAATTGTGTTAACGGTCTGAGAATCATACATCCATGAATTGTGTTAACGGTCTGAGCATCACACATCCATGAATTGTATAACGGTCTGAGTAACACACATCCATGAATTGTGTTAACGGTCTGGGTATCATACATCCATGAATTGTAATTAACGCTCTCAGCATTATACATCCATGAAATGTGAGAACGTCTGAGCATCATACATCCATGAATTGTGATTAACGCTATCAGTATTACACATCCATGAATTGCGATAACAGTCTGAGTAACACACATCCATGAATTGTGTTAACGGTCTGAGAGTCATACATCCATGAATTGTGTTAACGGTCCTAAAATCATACATCCATGAATTGCGATAACGGTCTGAGTAAAAACATCCATGAATTGTATTAACGGTCTGAAATCATACATCCATGAATTGTATTAACGCTCTCAGCATTATACATCCATGAATTGTGATAACGGTCTGAGTAACACACATCCATGAATTGTGTTAACGGTCTGAGTATCATACATCCATGAATTGTATTAACGGTCCGAGAATCATACATCCATGAATTGTAATTAACGCTCTCAGCATTATACATCCATGAATTGCGATAACGGTCTGAGTAACACACATCCATGAATTGTGTTAACGGTCTGAGTATCATACATCCATGAATTGTAATTAACGCTCTCAGCATTATAATCCATGAAATGTGATAACGTCTGAGCATCATACATCCATGAATTGTGTTAACGGTCTGAGTATCATACATCCATGAATTGTATTAATGGTCTGAAAATCATACATCCATGAATTGTAATTAACGCTCAGCATTATACATCCATGAATTGTGATAACGGTCTGAGTAACACATCCATGAATTGTGTTAACGGTCTGAGTATCATACATCCATGAATTGTATTAACGGTCTGAAAATCATACATCCATGAATTGTAATTAACGCTCTCAGCATTATACATCCATGAATTGTGATAACGGTCTGGGTAACACACATCCATGAATTGTGTTAACGGTCTGAGTATCATGCATCTATGAATTGTATTAACGGTCTGAGTATCATACATCTATGAATTGTATTAACGGTCTGAAAATCATACATCCATGAATTGTAATTAACGCTCTCAGCATTATACATCCATGAATTGCGATATGTCTGAGTAACACACATCCATGAATTGTGTTAACGGTCTGAGTAACACACATCCATGAATTGTGTTAAAGGTCTGAGTGTCATACATCTATGAATTGTATTAACGGTCTGAAAATCATACATCCATGAATTGTAATTAACGCTCTCAGCATTATACATCCATGAATTGCGATAACGGTCTGAGTAACACACATCCATGAATTGTGTTAACGGTCTGAGTAACATACATCCATGAATTGTGTTAACGGTCTGAGTGTCATACATCTATGAATTGTATTAACGGTCTGAGAATCATACATCCATGAATTGTAATTAACGCTCTCAGCATTATACATCCATGAATTGTGAGAACGTCTGAGTATCATACATCCATTAATTGTGATTAACGCTATCAGCATTATACATCCATGAATTGCGATAACGGTCTGAGTAACACACATCATTGAATTGTGTTAACTGTCTGAGTATCATGCATCTATGAATTGTATTAACGGTCTGAAAATCATACATCCATGAATTGTATTAACGGTCTGAGCATCATACATCCATGAATTGTGATAACCTCTCCATTATACATCCATGAATTGTGTTAACTGTCTGAGAATCATACATCCATGAATTGTGTTAACGGTCTGAGAATCATACATCCATGAATTGTAATTAACGCTCTCAGCATTACACATCCATGAATTGCGATAACGGTCTGAGTAACACACATCCATGAATTGTGTTAACGGTCTGAGTATCATACATCCATGAATTGTAATAACGCTCTCAGCATTATACATCCATGAATTGAGAACGTCTGAGTATCATACATCCATGAATTGTGATTAACGCTATCAGCATTACACATCCATGAATTGCGATAACGGTCTGAGTAACACACATCCATGAATTGTGTTAACGGTCTGAGTATCATACATCTATGAATTGTAATTAACGGTCTCAGCATCATACATCCATGAATTGTAATTAACGGCCTGAGTAACATACATCCATGAATTGTGTTAACGTCTGAGAATCATACATCCATGAATTGTATTAACGCTCTCAGCATTACACATCCATGAATTGTGATAACGGTCTGAGTAACACACATCCATGAATTGTGTTAACTGTCTGAGTATCATACATCTATGAATTGTATTAACGGTCTGAAAATCATACATCCATGAATTGTAATTAACGGTCTGAAAATCATACATCCATGAATTGTAATTAACGCTCTCAGCATTATACATCCATGAATTGTGATAACGGTCTGAGTAACATACATCCATGAATTGTGTTAACGGTCTGAGTAACACACATCCATGAATTGTGTTAACGGTCTGAGTGTCATACATCTATGAATTGTATTAACGGTCTGAAAATCATACATCCATGAATTGTAATTAACGCTCTCAGCATTATACATCCATGAATTGCGATAACGGTCTGAGTAACACACATCCATGAATTGTGTTAACGTCTGAGTATCATGCACCTGAATTGTATTAACGGTCTGAAAATCATACATCCATGAATTGCGATAACGCTCTCGAGCATTATACATCCATGAATTGTGTTAACGGTCTGAGAATCATACATCCATGAATTGTGTTAACGGTCTGGAGAATCATACATCCATGAATTGTGATAACGGCTCGAGTAACACATCCATGAATTGTGTTAACGGTCTGAGTATCATACATCCATGAATTGTAATTAACGCTCTCAGCATTATACATCCATGAATTGTGATAACGTCTGAAAATCATACATCCATGAATTGTATTAACGCTCTCAGCATTATACATCCATGAATTAACGGTCTGAGTAACACACATCCATGAATTGTGTTAACTGTCTGAGTATCATACATCCTATGAATTGTATAACGGTCTGAAAATCATACATCCATGAATTGCGATAACGGTCTGAGTAACACACATCCATGAATTGTGTTAACGGTCTGAGAATCATACATCCATGAATTGTGATAACGGTCTGAGTGTAAAAACATCCATGAAATTGATAATTAAGTCTGAAAATCATACATCCATGAATTGTATTAACGCTCTCAGCATTATACATCCATGAATTGCGATAACGGTCTGGGTAACACACATCCATGAATTGTGTTAACGGTCTGAGTAACACACATCCATGAATTGTGTTAACGGTCTGAGTGTCATACATCTATGAATTGTATTAACGGTCTGAAAATCATACATCCATGAATTGTAATTAACGCTCTCAGCATTATACATCCATGAATTGTGAGAACGTCTGAGTATCATACATCCATTAATTGTGATTAACGCTATCAGCATTATACATCCATGAATTGCGATAACGGTCTGAGTAACACACATCCATGAATTGTGTTAACTGTCTGAGTATCATACATCTATGAATTGTATTAACGGTCTGAAAATCATACATCCATGAATTGTAATTAACGCTCTCAGCATTATACATCCATGAATTGTGAGAACGTCTGAGTATCATACATCCATTAATTGTGATTAACGCTATCAGCATTATACATCCATGAATTGCGATAACGGTCTGAGTAACACACATCCATGAATTGTGTTAACTGTCTGAGAATCATACATCCATGAATTGTGTTAACGGTCTGAGAATCATACATCCATGAATTGTAATTAACGCTCTCAGCATTATACATCCATGAATTGCGATAACGGTCTGAGTAACACACATCCATGAATTGTGTTAACTGTCTGAGTATCATACATCTATGAATTGTATTAACGGTCTGAAAATCATACATCCATGAATTGTAATTAACGCTCTCAGCATTATACATCCATGAATTGCGATAACGGTCTGAGTAACACACATCCATGAATTGTGTTAACGACCTGAGTATCATACATCTATGAATTGTATTAACGGTCTGAAAATCATACATCCATGAATTGTAATTAACGCTCTCAGCATTATACATCCATGAATTGCGATAACGGTCTGGGTAACACACATCCATGAATTGTGTTAACGGTCTGAGTATCATACATCTATGAATTGTATTAACGGTCTGAGTATACATCCATGAATTGTATTAACGGTCTGAAAATCATACATCCATGAATTGTAATTAACGCTCTCAGTATACATCCATGAATTGCGATAACGGTCTGGGTAACACACATCCATGAAGTTAACGGTCTGAGTAACATACATCCATGAATTGTGTTAACGGTCTGAGTATCATACATCTATGAATTGTATTAACGGTCTGAAAATCATACATCCATGAATTGTAATTAACGCTCTCAGCATTATACATCCATGAATTGCGATAACGGTCTGAGTAACACACATCCATGAATTGTTAACGGTCTGAGTAACACACATCCATGAATTGTGTTAACGGTCTGAGTATCATACATCTATGAATTGTATTAACGGTCTGAGAATCATACATCCATGAATTGTGTTAACGCTCTCAGTATTATACATCCATGAATTGTGAGAACGTCTGAGTATCATACATCCATTAATTGTGATTAACGCTATCAGCATTATACATCCATGAATTGCGATAACGGTCTGAGTAACACACATCCATGAATTGTGTTAACTGTCTGAGTATCATACATCTATGAATTGTATTAACGGTCTGAGTATCATACATCTATGAATTGTATTAACGGTCTGAAAATCATACATCCATGAATTGTAATTAACGCTCTCAGCATTATACATCCATGAATTGCGATAACGGTCTGAGTAACACACATCCATGAATTGTGTTAACGGTCTGAGAATCATACATCCATGAATTGTATTAACGGTCTGAGAATCATACATCCATGAATTGTAATTAACGCTCTCAGCATTATACATCCATGAATTGTGAGAACGTCTGAGCATCATACATCCATGAATTGTGATTAACGCTCTCAGCATTATACATCCATGAATTGCGATAACGGTCTGAGTAACATACATCCATGAATTGTATTAACGGTCTGAAAATCATACATCCATGAATTGTAATTAACGCTCTCAGCATTATACATCCATGAATTGCGATAACGGTCTGAGTACACACATCCATTAATTGTGTTAACGTCTGAGAATCATACATCCATGAATTGTAACGGTCTGAGAATCATACATCCATGAAAATTAACGCTCTGAAGCATTATACATCCATGAATTGCGATAACGGTCTGAGTAACACACATCCATGAATTGTGTTAACTGTCTGAGTATCATACATCTATGAATTGTATTAACGGTCTGAAAATCATACATCCATGAATTGTAATTAACGCTCTCAGCATTATACATCCATGAATTGCGATAACGGTCTGAGTAATACACATCCATGAATTGTGTTAACGGTCTGAGTATCATACATCCATGAATTGTATTAACGGTCTGAAAATCATACATCCATGAATTGTGATAACGGCTCTGAGTAACATCCATGAATTGTGTTAACGGTCTGAGAATCATACATCCATGAATTGTGTTAACGGTCTGAGAATCACATCCATGAATTGTGATAACGGTCTGAGTAACACACATCCATGAATTGTGTTAACGGCTGAGTATCATACATCCATGAATTGTATTAACGTCTCAGCATTATAATCCATGAATTGAGAACGTCTGAGCATCATACATCCATGAATTGTGATTAACGCTCTCAGCATTATACATCCATGAATTGCGATAACGGTCTGAGTAACAACACATCCATGAATTGTGTTAACGGTCTGAGAATCATACATCCATGAATTGTGTTAACGGTCTGAAAATCATACATCCATGAATTGCGTAACGGTCTGAGTAAATACATCCATGAATTGTATTAACGGTCTGAAAATCATACATCCATGAATTGTAATAACGCTCTGAGTATTATACATCCATGAATTGTGATAACGGTCTGAGTAACATACATCCATGAATTGTGTTAACGGTCTGAGAATCATTACATCCATGAATTGTTAACGGTCTGAGTAATCATACATCCATGAATTGTAATTAACGCTCTCAGCATCATACATCCATGATGTGATTAACGTCTCGAGCATCATACATCCATGAATTGTGATTAACGCTATCAGCATTACACATCCATGAAGATAACGGTCTGAGAATCACACATCCATGAATTGTGTTAACGGTCTGAGAATCATACATCCATGAATTGTATTAACGTCTCAGCATTCATACATCCATGAATTGTGATAACGGTCTGAGTAACACACATCCATGAATTGTGTTAACTGTCTGAGTATCATACATCTATGAATTGTATTAATGGTCTGAAAATCATACATCCATGAATTGTGACTTAACGCTCTCAGCATTATACATCCATGAATTGCGATAACGGTCTGAGTAACACACATCCATGAATTGTGTTAACTGTCTGAGTATCATGCATCTATGAATTGTATTAACGGTCTGGAAATCATACATCCATGAATTGCGATAACGGTCTGAGTAACACACATCCATGAATTGTGTTAACGGTCTGAGAATCATACATCCATGAATTGTGTTAACGGTCTGAGAATCATACATCCATGAATTGCGATAGCGGTCTGAGTAACACACATCCATGAATTGTGTTAACGGTCTGGGTATCATACATCCATGAATTGGAATTAACGCTCTCAGCATTATAATCCATGAATGTGAGAACGTCTGAGCATCATACATCCATGAATTGTGATTAACGCTATCAGCATTACACATCCATGAATTGCGATAACAGTCTGAGTAACACACATCCATGAATTGTGTTAACGGTCTGAGAATCATACATCCATGAATTGTGTTAACGGTCTGAAAATCATACATCCATGAATTGTATAACGGTCTGAGTAAATACATCCATGAATTGTATTAACGGTCTGAGCATTATACATCCATGAATTGTAATAACGCTCTCATTATACATCCATGAATTGTGATAACGGTCTGGGTAACACACATCCATGAATTGTGTTAACGGTCTGAGTATCACACATCCATGAATTGTATTAACGGTCTGAGTATCATACATCTATGAATTGTATTAACGGTCTGAGAATCATACATCCATGAATTGTAATTAACGCTCTCAGCATTATACATCCATGAATTGCGATAACGGTCTGAGTAACACACATCCATGAATTGTGTTAACTGTCTGATAACTATCATGCATCTATGAATTGTATTAACGGTCTGAGTATCATACATCTATGAATTGTATTAACGGTCTAATCATACATCCATGAATTGTATTAACGGTCTTAGCATTATACATCCATGAATTGTGAGAACGTCTGAGTATCATACATCCATTAATTGTGATTAACGCTATCAGCATTATACATCCATGAATTGCGATAACGGTCTGAGTAACACACATCCATGAATTGTGTTAACTGTCTGAGTATCATGCATCTATGAATTGTATTAACGGTCTGAAAATCATACATCCATGAATTGTACTTAACGCTCTCAGCATTATACATCCATGAATTGCGATAACGGTCTGGGTAACATACATCCATGAATTGTGTTAACGGTCTGAGTAACACACATCCATGAATTGTGTTAAAGGTCTGAGTGTCATACATCTATGAATTGTATTAACGGTCTGAAAATCATACATCCATGAATTGTACTAACGCTCTCAGCATTATACATCCATGAATTGTGATAACGGTCTGAGTAACACACATCCATGAATTGTGTTAACGGCCTGAGTGTCATACATCTATGAATTGTATTAACGGTCTGAGAATCATACATCCATGAATTGTATTAACGTCTCATTATACATCCATGAATTGTGAGAAACGTCTGAGTATCATACATCCATGAATTGATTAACGCTATCAGCATTATACATCCATGAATTGTGATAACGGTCTGAGTAACACACATCATTGAATTGTGTTAACTGTCTGAGTATCATGCATCTATGAATTGTATTAACGGTCTGAAAATCATACATCCATGAATTGTAATTAACGCTCTCAGCATTATACATCCATGAATTGTGATAACGGTCTGAGTAACACACATCCATGAATTGTGTTAACTGTCTGAGAATCATACATCCATGAATTGTGTTAACGGCTCTGAGAATCATACATCCATGAATTGTATTAACGCTCTCAGCATTACACATCCATGAATTGTGATAACGGTCTGAGTAACACACATCCATGAATTGTGTTAACGGTCTGGGTATCATACATCCATGAATTGTAATTAACGCTCTCAGCATTATACATCCATGAATTGATAACGTCTGAGCATCATACATCCATGAATTGTGATTAACGCTCTCAGCATACACATGAATTGTGATAACGCTCTGAGTAACACACATCCATGAATTGTATTAACGGTCTGAAAATCATACATCCATGAATTGTAATAACGCTCTCAGCATTATACATCCATGAATTGTGATAACGGTCTGAGTAACACACATCCATGAATTGTGTTAACGGTCTGAGAATCATACATCCATGAATTGTGTTAACGGTCTGAGAATCATACATCCATGAATTGTAATTAACGCTCTCAGCATTACACATCCATGAATTGTGATAACGGTCTGAGTAACACACATCCATGAATTGTGTTAACGGTCTGAGTATCATACATCCATGAATTGTATTAACGGTCTGAAAATCATACATCCATGAATTGCGATAACGGTCTGAGTAACATACATCCATGAATTGTGTTAACGGTCTGAGAATCATACATCCATGAATTGTGTTAACGGTCTGAGAATCATACATCCATGAATTGTGATAACGGTCGAGTAACACACATCCATGAATTGTGTTAACGGTCTGAGTATCATACATCCATGAATTGTAATTAACGTCTCAGCATTATACATCCATGAA
The DNA here is from genome assembly GCA_012070555.1 of Brugia pahangi. Classification (NCBI taxonomy): domain Eukaryota; kingdom Metazoa; phylum Nematoda; class Chromadorea; order Rhabditida; family Onchocercidae; genus Brugia; species Brugia pahangi. The sequence goes on along the minus strand of JAAVKF010000087.1, from coordinate 95,951 downwards.
AAGAACGTCTGAGCATCATACATCCATGAATTGTGATTAACGCTCTCAGCATTACACATCCATGAATTGCGATAACAGTCTGAGTAACACACATCCATGAATTGTGTTAACGGTCTGAGAATCATACATCCATGAATTGTGTTAACGGTCTGAAAATCATACATCCATGAATTGTGATAACGGTCTGAGTAAATACATCCATGAATTGTATTAACGGTCTGAAAATCATACATCCATGAATTGTATTAACGCTCAGCATTATACATCCATGAATTGCGATAACGGTCTGAGTAACACACATCCATGAATTGTGTTAACGGTCTGAGTAACACACATCCATGAATTGTGTTAACGGTCTGAGTATCATACATCTATGAATTGTATTAACGGTCTGAGAATCATACATCCATGAATTGTAATTAACGCTCTCAGCATTATACATCCATGAATTGCGATAACGGTCTGAGTAACACACATCCATGAATTGTGTTAACTGTCTGAGTATCATGCATCTATGAATTGTATTAACGGTCTGAGTATCATACATCCATGAATTGTATTAACGGTCTGAAAATCATACATCCATGAATTGTAATTAACGCTCTCAGCATTATACATCCATGAATTGTGAGAACGTCTGAGTATCATACATCCATGAATTGTGATTAACGCTCTCAGCATTATACATCCATGAATTGCGATAACGGTCTGAGTAACACACATCCATGAATTGTGTTAACTGAGTATCATACATCTATGAATTGTATTAACGGTCTGAAAATCATACATCCATGAATTGTATTAACGCTCTCAGCATTATACATCCATGAATTGTGAGAACGTCTGAGTATCATACATCCATGAATTGTGATTAACGCTCTCAGCATTATACATCCATGAATTGTGATAACGGTCTGAGTAACACACATCCATGAATTGTGTTAACTGTCTGAGTATCATACATCTATGAATTGTATTAACGGTCTGAAAATCATACATCCATGAATTGTGATAACGGTCTGAGTAACACACATCCATGAATTGTGTTAACGGTCTGAGAATCATACATCCATGAATTGTATTAACGGTCTGAGAATCATACATCCATGAATTGTAATTAACGCTTCAGCATTATACATCCATGAATTGCGATAACGGTCTGAGTAACACACATCCATGAATTGTGTTAACGGTCTGAGTATCATACATCCATGAATTGTATTAACGTCTGAGTATTATACATCCATGAATTGATTAACGTCTGAGCATCATACATCCATGAATTGTGATTAACGCTCTCAGCATTATACATCCATGAATTGTGATAACGGTCTGAGTAACACACATCCATGAATTGTGTTAACGGTCTGAGTCATACATCCATGAATTGTGTTAACGGTCTGAAAATCACATCCATGAATTGTATAACGGTCTGAGAAAACATCCATGAATTGTAATAACGGTCTGAAATCATACATCCATGAATTGTATTAACGCTCTCAGCATTATACATCCATGAATTGTGATAACGGTCTGAGTAACACACATCCATGAATTGTGATAACGGTCTGAGTAACACACATCCATGAATTGTGTTAACGGTCTGAGAATCATACATCCATGAATTGTTAACGGTCTGAGAATCATACATCCATGAATTGTAATTAACGCTCTCAGCATTACACATCCATGAATTGCGATAACGGTCTGAGTAACACACATCCATGAATTGTGTTAACGGTCTGGGTATCATACATCCATGAATTGTAATTAACGCTCTCAGCATTATAATCCATGAAATGTGAGAACGTTCTGAGCATCATACATCCATGAATTGTGATTAACGCTATAGCATTACACATCCATGAATTGCGATAACAGTCTGAGTAACACACATCCATGAATTGTATTAACGGTCTGAAAATCATACATCCATGAATTGTAATTAACGCTCTCAGCATTACACATCCATGAATTGCGATAACGGTCTGAGTAACACACATCCATGAATTGTGTTAACTGTCTGAGTATCATACATCCATGAATTGTGCTAACGGTCTGAAAATCATACATCCATGAATTGTATTAACGCTCTCAGCATTATACATCCATGAATTGCGATAACGGTCTGAGTAACACACATCCATGAATTGTGTAACCGTCTGAGTATCATACATCTATGAATTGTATTAACGGTCTGAAAATCATACATCCATGAATTGTGATAACGGTCTGAGTAACACACATCCATGAATTGTGTTAACGGTCTGAGAATCATACATCCATGAATTGTGTTAACGGTCTGAGAATCATACATCCATGAATTGCGATAACGGTCTGAGTAACACACATCCATGAATTGCGTTAACGGTCTGAGTATCATACATCCATGAATTGTAATTAACGCTCTCAGCATTATAATCCATGAATTGTGAGAACGTCTGAGCATCATACATCCATGAATTGTGATTAACGCTATCAGCATTACACATCCATGAATTGCGATAACGGTCTGAGTAACACACATCCATGAATTGTGTTAACGGTCTGAGAATCATACATCCATGAATTGTATTAACGGTCTGAAAATCATACATCCATGAATTGTGATAACGGTCTGAGTAATACATCCATGAATTGTGTTAACGGTCTGAAAATCATACATCCATGAATTGTGTTAACGCTCTCAGCATTATACATCCATGAATTGTGATAACGGTCTGAGTAACACACATCCATGAATTGTGATAACGGTCTGAGTAACATACATCCATGAATTGTATTAACGGTCTATATACATCCATGAATTGTGTTAACGGTCTGAGAATCATACATCCATGAATTGTGATAACGGTCTGAGTAACATACATCCATGAATTGCGTTAACGGTCTGGGTCATACATCCATGAATTGTATTAACGCTCTCAGCATTATACATCCATGAATTGTGATTAACGCTCTGAGTATCATACATCCATGAATTGTGATTAACGCTCTCAGCATTACACATCCATGAATTGTGATAACGTCTGAGTAACATACATCCATGAATTGTGTTAACGGTCTGAGAATCATACATCCATGAATTGTGTTAACGGTCTGAAAATCATACATCCATGAATTGCGATAACGGTCTGAGTAAATACATCCATGAATTGTATTAACGGTCTGAAAATCATACATCCATGAATTGTATTAACGCTCTCAGCATTATACATCCATGAATTGTGATAACGGTCTGAGTAACATACATCCATGAATTGTGTTAACGGTCTGAGTAACACACATCCATGAATTGTGTTAACGGTCTGAGTATCATACATCCATGAATTGTATTAACGGTCTGAGAATCATACATCCATGAATTGTATTAACGCTCTCAGCATTATACATCCATGAATTGCGATAACGGTCTGTAACACACATCCATGAATTGTGTTAACTGTCTGAGTATCATACATCTATGAATTGTATTAACGGTCTGAGTATCATACATCCATGAATTGTATTAACGGTCTGAAAATCATACATCCATGAATTGTATTAACGCTCTCAGCATTATACATCCATGAATTGTGATAACGTCTGAGTATCATACATCCATGAATTGTGATTAACGCTCTCAGCATTATACATCCATGAATTGTGATAACGGTCTGAGTAACACACATCCATGAATTGTGTTAACGGTCTGAGTATCATACATCTATGAATTGTATTAACGGTCTGAAAATCATACATCCATGAATTGTATTAACGCTCTCAGCATTATACATCCATGAATTGTGAGAACGTCTGAGTATCATACATCCATGAATTTGTGATTAACGCTCTCAGCATTATACATCCATGAATTGTGATAACGGTCTGAGTAACACACATCCATGAATTGTGTTAACTGTCTGAGTATCATACATCTATGAATTGTATTAACGGTCTGAAAATCATACATCCATGAATTGTGATAACGGTCTGAGTAACACACATCCATGAATTGTGTTAACGGTCTGAGAATCATACATCCATGAATTGTGTTAACGGTCTGAGAATCATACATCCATGAATTGTATTAACGCTCTCAGCATTATACATCCATGAATTGTGATAACGGTCTGAGTAACACACATCCATGAATTGTGTTAACGGTCTGAGTATCATACATCCATGAATTGTAATTAACGCTCTCAGCATTATACATCCATGAATTGTGATAACGTCTGAGCATCATACATCCATGAATTGTGATTAACGCTATCAGCATTATACATCCATGAATTGTGATAACGGTCTGAGTAACACACATCCATGAATTGTGTTAACGGTCTGAGAATCATACATCCATGAATTGTGTTAACGGTCCTAAAATCATACATCCATGAATTGCGATAACGGTCTGAGTAAACACATCCATGAATTGTATTAACGGTCTGAAAATCATACATCCATGAATTGTAATTAACGCTCTCAGCATTATACATCCATGAATTGTGATAACGGTCTGAGTAACACACATCCATGAATTGTGTTAACGGTCTGAGAATCATACATCCATGAATTGTATTAACGGTCTGAGAATCATACATCCATGAATTGTAATTAACGCTCAGCATTATAATCCATGAATTGAGAACGTCTGAGCATCATACATCCATGAATTGTGATTAACGCTATCAGCATTACACATCCATGAATTGCGATAACAGTCTGAGTAACACACATCCATGAATTGTATTAACGGTCTGAAATCATACATCCATGAATTGTATTAACGCTCTCAGCATTATACATCCATGAATTGCGATAACGGTCTGAGTAACACACATCCATGAATTGTGTTAACTGTCTGAGAATCATACATCCATGAATTGTGTTAACGGTCTGAGAATCATACATCCATGAATTGTAATAACGCTCTCAGCATTATACATCCATGAATTGCGATAACGGTCTGAGTAACACACATCCATGAATTGTGTTAACGTCTGAGTATCATACATCCATGAATTGTATTAACGGTCTGAAAATCATACATCCATGAATTGTAATTAACGCTCTCAGCATTATACATCCATGAATTGTGATAACGGTCTGAGTAACACACATCCATGAATTGTGTTAACGGTCTGAGTATCATACATCCATGAATTGTATTAACGGCCTGGTATACATCCATGAATTGCGATACGGTCTGAGTAACATACATCCATGAATTGTGTTAACGGTCTGAGAATCATACATCCATGAATTGTGTTAACGGTCTGAGAATCATACATCCATGAATTGTGATAACGGTCTGAGTAACACACATCCATGAATTGTGTTAACGGTCTGAGTATCATACATCCATGAATTGTATTAACGCTCTGAGCATCATACATCCATGAATTGTGATAACGGTCTGGTATCATACATCCATGAATTGTGATTAACGCTCTCAGCATTACACATCCATGAATTGTGATAACGGTCTGAGTAACACACATCCATGAATTGTGTTAACGGTCTGAGTATCATACATCCATGAATTGTATTAACGGTCTGAGCATCATACATCCATGAATTGTGATAACGGTCTGAGTAATACATCCATGAATTGTATTAACGGTCTGAAAATCATACATCCATGAATTGTAATAACGCTCTCAGCATTATACATCCATGAATTGTGATAACGGTCTGAGTAACACACATCCATGAATTGTGTTAACGGTCTGAGTAACATACATCCATGAATTGTGTTAACGGTCTGAGTATCATACATCCATGAATTGTATTAACGGTCTGAGAATCATACATCCATGAATTGTATTAACGCTCTCAGCATTATACATCCATGAATTGTGATAACGGTCTGGGTAACACACATCCATGAATTGTGTTAACGGTCTGAGTATCATACATCTATGAATTGTATTAACGGTCTGAGTATCATACATCTATGAATTGTATTAACGGTCTGAAAATCATACATCCATGAATTGTAATTAACGCTCTCAGCATTATACATCCATGAATTGTGAGAACGTCTGAGTATCATACATCCATGAATTGTGATTAACGCTCTCAGCATTATACATCCATGAATTGTGAATAACGGTCTGAGTAACACACATCCATGAATTGTGTTAACTGTCTGAGTATCATACATCTATGAATTGTATTAACGGTCTGAAAATCATACATCCATGAATTGTATTAACGCTCTCAGCATTATACATCCATGAATTGTGATAACGGTCTGAGTAATCATACATCCATGAATTGTAACGGTCTGAGTAACACACATCCATGAATTGTGTTAACGGTCTGAGTATCATACATCCATGAATTGTATTAACGGTCTGAGAATCATACATCCATGAATTGTATTAACGCTCTCAGCATTATACATCCATGAAGATAACGGTCTGAGTAACACACATCCATGAATTGTGTTAACGGTCTGAGTAACATACATCCATGAATTGTGTTAACGGTCTGAGTATCATACATCCATGAATTGTATTAACGGTCTGAGAATCATACATCCATGAATTGTGATTAACGCTCTCAGCATTATACATCCATGAATTGTGATAACGGTCTGAGTAACACACATCCATGAATTGTGTTAACGGTCTGAGTATCATACATCCATGAATTGTTAACGGTCTGAAAATCATACATCCATGAATTGTATTAACGCTCTCAGCATTATACATCCATGAATTGGATAACGGTCTGAGTAATACACATCCATGAATTGTGTTAACGGTCTGAGAATCATACATCCATGAATTGTGTTAACGGTCTGAGAATCATACATCCATGAATTGTATTAACGCTCTCAGCATTACACATCCATGAATTGCGATAACGGTCTGAGTAACACACATCCATGAATTGTGTTAACGGTCTGAGTATCATACATCCATGAATTGTATTAACGCTCTCAGCATTATACATCCATGAATTGTGATAACGTCTGAGCATCATACATCCATGAATTGTGATTAACGCTCTCAGCATTATACATCCATGAATTGTGATAACGGTCTGAGTAACACACATCCATGAATTGTATTAACGGTCTGAAAATCATACATCCATGAATTGTATTAACGCTCTCAGCATTATACATCCATGAATTGTGATAACGGTCTGAGTAACACACATCCATGAATTGTGTTAACGGTCTGAGAATCATACATCCATGAATTGTGTTAACGGTCTGAGAATCATACATCCATGAATTGTAATTAACGCTCTCAGCATTACACATCCATGAATTGTGATAACGGTCTGAGTAACACACATCCATGAATTGTGTTAACGGTCTGAGTATCATACATCTATGAATTGTATTAACGGTCTGAAAATCATACATCCATGAATTGTATTAACGCTCTCAGCATTATACATCCATGAATTGCGATAACGGTCTGAGTAACACACATCCATGAATTGTGTTAACGGTCTGAGTATCATACATCTATGAATTGTATTAACGGTCTGAAAATCATACATCCATGAATTGTGATAACGGTCTGAGCATCATACATCCATGAATTGTGTTAACGGTCTGAGAATCATACATCCATGAATTGTGTTAACGGTCTGAGAATCATACATCCATGAATTGTGATAACGGTCTGAGTAACACACATCCATGAATTGTGTTAACGGTCTGAGTATCATACATCCATGAATTGTATTAACGCTCTCAGCATTATACATCCATGAATTGTGAGAACGTCTGAGCATCATACATCCATGAATTGTGATTAACGCTCTCAGCATTACACATCCATGAATTGCGATAACGGTCTGAGTAACACACATCCATGAATTGTGTTAACGGTCTGAGAATCATACATCCATGAATTGTGTTAACGGTCTGAAAATCATACATCCATGAATTGTGATAACGGTCTGAGTAAATACATCCATGAATTGTATTAACGGTCTGAAAATCATACATCCATGAATTGTAATTAACGCTCTCAGCATTATACATCCATGAATTGCGATAACGGTCTGAGTAACACACATCCATGAATTGTGTTAACGGTCTGAGTAACATACATCCATGAATTGTGTTAACGGCTCTGAGTATCATACATCCATGAATTGTATTAACGGTCTGAGAATCATACATCCATGAATTGTAATTAACGCTCTCAGCATTATACATCCATGAATTGCGATAACGGTCTGAGTAACACACATCCATGAATTGTGTTAACTGTCTGAGTATCATACATCTATGAATTGTATTAACGGTCTGAGTATCATACATCTATGAATTGTATTAACGGTCTGAAAATCATACATCCATGAATTGTATTAACGCTCTCAGCATTATACATCCATGAATTGTGATAACGTCTGAGTATCATACATCCATGAATTGTGATTAACGCTCTCAGCATTATACATCCATGAATTGTGTTAACGGTCTGAGTATCATACATCCATGAATTGTGTTAACGGTCTGAGTATCATACATCCATGAATTGTATAACGGTCTGAAAATCATACATCCATGAATTGTATTAACGCTCTCAGCATTATACATCCATGAATTGTGATAACGTCTGAGTATCATACATCCATGAATTGTGATTAACGCTCTCAGCATTATACATCCATGAATTGTGATAACGGTCTGAGTAACACACATCCATGAATTGTGTTAACGGTCTGAGTATCATACATCCATGAATTGTATTAACGGTCTGAAAATCATACATCCATGAATTGTACTAACGCTTCAGCATTATACATCCATGAATTGTGAGAACGTCTGAGTATCATACATCCATGAATTGTGATTAACGCTCTCAGCATTATACATCCATGAATTGCGATAACGGTCTGAGTAACACACATCCATGAATTGTGTTAACGGTCTGAGTATCATACATCCATGAATTGTATTAACGGTCTGAGCATCATACATCCATGAATTGTGATAACGGTCTGAGTAACACACATCCATGAATTGTGTTAACGGTCTGAGAATCATACATCCATGAATTGTGTTAACGGTCTGAGAATCATACATCCATGAATTGTAATTAACGCTCTCAGCATTATACATCCATGAATTGTGATAACGGTCTGAGTAAACACATCCATGAATTGTGTTAACGGTCTGAGTATCATACATCCATGAATTGTATTAACGCTTCTGAGATTATACATCCATGAATTGTGAGAACGTCTGAGCATCATACATCCATGAATTGTGATTAACGCTCTAGCATTACACATCCATGAATTGCGATAACGCTCTGAGTAACATACATCCATGAATTGTGTTAACGGTCTGAGATCATACATCCATGAATTGTGTTAACGGTCCTGAGAATCATACATCCATGAATTGCGATAACGGTCTGAGTAATACATCCATGAATTGTATTAACGGCTCTGAAAATCATACATCCATGAATTGTAATTAACGCTCTCAGCATTATACATCCATGAATTGTGATAACGGTCTGAGTACACATCCATGAATTGTGATAACGGTCTGAGTAACACACATCCATGAATTGTGTTAACGGTCTGAGAATCATACATCCATGAATTGTGTTACCTGAGTCTCATACATCCATGAATTGTAATTAACGCTCTCAGCATTATACATCCATGAATTGTGATACGGTCTGAGTAACACACATCCATGAATTGTGTTAACGGTCTGAGTATCATACATCCATGAATTGTATTAACGCTCTCAGCATTATACATCCATGAATTGAGAACGTCTGAGCATCATACATCCATGAATTGTGATTAACGCTCTCAGCATTATACATCCATGAATTGCGATAACGGTCTGAGTAACACACATCCATGAATTGTATTAACGGTCTGAAAATCATACATCCATGAATTGTAATTAACGCTCTCAGCATTATACATCCATGAATTGTGATAACGGTCTGAGTAACACACATCCATGAATTGTGTTAACGGTCTGAGAATCATACATCCATGAATTGTGTTAACGGTCTGAGAATCATACATCCATGAATTGTAATAACGCTCTCAGCATTACACATCCATGAATTCGATAACGGTCTGAGTAACACACATCCATGAATTGTGTTAACTGTCTGAGTATCATACATCTATGAATTGTATTAACGGTCTGAAAATCATACATCCATGAATTGTAATAACGCTCTCAGCATTATACATCCATGAATTGCGATAACGGTCTGAGTAACACACATCCATGAATTGTGTTAACGGTCTGAGTATCATACATCCATGAATTGTATTAACGGTCTGAAAATCATACATCCATGAATTGCGATAACGGTCTGAGTAATCATACATCCATGAATTGTGTTAACGGTCTGAGCATACATCCATGAATTGTGTTAACGGTCTGAGAATCATACATCCATGAATTGTGATAACGGTCTGAGTAACACACATCCATGAATTGTGTTAACGGTCTGAGTATCATACATCCATGAATTGTGTTAACGTCTGAGCATTATACATCCATGAATTGTGAGAACGGTCTGAGCATCATACATCCATGAATTGTGATTAACGCTATCAGCATTACACATCCATGAATTGCGATAACGGTCTGAGTAACACACATCCATGAATTGTGTTAACGGTCTGAGTATCATACATCCATGAATTGTATTAACGGTCTGAAAATCATACATCCATGAATTGTGATAACGGTCTGAGCAAATACATCCATGAATTGTATTAACGGTCTGAAAACACATCCATGAATTGTAATTAACGTCTCAGCATTATACATCCATGAATTGTGATAACGGTCTGAGTAATCATACATCCATGAATTGTGATAACGGTCTGAGTAACACACATCCATGAATTGTGTTAACGGTCTGAGAATCATACATCCATGAATTGTGTTAACGGTCTGAGAATCATACATCCATGAATTGTGATAACGGTCTGAGTAACACACATCCATGAATTGTGTTAACGGTCTGAGTATCATACATCCATGAATTGTAATTAACGCTCTCAGCATTATACATCCATGAATTGTGAGAACGTCTGAGTATCATACATCCATGAATTGTGATTAACGCTATCAGCATTATACATCCATGAATTGTGATAACGGTCTGAGTAACACACATCCATGAATTGTAATTAACGGTCTGAGCATCATACATCCATGAATTGTGTTAACGGTCTGAAAATCATACATCCATGAATTGTGATAACGGTCTGAGTAATACATCCATGAATTGTATTAACGGTCTGAGAATCATACATCCATGAATTGTAATTAACGCTCTCAGCATTATACATCCATGAATTGTGATAACGGTCTGAGTAACACACATCCATGAATTGTGTTAACGGTCTGAGTAACATACATCCATGAATTGTGTTAACGGTCTGAGTATCATACATCCATGAATTGTATTAACGGTCTGAAATCATACATCCATGAATTGTAATAACGCTCTCATTATACATCCATGAATTGTGATAACGGTCTGTAACACACATCCATGAATTGTGTTAACGGTCTGAGTATCACACATCCATGAATTGTATTAACGGTCTGAGTATCATACATCCATGAATTGTATTAACGGCTGAAAATCATACATCCATGAATTGTAATTAACGCTCTCAGCATTATCCATGAATTGTGAGAACGTCTGAGTATCATACATCCATGAATTGTGATTAACGCTATCAGCATTATACATCCATGAATTGCGATAACGGTCTGAGTAACACACATCCATGAATTGTGTTGAGTATCATACATCTATGAATTGTATTAACGGTCTGAAAATCATACATCCATGAATTGTAATTAACGCTCTCAGCATTATACATCCATGAATTGTGAGAACGTCTGAGTATCATACATCCATGAATTGTGATTAACGCTATCAGCATATACATCCATGAATTGTGATAACGGTCTGAGTAACACACATCCATGAATTGTGTTAACTGTCTGAGTATCATACATCTATGAATTGTATTAACGGTCTGAAAATCATACATCCATGAATTGTGATAACGGTCTGAGTAACACACATCCATGAATTGTGTTAACGGTCTGAGAATCATACATCCATGAATTGTTAACGGTCTGAGAATCATACATCCATGAATTGTAATTAACGCTCTCAGCATTATACATCCATGAATTGCGATAACGGTCTGAGTAACACACATCCATGAATTGTGTTAACGGTCTGAGTATCATACATCCATGAATTGTATTAACGTCTCAGCATTATAATCCATGAATTGTGATAACGTCTGAGCATCATACATCCATGAATTGTGATTAACGCTACCAGCATTACACATCCATGAATTGCGATAACAGTCTGAGTAACACACATCCATGAATTGTGTTAACGGTCTGAGAATCATACATCCATGAATTGTGTTAACGGTCTGAAAATCATACATCCATGAATTGCGATAACGGTCTGAGTAAATACATCCATGAATTGTATTAACGGTCTGAAAATCATACATCCATGAATTGTAATTAACGCTCTCAGCATTATACATCCATGAATTGCGATAACGGTCTGAGTAACACACATCCATGAATTGTGTTAACGGTCTGAGTAATACACATCCATGAATTGTATTAACGGTCTGAGAATCATACATCCATGAATTGTAATTAACGCTCTCAGCATTATACATCCATGAATTGCGATAACGGTCTGAGTAACACACATCCATGAATTGTGTTAACGGTCTGGATTATACATCCATGAATTGTATTAACGCTCTGAGCATTATAATCCATGAATTGTGATAACGTCTGAGCATCATACATCCATGAATTGTGTTAACTGTCTGAGTATCATACATCCATGAATTGTATTAACGGTCTGAAAATCATACATCCATGAATTGTAATTAACGCTCTCAGCATTATACATCCATGAATTGCGATAACGGTCTGAGTAACAACATCCATGAATTGTGTTAACGGTCTGAGTATCATACATCCATGAATTGTATTAACGGTCTGAAAATCATACATCCATGAATTGTAATTAACGCTCTCAGCATTATACATCCATGAATTGCGATAACGGTCTGAGTAACACACATCCATGAATTGTGTTAACTGTCTGAGTATCATACATCTATGAATTGTATTAACGGTCTGAGTATCATACATCTATGAATTGTATTAACGGTCTGAAAATCATACATCCATGAATTGTATTAACGCTCTCAGCATTATACATCCATGAATTGTGATAACGTCTGTAACACATCCATGAATTGTGTTAACGGTCTGAGTAACACACATCCATGAATTGTGTTAACGGTCTGAGTATCATACATCCATGAATTGTATTAACGGTCTGAAAATCATACATCCATGAATTGTAATTAACGCTCTCAGCATTATACATCCATGAATTGCGATAACGGTCTGAGTAACACACATCCATGAATTGTGTTAACGGTCTGAGTAACATACATCCATGAATTGTGTTAACGGTCTGAGTATCATACATCTATGAATTGTATTAACGGTCTGAGAATCATACATCCATGAATTGTAATTAACGCTCTCAGCATTATACATCCATGAATTGTGAGAACGTCTGAGTATCATACATCCATTAATTGTGATTAACGCTATCAGCATTATACATCCATGAATTGCGATAACGGTCTGAGTAAACACACATCATGAATTGTGTTAACTGTCTGAGTATCATACATCTATGAATTGTATTAACGGTCTGAAAATCATACATCCATGAATTGTAATTAACGCTCTCAGCATTATACATCCATGAATTGCGATAACGGTCTGAGTAACACACATCCATGAATTGTGTTAACGGTCTGAGAATCATACATCCATGAATTGTGTTAACGGTCTGAGAATCATACATCCATGAATTGTATTAACGCTCTCAGCATTATACATCCATGAATTGTGATAACGGTCTGAGTAACACACATCCATGAATTGTGTTAACGGTCTGAGTATCATACATCCATGAATTGTAATTAACGCTCAGCATTATACATCCATGAATTGTGATAACGGTCTGAGTAACATACATCCATGAATTGTGATTAACGCTCTGAGCATTATACATCCATGAATTGCGATAACGGTCTGAGTAACATACATCCATGAATTGTATTAACGGTCTGAAAATCATACATCCATGAATTGTAATTAACGCTCTCAGCATTACACATCCATGAATTGCGATAACGGTCTGAGTAACACATATCCATGAATTGTGTTAACGGTCTGAGAATCATACATCCATGAATTGTAATTAACGCTCTCAGCATTATACATCCATGAATTGCGATAACGGTCTGAGTAACACACATCCATGAATTGTGTTAACGGTCTGAGTATCATACATCTATGAATTGTATTAACGGTCTGAGTATCATACATCCATGAATTGTATTAACGGTCTGAAAATCATACATCCATGAATTGTAATTAACGCTCTCAGCATTATACATCCATGAATTGTGAGAACGTCTGAGTATCATACATCCATTGTGATTAACGCTCTCAGCATTATACATCCATGAATTGTGATAACGGTCTGAGTAACACACATCCATGAATTGTGTTAACGGTCTGAGTATCATACATCTATGAATTGTATTAACGGTCTGAAAATCATACATCCATGAATTGTAATTAACGCTCTCAGCATTATACATCCATGAATTGTGATAACGTCTGAGTATCATACATCCATGAATTGTATTAACGCTCTCAGCATTATACATCCATGAATTGCGATAACGGTCTGAGTAACACACATCCATGAATTGTGTTAACGGTCTGAGTATCATACATCCATGAATTGTATTAACGGTCTGAGAATCATACATCCATGAATTGTGATAACGGTCTGAGTAACATACATCCATGAATTGTGTTAACGGTCTGAGAATCATACATCCATGAATTGTGTTAACGGTCTGAGAATCATACATCCATGAATTGTATTAACGCTCTCAGCATTATACATCCATGAATTGCGATAACGGTCTGAGTAACACACATCCATGAATTGTGTTAACGGTCTGGGTCATACATCCATGAATTGTACTAACGCTCTCAGCATTATACATCCATGAATTGTGATAACGTCTGAGCATCATACATCCATGAATTGTGATTAACGCTATCAGCATTACACATCCATGAATTGTGATAACGTCTGAGTAACACACATCCATGAATTGTGTTAACGGTCTGAGTATCATACATCCATGAATTGTGTTAACGGTCTGAAAATCATACATCCATGAATTGCGATAACGGTCTGAGTAAATACATCCATGAATTGTATTAACGGTCTGAAAATCATACATCCATGAATTGTAATTAACGCTCAGCATTATACATCCATGAATTGTGATAACGGTCTGAGTAACACACATCCATGAATTGTGTTAACGGTCTGAGAATCATACATCCATGAATTGTGTTAACGGTCTGAGAATCATACATCCATGAATTGTATTAACGCTCTCAGCATTACACATCCATGAATTGTGATAACGGTCTGAGTAACACACATCCATGAATTGTGTTAACGGTCTGAGTATCATACATCCATGAATTGTATTAACGCTCTCAGCATTATACATCCATGAAATGTGATAACGGTCTGAGCATCATACATCCATGAATTGTGTTAACGGTCTGAGTATCATACATCCATGAATTGTATTAACGGTCTGAAAATCATACATCCATGAATTGTAATAACGCTCTCAGCATTATACATCCATGAATTGCGATAACGGTCTGAGTAACACACATCCATGAATTGTTAACGGTCTGAGTCATCATTATACATCTATGAATTGTATTAACGGTCTGAAAATCATACATCCATGAATTGTAATTAACGCTCTCAGCATTATACATCCATGAATTGTGATAACGGTCTGAGTACACACATCCATGAATTGTGTTAACGGTCTGAGTCATACATCCATGAATTGTATTAACGGTCTGAGTATCATACATCCATGAATTGTATTAACGGTCTGAAAATCATACATCCATGAATTGTAATAACGCTCTCAGCATTATACATCCATGAATTGCGATAACGGTCTGAGTAACACACATCCATGAATTGTGTTAACGGTCTGAGTAACACACATCCATGAATTGTGTTAACGGTCTGAGTATCATACATCTATGAATTGTATTAACGGTCTGAAAATCATACATCCATGAATTGGTATTAACGCTCTCAGCATTATACATCCATGAATTGTGATAACGGTTGAGTAACACACATCCATGAATTGTGTTAACGGTCTGAGTAACACACATCCATGAATTGTGTTAACGGTCTGAGTATCATACATCTATGAATTGTATTAACGGTCTGAGAATCATACATCCATGAATTGTAATTAACGCTCTCAGCATTATAATCCATGAATTGTGAGAACGTCTGAGTATCATACATCCATGAATTGTGATTAACGCTCTCAGCATTATACATCCATGAATTGCGATAACGGTCTGAGTAACATCACATCCATGAATTGTGTTAACGGTCTGAGTATCATACATCCATGAATTGTATTAACGGTCTGAAAATCATACATCCATGAATTGTATTAACGCTCTCAGCATCATACATCCATGAATTGTGATAACGGTCTGAGTACACATCCATGAATTGTGTTAACGGTCTGAGAATCATACATCCATGAATTGTTAACGGTCTGAGAATCATACATCCATGAATTGTAATTAACGCTCTCAGCATTATACATCCATGAATTGTGATAACGGTCTGAGTAACACACATCCATGAATTGTGTTAACGGTCTGAGTATCATACATCCATGAATTGTATTAACGCTCTCAGCATTATACATCCATGAATTGTGAGAACGTCTGAGCATCATACATCCATGAATTGTGATTAACGCTCTCAGCATTACACATCCATGAATTGCGATAACAGTCTGAGTAACACACATCCATGAATTGTATTAACGGTCTGAAAATCATACATCCATGAATTGTATTAACGCTCTCAGCATTATACATCCATGAATTGTGATAACGGTCTGAGTAACATACATCCATGAATTGTGTTAACGGTCTGAGAATCATACATCCATGAATTGTATTAACGCTCAGCATTATACATCCATGAATTGTGATAACGGTCTGAGTAACACACATCCATGAATTGTGTTAACGGTCTGAGTATCATACATCTATGAATTGTATTAACGGTCTGAGAATCATACATCCATGAATTGTATTAACGGTCTGAAAATCATACATCCATGAATTGTAATTAACGCTCTCAGCATTATACATCCATGAATTGCGATAACGGTCTGAGTAACACACATCCATGAATTGTGTTAACGGTCTGAGTATCATACATCCATGAATTGTGTTAACGGTCTGAGTATCATACATCTATGAATTATTAACGGTCTGAAAATCATACATCCATGAATTGTAATTAACGCTCTCAGCATTATACATCCATGAATTGTGATAACGGTCTGAGTAACACACATCCATGAATTGTGTTAACGGTCTGAGTATCATACATCCATGAATTGTAATAACGGTCTGAAAATCATACATCCATGAATTGTGATAACGGTCTGAGTAACACACATCCATGAATTGTGTTAACGGTCTGAGTATCATACATCCATGAATTGTGTTAACGGTCTGAGAATCATACATCCATGAATTGTGATAACGGTCTGAGTAACACATACATCCATGAATTGTGTTAACGGTCTGAGTATCATACATCCATGAATTGTATTAACGCTCTCAGCATCATACATCCATGAATTGTGATAACGTCTGAAAATCATACATCCATGAATTGTATTAACGCTCAGCATTATACATCCATGAATTGTGATAACGGTCTGAGTAACACACATCCATGAATTGTGTTAACGGTCTGAGTATCATACATCCATGAATTGTATTAACGGTCTGAAAATCATACATCCATGAATTGCGATAACGGTCTGAGTAACATACATCCATGAATTGTGTTAACGGTCTGAGAATCATACATCCATGAATTGTGTTAACGGTCTGAAAATCATACATCCATGAATTGTGATAACGGTCTGAGTAAATACATCCATGAATTGTATTAACGGTCTGAAAATCATACATCCATGAATTGTAATTAACGCTCTCAGCATTATACATCCATGAATTGTGATAACGGTCTGAGTAACATACATCCATGAATTGTTAACGGTCTGAGTAACATACATCCATGAATTGTGTTAACGGTCTGAGTATCATACATCCATGAATTGTATTAACGGTCTGAGTATCATACATCCATGAATTGTATTAACGCTCTCAGCATTATACATCCATGAATTGTGATAACGGTCTGAGTAACACACATCCATGAATTGTGTTAACGGTCTGAGTATCATACATCCATGAATTGTATTAACGGTCTGAGAATCATACATCCATGAATTGTAATTAACGCTCTCAGCATTATACATCCATGAATTGTGAGAACGTCTGAGTATCATACATCCATGAATTGTGATTAACGCTCTCAGCATTATACATCCATGAATTGTGATAACGGTCTGAGTAACACACATCCATGAATTGTGTTAACGGTCTGAGTATCATACATCCATGAATTGTATTAACGGTCTGAGAATCATACATCCATGAATTGCGATAACGGTCTGAGTAACATACATCCATGAATTGTGTTAACGGTCTGAGAATCATACATCCATGAATTGTGTTAACGGTCTGAGAATCATACATCCATGAATTGTATTAACGCTCTCAGCATTATACATCCATGAATTGTGATAACGGTCTGAGTAAACACACATCCATGAATTGTGTTAACGGTCTGAGATCATACATCCATGAATTGTGTTAACGGTCTGAAAATCATACATCCATGAATTGTGATAACGGTCTGAGTTATACATCCATGAATTGTATAACGGTCTGAAAATCATACATCCATGAATTGTAATTAACGCTCTCAGCATTATACATCCATGAATTGCGATAACGGTCTGAGTAACACACATCCATGAATTGTGTTAACGGTCTGAGTATCATACATCCATGAATTGTATTAACGGTCTGAGAATCATACATCCATGAATTGTATTAACGCTCTCAGCATTATACATCCATGAATTGCGATAACGGTCTGAGTAACACACATCCATGAATTGTGTTAACGGTCTGAGTATCATACATCCATTGTAATTAACGTCTCATACATCCATGAATTGTATTAACGGTCTGAGCATCATACATCCATGAATTGTGTTAACGGTCTGAGTATCATACATCCATGAATTGTATTAACGGTCTGAAAATCATACATCCATGAATTGTAATTAACGCTCTCAGCATTATACATCCATGAAGATAACGGTCTGAGTAACACACATCCATGAATTGTGTTAACGGTCTGAGTATCATACATCTATGAATTGTATAACGGTCTGAAAATCATACATCCATGAATTGTAATTAACGCTCTCAGCATTATACATCCATGAATTGCGATAACGGTCTGAGTAACACACATCCATGAATTGTGTTAACGGTCTGAGTATCATACATCCATGAATTGTATTAACGGTCTGAGTATCATACATCCATGAATTGTATTAACGGTCTGAAAATCATACATCCATGAATTGTAATTAACGCTCTCAGCATTATACATCCATGAATTGTGATAAGGTCTGAGTAACACACATCCATGAATTGTGTTAACGGTCTGAGTAACACACATCCATGAATTGTGTTAACGGTCTGAGTATCATACATCTATGAATTGTATTAACGGTTCATACATCCATGAATTGTATTAACGCTCTCAGCATTATACATCCATGAATTGTGATAACGGTCTGAGTAACACACATCCATGAATTGTGTTAACGGTCTGAGTAACACACATCCATGAATTGTGTTAACGGTCTGAGTATCATACATCTATGAATTGTATTAACGGTCTGAGAATCATACATCCATGAATTGTATTAACGCTCTCAGCATTATACATCCATGAATTGTGAGAACGTCTGAGTATCATACATCCATGAATTGTGATTAACGCTATCAGCATTATACATCCATGAATTGTGATAACGGTCTGAGTAACACACATCCATGAATTGTGTTAACTGTCTGAGTATCATACATCTATGAATTGTATTAACGGTCTGAAAATCATACATCCATGAATTGTATTAACGCTCAGCATTATACATCCATGAATTGTGATAACGGTCTGAGTAACACACATCCATGAATTGTGTTAACGGTCTGAAATCATACATCCATGAATTGTATTAACGGTCTGAGAATCATACATCCATGAATTGTAATTAACGCTCTCAGCATTATACATCCATGAATTGCGATAACGGTCTGAGTAACACACATCCATGAATTGTGTTAACGGTCTGAGTATCATACATCCATGAATTGTAATTAACGCTCTCAGCATTATACATCCATGAATTGATAACGTCTGAGCATCATACATCCATGAATTGTGATTAACGCTCTCAGCATTATACATCCATGAATTGTGATAACGGTCTGAGTAACATACATCCATGAATTGTATTAACGGTCTGAAAATCATACATCCATGAATTGTAATTAACGCTCTCAGCATTATACATCCATGAATTGCGATAACGGTCTGAGTAACACACATCCATGAATTGTGTTAACGGTCTGAGAATCATACATCCATGAATTGTAATTAACGCTCTCAGCATTATACATCCATGAATTGCGATAACGGTCTGAGTAACACACATCCATGAATTGTGTTAACGGTCTGAGTATCATACATCCATGAATTGTATTAACGGTCTGAAAATCATACATCCATGAATTGTAATTAACGGTCTGAAAATCATACATCCATGAATTGTATTAACGTCTCAGCATTATACATCCATGAATTGTGATAACGGCTCAACATCCATGAATTGTGTTAACGGTCTGAGTAACATACATCCATGAATTGTGTTAACGGTCTGAGTATCATACATCCATGAATTGTATTAACGGTCTGAAAATCATACATCCATGAATTGTAATTAACGCTCAGCATTATACATCCATGAATTGCGATAACGGTCTGAGTAACACACATCCATGAATTGTGTTAACGGTCTGAGTATCATACATCCATGAATTGTATTAACGGTCTGAGAATCATACATCCATGAATTGCGATAACGGTCTGAGTACACATCCATGAATTGTGTTAACGGTCTGAGAATCATACATCCATGAATTGTGTTAACGGTCTGAGAATCATACATCCATGAATTGTGATAACGGTCTGAGTAACATACATCCATGAATTGTGTTAACGGTCTGAGTATCATACATCCATGAATTGTGTTAACGCTCTCAGCATTATCCATGAATTGTGATAACGGTCTGAGAATCATACATCCATGAATTGTAATTAACGCTCTCAGCATTATACATCCATGAATTGTGATAACGGTCTGAGTAACACACATCCATGAATTGTGTTAACGGTCTGAGTATCATACATCCATGAATTGTATTAACGGTCTGAAAATCATACATCCATGAATTGCGATAACGGTCTGAGTAACATACATCCATGAATTGTGTTAACGTCTGAGTATCATACATCCATGAATTGTATTAACGGTCTGAAAATCATACATCCATGAATTGTGATAACGGTCTGAGTCACATACATCCATGAATTGTGATTAACGGTCTGAGTAATCATACATCCATGAATTGTGTTAACGGTCTGAGAATCATACATCCATGAATTGTGTTAACGGTCTGAGTATCATACATCCATGAATTGTATTAACGGTCTGAAAATCATACATCCATGAATTGTATTAACGCTCTCAGCATTATACATCCATGAATTGCGATAACGGTCTGAGTAACACACATCCATGAATTGTGTTAACGGTCTGAGTATCATACATCCATGAATTGTATTAACGGTCTGAAAATCATACATCCATGAATTGTATTAACGCTCAGCATTATACATCCATGAATTGTGATAACGTCTGGTACATACATCCATGAATTAACGCCTCAGCATTATACATCCATGAATTGTGATAACGGTCTGAGTAACACACATCCATGAATTGTGTTAACGGTCTGAGTATCATACATCCATGAATTGTATTAACGGTCTGAGCATCATACATCCATGAATTGCGATAACGGTCTGAGTAACATACATCCATGAATTGTGTTAACGGTCTGAGAATCATACATCCATGAATTGTGTTAACGGTCTGAGAATCATACATCCATGAATTGTAATTAACGCTCTCAGCATTATACATCCATGAATTGCGATAACGGTCTGAGTAACACACATCCATGAATTGTGTTAACGGTCTGAGTATCATACATCCATGAATTGTAATTAACGCTTCTCAGCATTATGAATTGATTAACGTCTGAGAATCATACATCCATGAATTGTAATTAACGCTCTCAGCATTATACATCCATGAATTGCGATAACGGTCTGAGTAACATACATCCATGAATTGTGTTAACGGTCTGAGTATCATACATCCATGAATTGTATTAACGCTCTCAGCATTATACATCCATGAATTGTGATAACGGTCTGAAAATCATACATCCATGAATTGTAATTAACGCTCTCAGCATTATACATCCATGAATTGCGATAACGGTCTGAGTAACACACATCCATGAATTGTGTTAACGGTCTGAGTATCATACATCCATGAATTGTATTAACGGTCTGAAAATCATACATCCATGAATTGTGATAACGGTCTGAGTAACACACATCCATGAATTGTGTTAACGGTCTGAGAATCATACATCCATGAATTGTGTTAACGGTCTGAAAATCATACATCCATGAATTGTGATAACGGTCTGAGTAAATACATCCATGAATTGTATTAACGGTCTGAAAATCATACATCCATGAATTGTAATTAACGCTCTCAGCATTATACATCCATGAATTGCGATAACGGTCTGAGTAACACACATCCATGAATTGTGTTAACGGTCTGAGTAACACACATCCATGAATTGTGTTAACGGTCTGAGTATCATACATCTATGAATTGTATTAACGGTCTGAGAATCATACATCCATGAATTGTAATAACGCTCTCAGCATTACATCCATGAATTGCGATAACGGTCTGAGTAACACACATCCATGAATTGTGTTAACTGTCTGAGTATCATACATCCATGAATTGTTAACGGTCTGAAAATCATACATCCATGAATTGTAATTAACGCTCTCAGCATTATACATCCATGAATTGTGAGAACGTCTGAGTATCATACATCCATGAATTGTGATTAACGCTCTCAGCATTATACATCCATGAATTGTGATAACGGTCTGAGTAACACATCCATGAATTGTGTTAACGGTCTGAGTATCATACATCCATGAATTGTATTAACGGTCTGAGAATCATACACATCCATGAATTGTGTTAACGCTCTGAGTAACATACATCCATGAATTGTGTTAACGGTCTGAGAATCATACATCCATGAATTGTTAACGGTCTGAAAATCATACATCCATGAATTGTAATTAACGCTCTCAGCATTATACATCCATGAATTGTGATAACGGTCTGAGTATCATACATCCATGAATTGTGTTAACGGTCTGAGTATCATACATCCATGAATTGTATTAACGGTCTGAAAATCATACATCCATGAATTGTATTAACGGTCTGAGTATCATACATCCATGAATTGTATTAACGGTCTGAAAATCATACATCCATGAATTGTAATTAACGCTCTCATTATACATCCATGAATTGTGATAACGGTCTGAGTAACACACATCCATGAATTGTGTTAACGGTCTGAGAATCATACATCCATGAATTGTGTTAACGGTCTGAGAATCATACATCCATGAATTGTAATTAACGCTCTCAGCATTATACATCCATGAATTGCGATAACGGTCTGAGTAACACACATCCATGAATTGTGTTAACGGTCTGAGTATCATACATCCATGAATTGTATTAACGGTCTGAGCATCATACATCCATGAATTGTGATTAACGGTCTGAGTATCATACATCCATGAATTGTGTTAACGCTCTGAGTATCATACATCCATGAATTGTATTAACGGTCTGAGAATCATACATCCATGAATTGTATTAACGCTCAGCATTATACATCCATGAATTGTGTTAACGGTCTGAGTAACATACATCCATGAATTGTGTTAACGGTCTGAGTATCATACATCCATGAATTGTATTAACGGTCTGAGCATCATACATCCATGAATTGTATTAACGCTCTCAGCATTATACATCCATGAATTGTGATAACGGTCTGAGTAACACACATCCATGAATTGTGTTAACGGTCTGAGTATCATACATCTATGAATTGTATTAACGGTCTGAGTATCATACATCTATGAATTGTATTAACGGTCTGAAAATCATACATCCATGAATTGTAATTAACGCTCTCAGCATTATACATCCATGAATTGTGATAACGGTCTGAGTAACACACATCCATGAATTGTGTTAACGGTCTGAGTAATACATCCATGAATTGTGTTAACGGTCTGAGTATCATACATCTATGAATTGTATTAACGGTCTGAAAATCATACATCCATGAATTGTATTAACGCTCTCAGCATTATACATCCATGAATTGCGATAACGGTCTGAGTAACACACATCCATGAATTGTGTTAACGGTCTGAGTAACATACATCCATGAATTGTGTTAACGGTCTGAGTATCATACATCTATGAATTGTATTAACGGTCTGAGAATCATACATCCATGAATTGTAATTAACGCTCTCAGCATTATACATCCATGAATTGTGAGAACGTCTGAGTATCATACATCCATGAATTGTGATTAACGCTATCAGCATTATACATCCATGAATTGTGATAACGGTCTGAGTAACACACATCCATGAATTGTGTTAACTGTCTGAGTATCATACATCTATGAATTGTATTAACGGTCTGAAAATCATACATCCATGAATTGTAATAACGCTCTCAGCATTATACATCCATGAATTGCGATAACGGTCTGAGTAACACACATCCATGAATTGTGTTAACGGTCTGAGAATCATACATCCATGAATTAACGCTCAGCATTATACATCCATGAATTGTGATAACGGCTGAGTAACACACATCCATGAATTGTGTTAACGGTCTGAGTATCATACATCCATGAATTGTATTAACGGTCTGAGCATCATACATCCATGAATTGTATTAACGGTCTGAGCATCATACATCCATGAATTGTGATTAACGCTCTCAGCATTATACATCCATGAATTGTGATAACGGTCTGAGTAACATACATCCATGAATTGTATTAACGGTCTGAGAATCATACATCCATGAATTGTAATTAACGCTCTCAGCATTACACATCCATGAATTGCGATAACGGTCTGAGTAACACACATCCATGAATTGTGTTAACGGTCTGAGAATCATACATCCATGAATTGTATTAACGTCTCAGCATTATACATCCATGAATTGCGATAACGGTCTGAGAACACATACATCCATGAATTGTGTTAACGGTCTGAGTATCATACATCCATGAATTGTATTAACGGTCTGAGAATCATACATCCATGAATTGTATTAACGGTCTGAAAATCATACATCCATGAATTGTAATTAACGCTCTCAGCATTATACATCCATGAATTGTGATAACGGTCTGAGTAACACACATCCATGAATTGTGTTAACGGTCTGAGTAACATCACATCCATGAATTGTGTTAACGGTCTGAGTATCATACATCCATGAATTGTATTAACGGTCTGAAAATCATACATCCATGAATTGTATTAACGCTCTCAGCATTATACATCCATGAATTGTGATAACGGTCTGAGTAACACACATCCATGAATTGTGTTAACGGTCTGAGTATCATACATCCATGAATTGTATTAACGGTCTGAAAATCATACATCCATGAATTGTGATAACGGTCTGAGTAACATACATCCATGAATTGTGTTAACGGTCTGAGAATCATACATCCATGAATTGTGTTAACGGTCTGAGAATCACATCCATGAATTGTGATAACGGTCTGAGTAACATACATCCATGAATTGTGTTAACGGTCTGAGTATCATACATCCATGAATTGTAATTAACGCTCTCAGCATTATACATCCATGAATTGTGATAACGGTCTGAAAATCATACATCCATGAATTGTAATTAACGCTCTCAGCATTATACATCCATGAATTGCGATAACGGTCTGAGTAACACACATCCATGAATTGTGTTAACTGTCTGAGTATCATACATCTATGAATTGTATTAACGGTCTGAAAATCATACATCCATGAATTGTGATTAACGGCTCAGATAATACATCCATGAATTGTGTTAACGTCTGAGTAATATACATCCATGAATTGTATTAACGGTCTGAAAATCACATCCATGAATTGTGTTAACGGTCTGAGTAACATACATCCATGAATTGTGTTAACGGTCTGAGAATCATACATCCATGAATTGTGTTAACGGTCTGAAAATCATACATCCATGAATTGCGATAACGGTCTGAGTAAATACATCCATGAATTGTATTAACGGTCTGAGAATCATACATCCATGAATTGTAATTAACGCTCTCAGCATTATACATCCATGAATTGCGATAACGGTCTGAGTAACACACATCCATGAATTGTGTTAACGGTCTGAGTATCATACATCTATGAATTGTATTAACGGTCTGAAAATCATACATCCATGAATTGTAATTAACGCTCTCAGCATTATACATCCATGAATTGTGAGAACGTCTGAGTATCATACATCCATGAATTGTGATTAACGCTATCAGCATTATACATCCATGAATTGTGATAACGGTCTGAGTAACACATCCATGAATTGTGTTAACTGTCTGAGTATCATACATCTATGAATTGTATTAACGGTCTGAGCATCATACATCCATGAATTGTGATAACGGTCTGAGTAACACACATCCATGAATTGTGTTAACGGTCTGAGAATCATACATCCATGAATTGTGTTAACGGTCTGAGAATCATACATCCATGAATTGTAATTAACGCTCAGCATTACACATCCATGAATTGTGATAACGGTCTGAGTAACACACATCCATGAATTGTGTTAACGGTCTGAGTATCATACATCCATGAATTGTAATAACGCTCTCAGCACATACATCCATGAATTGTGATAACGTCTGAGCATCATACATCCATGAATTGTGATTAACGCTCTCAGCATTACACATCCATGAATTGTGATAACGTCTGAGTAACACACATCCATGAATTGTGTTAACGGTCTGAGAATCATACATCCATGAATTGTGTTAACGGTCTAAAATCATACATCCATGAATTGTGATAACGGTCTGAGTAAATACATCCATGAATTATTAACGGTCTGAAAATCATACATCCATGAATTGTAATTAACGCTCTCAGCATTATACATCCATGAATTGCGATAACGGTCTGAGTAACACACATCCATGAATTGTGTTAACGGTCTGAGAATCATACATCCATGAATTGTGTTAACGGTCTGAGAATCATACATCCATGAATTGTATTAACGCTCTCAGCATTATACATCCATGAATTGCGATAACGGTCTGAGTAAACACACATCCATGAATTGTGTTAACGGAGTATCATACATCCATGAATTGTATTAACGCTCTCAGAAATCATACATCCATGAATTGTGATAACGGTCTGAGTATCATACATCCATGAATTGTGTTAACGTCTGAGTATCATTACATCCATGAATTGTATTAACGGTCTGAAAATCATACATCCATGAATTGTAATTAACGCTCTCAGCATTATACATCCATGAATTGCGATAACGGTCTGAGTAACACACATCCATGAATTGTGTTAACGTCTGAGTATCATACATCTATGAATTGTATTAACGGTCTGAAAATCATACATCCATGAATTGTAATTAACGCTCTCAGCATTATACATCCATGAATTGTGATAACGGTCTGAGTAACACACATCCATGAATTGTGTTAACGGTCTGAGTATCATACATCCATGAATTGTATTAACGGTCTGAGTATCATACATCTATGAATTGTATTAACGGTCTGAGAATCATACATCCATGAATTGTATTAACGCTCTCAGCATTATACATCCATGAATTGTGATAACGGCTGAGTAACACACATCCATGAATTGTGTTAACGGTCTGAGTAACATACATCCATGAATTGTGTTAACGGTCTGAGTATCATACATCCATGAATTGTATTAACGGTCTGAAAATCATACATCCATGAATTGTACTTAACGCTCTCAGCATTATACATCCATGAATTGTGATAACGGTCTGAGTAACATACATCCATGAATTGTGTTAACGGTCTGAGTAACACACATCCATGAATTGTGTTAACGGTCTGAGTATCATACATCCATGAATTGTATTAACGGTCTGGAATCATACATCCATGAATTGTAATTAACGCTCTCAGCATTATACATCCATGAATTGTGATAACGTCTGAGTATCATACATCCATGAATTGTGATTAACGCTATCAGCATTATACATCCATGAATTGTGATAACGGTCTGAGTAACACACATCCATGAATTGTGTTAACGGTCTGAGTATCATACATCCATGAATTGTATTAACGGTCTGAAAATCATACATCCATGAATTGTAATTAACGCTCTCAGCTACATCCATGAATTGCGATAACGGTCTGAGTAACACACATCCATGAATTGTGTTAACGGTCTGAGAATCATACATCCATGAATTGTGTTAACGGTCTGAGAATCATACATCCATGAATTGTATTAACGCTCTCAGCATTACACATCCATGAATTGTGATAACGGTCTGAGTAACACACATCCATGAATTGTGTTAACGGTCTGAGTATCATACATCCATGAATTGTATTAACGCTCTCAGCATTATACATCCATGAATTGTGATAACGTCTGAGCATCATACATCCATGAATTGTGATTAACGCTCTCAGCATTACATACATCCATGAATTGTGATAACGGTCTGAGTAACACATCCATGAATTGTATTAACGGTCTGAAAATACATCCATGAATTGTATTAACGTCTCAGCATTACACATCCATGAATTGCGATAACGGTCTGAGTAACAACATCCGAATTGTGTTAACGGTCTGAGAATCATACATCCATGAATTGTAATTAACGCTCTCAGCATTATACATCCATGAATTGCGATAACGGTCTGAGTAACACACATCCATGAATTGTGTTAACTGTCTGAGTATCATACATCTATGAATTGTATTAACGGTCTGAAAATCATACATCCATGAATTGTATTAACGGTCTGAAAATCATACATCCATGAATTGTAATTAACGCTCTCAGCATTATACATCCATGAATTGCGATAACGGTCTGAGTATCACACATCCATGAATTGTGTTAACGGTCTGAGTAACACACATCCATGAATTGTGTTAACGGTCTGAGTATCATACATCTATGAATTGTATTAACGGTCTGAAAATCATACATCCATGAATTGTAATTAACGCTCTCAGCATTATACATCCATGAATTGTGATAACGGTCTGAGTAACACACATCCATGAATTGTGTTAACGGTCTGAGTATCATACATCCATGAATTGTATTAACGGTCTGAAAATCATACATCCATGAATTGTGATAACGGTCTGAGTAACATACATCCATGAATTGTGTTAACGGTCTGAGAATCATACATCCATGAATTGTGTTAACGGTCTGAGAATCATACATCCATGAATTGTGATACGGTCTGAGTAACACACATCCATGAATTGTGTTAACGGTCTGAGTATCATACATCCATGAATTGTAATTAACGGTCTCAGCATTATACATCCATGAATTGTGATAACGGTCTGAAAATCATACATCCATGAATTGTAATTAACGCTCTCAGCATTATACATCCATGAATTGCGATAACGGTCTGAGTAACACACATCCATGAATTGTGTTAACGGTCTGAGTATCATACATCATGAATTGTATTAACGGTCTGAGAATCATACATCCATGAATTGTGATAACGTCTGAGTAACATACATCCATGAATTGTATTAACGGTCTGAGAATCATACATCCATGAATTGTGTTAACGGTCTGAAAATCATACATCCATGAATTGTATTAACGGTCTGAGTAAATACATCCATGAATTGTATTAACGGTCTGGAAATCATACATCCATGAATTGTAATTAACGCTCTCAGCATTATACATCCATGAATTGTGATAACGGTCTGAGTAACACACATCCATGAATTGTGTTAACGGTCTGAGCATACATCTATGAATTGTATTAACGGTCTGAGTATCATACATCCATGAATTGTATTAACGGCCTGAGCATCATACATCCATGAATTGTGAGAACGTCTGAGTATCATACATCCATGAATTGTGATTAACGCTATCAGCATTATACATCCATGAATTGCGATAACGGTCTGAGTAACACACATCCATGAATTGTGTTAACTGTCTGAGTATCATACATCTATGAATTGTATTAACGGTCTGAAAATCATACATCCATGAATTGTGATAACGGTCTGAGTAACATACATCCATGAATTGTGTTAACGGTCTGAGAATCATACATCCATGAATTGTGTTAACGGTCTGAGAATCATACATCCATGAATTGTAATTAACGCTTCAGCATTATACATCCATGAATTGCGATAACGGTCTGAGTAACATACATCCATGAATTGTGTTAACGGTCTGAGTATCATACATCCATGAATTGTATTAACGCTCTGAGCATTATACATCCATGAATTGTGATAACGTCTGAGCATCACATCCATGAATTGTGATTAACGCCTCAGCATTATACATCCATGAATTGTGATAACGGTCTGAGTAACATACATCCATGAATTGTGTTAACGGTCTGAGATCATACATCCATGAATTGTGTTAACGGTCTGAGAATCATACATCCATGAATTGTATAACGGTCTGAGTAAATACATCCATGAATTGTATTAACGGTCTGAAAATCATACATCCATGAATTGTAATTAACGCTCAGCATTATACATCCATGAATTGCGATAACGGTCTGAGTACACACATCCATGAATTGTGTTAACGGTCTGAGAATCATACATCCATGAATTGTGTTAACGGTCTGAGAATCATACATCCATGAATTGTAATTAACGCTCTCAGCATTATACATCCATGAATTGCGATAACGGTCTGAGTAACACACATCCATGAATTGTGTTAACCGTCTGAGTATCATACATCCATGAATTGTATTAACGCTCTCAGCATTATAATCCATGAATTGATAACGGTCTGAGCATCATACATCCATGAATTGTGTTAACGGTCTGAGTATCATACATCCATGAATTGTATTAACGGTCTGAAAATCATACATCCATGAATTGTAATAACGCTCAGCATTATACATCCATGAATTGCGATAACGGTCTGAGTAACACACATCCATGAATTGTGTTAACGGTCTGAGTATCATACATCTATGAATTGTATTAACGGTCTGAAAATCATACATCCATGAATTGTAATTAACGCTCTCAGCATTATACATCCATGAATTGCGATAACGGTCTGAGTAACACACATCCATGAATTGTGTTAACTGTCTGAGTATCATACATCTATGAATTGTATTAACGGTCTGAGTATCATACATCTATGAATTGTATTAACGGTCTGAAAATCATACATCCATGAATTGTATTAACGCTCTCAGCATTATACATCCATGAATTGTGATAACGGTCTGTAACACACATCCATGAATTGTGTTAACGGTCTGAGTAACACACATCCATGAATTGTGTTAACGGTCTGAGTATCATACATCTATGAATTGTATTAACGGTCTGAAAATCATACATCCATGAATTGTAATTAACGCTCTCAGCATTATACATCCATGAATTGTGATAACGGTCTGAGTACACATCCATGAATTGTGTTAACGGTCTGAGTAACACACATCCATGAATTGTGTTAACGGTCTGAGTATCATACATCTATGAATTGTATTAACGGTCTGAGAATCATACATCCATGAATTGTAATTAACGCTCTCAGCATTATACATCCATGAATTGTGAGAACGTCTGAGTATCATACATCCATGAATTGTGATTAACGCTATCAGCATTATACATCCATGAATTGCGATAACGGTCTGAGTAACACACATCCATGAATTGTGTTAACTGTCTGAGTATCATACATCTATGAATTGTATTAACGGTCTGAAAATCATACATCCATGAATTGTAATTAACGCTCTCAGCATTATACATCCATGAATTGCGATAACGGTCTGAGTAACATACATCCATGAATTGTGTTAACGGTCTGAGAATCATACATCCATGAATTGTATTAACGGTCTGAAAATCATACATCCATGAATTGTAATTAACGCTCTCAGCATTATACATCCATGAATTGTGATAACGGTCTGAGTAACACACATCCATGAATTGTGTTAACGGTCTGAGTATCATACATCCATGAATTGTATTAACGCTTCATTGGCACATCCATGAATTGTGATAACGTCTGGAATCATACATCCATGAATTGTGATTAACGCTCTCAGCATTATACATCCATGAATTGCGATAACGGTCTGAGTAACACACATCCATGAATTGTATTAACGGTCTGAGAATCATACATCCATGAATTGTAATTAACGCTCTGAGCATTACATACATCCATGAATTGTGATAACGGTCTGAGAACACATACATCCATGAATTGTGTTAACGGTCTGAGAATCATACATCCATGAATTGTATTAACGCTCTCAGCATTATACATCCATGAATTGTGATAACGGTCTGAGTAACACACATCCATGAATTGTGTTAACTGTCTGAGTCATACATCCATGAATTGTATTAACGGTCTGAAAATCATACATCCATGAATTGTATTAACGGTCTGAAAATCATACATCCATGAATTGTAATTAACGCCTCAGCATTATACATCCATGAATTGTGATAACGGTCTGAGTAACACACATCCATGAATTGTGTTAACGGTCTGAGTAACACACATCCATGAATTGTGTTAACGGTCTGAGTGCATACATCTATGAATTGTATTAACGGTCTGAAAATCATACATCCATGAATTGTAATTAACGCTCTCAGCATTATACATCCATGAATTGATAACGGTCTGAGTAACACACATCCATGAATTGTGTTAACGGTCTGAGTATCATACATCCATGAATTGTATTAACGGCTCCAATCATACATCCATGAATTGTGATAACGGTCTGAGTAACATACATCCATGAATTGTGTTAACGGTCTGAGAATCATACATCCATGAATTGTGTTAACGGTCTCAGCATCATACATCCATGAATTGCGATAACGGTCTGAGTAAATACATCCATGAATTGTGTTAACGGTCTGAGAATCATACATCCATGAATTGTATTAACGCTCTCAGCATTATACATCCATGAATTGCGATAACGGTCTGAGTAACATCATACATCCATGAATTGTGTTAACGGTCTGAGAATCATACATCCATGAATTGTGTTAACGGTCTGAGTATCATACATCCATGAATTGTATTAACGGTCTGAGAATCATACATCCATGAATTGTATTAACGCTCTCAGCATTATACATCCATGAATTGCGATAACGGTCTGAGTAACACACATCCATGAATTGTGTTAACGGTCTGAGTATCATACATCCATGAATTGTATTAACGGTCTGAAAATCATACATCCATGAATTGTAATAACGCTCTCAGCATTATACATCCATGAATTGTGATAACGTCTGAGTAACATACATCCATGAATTGTGTTAACGGTCTGAGAATCATACATCCATGAATTGTGTTAACGGTCTGAGAATTCATACATCCATGAATTGTGATTAACGCTCTCAGCATTATACATCCATGAATTGTGATAACGGTCTGAGTATCATACATCCATGAATTGTGTTAACGGTCTGAGTATCATACATCCATGAATTGTAATTAACGCTCTCAGCATTATACATCCATGAATTGTGATAACGGTCTGAGCATCATACATCCATGAATTGTGATTAACGCTCTCAGCATTACACATCCATGAATTGCGATAACGGTCTGAGTAACACACATCCATGAATTGTGTTAACGGTCTGAGAATCATACATCCATGAATTGTATTAACGGTCTGAGCATCATACATCCATGAATTGTGATAACGGTCTGAGTAAATACATCCATGAATTGTATTAACGGTCTGAGAATCATACATCCATGAATTGTAATTAACGTCTCAGCATTATACATCCATGAATTGTGATAACGGTCTGAGTAACATACATCCATGAATTGTGTTAACGGTCTGAGAATCATACATCCATGAATTGTATTAACGCTCTCAGCATTATACATCCATGAATTGTGATAACGGTCTGAGTATCACACATCCATGAATTGTGTTAACGGTCTGAGTATCATACATCCATGAATTGTATTAACGGTCTGAAAATCATACATCCATGAATTGTATTAACGCTCTCAGCATTATACATCCATGAATTGCGATAACGGTCTGAGTAACACACATCCATGAATTGTGTTAACGTCTGAGTATCATACATCCATGAATTGTATTAACGGTCTGAGTATCATACATCCATGAATTGTATTAACGGTCTGAAAATCATACATCCATGAATTGTAATTAACGTCTCAGCATTATACATCCATGAATTGCGATAACGGTCTGAGTAACACACATCCATGAATTGTGTTAACGGTCTGAGTACATACATCCATGAATTGTGTTAACGGTCTGAGTATCATACATCCATGAATTGTATTAACGGTCTGAGAATCATACATCCATGAATTGTAATTAACGCTCTCAGCATTATACATCCATGAATTGTGATAACGGTCTGAGTACATACATCCATGAATTGTGTTAACGGTCTGAGTATCATACATCCATGAATTGTATTAACGGTCTGAAATCATACATCCATGAATTGTGATAACGGTCTGAGTAACACACATCCATGAATTGTGTTAACGGTCTGAGAATCATACATCCATGAATTGTGTTAACGGTCTGAAAATCATACATCCATGAATTGTGATAACGGTCTGAGTAACATACATCCATGAATTGTGATTAACGGTCTGAAAATCATACATCCATGAATTGTATTAACGCCTCAGCATTATACATCCATGAATTGTGATAACGGTCTGAGTAACATACATCCATGAATTGTGTTAACGGTCTGAGAATCATACATCCATGAATTGTGTTAACGGTCTGAGTATCATACATCCATGAATTGTATTAACGGTCTGAGAATCATACATCCATGAATTGTAATTAACGCTCTCAGCATTATACATCCATGAATTGTGATAACGGTCTGAGTAACACACATCCATGAATTGTGTTAACTGTCTGAGTATCATACATCCATGAATTGTATTAACGGTCTGAAAATCATACATCCATGAATTGTAATTAACGTCTCAGCATTATACATCCATGAATTGTGATAACGGCTCTGAGTAACACATCCATGAATTGTGTTAACGGTCTGAGAATCATACATCCATGAATTGTGTTAACGGTCTGAGAATCATACATCCATGAATTGTATTAACGCTCTCAGCATTATACATCCATGAATTGCGATAACGGTCTGAGTAACACACATCCATGAATTGTGTTAACGGTCTGAGTATCATACATCCATGAATTGTAATTAACGCTCTCAGCATTATACATCCATGAATTGTGATAACGGTCTGAGCATCATACATCCATGAATTGTGATTAACGCTCTCGCAGTACATACATCCATGAATTGTGATAACGGTCTGAGTAACACACACATGAATGAATCTGTATCATACATCCATGAATTGTATTAACGCTCTCAGCATTATACATCCATGAATTGTGATAACGTCTGAGTATCATACATCCATGAATTGTGATTAACGCTCTCAGCATTATACATCCATGAATTGTGATAACGGTCTGAGTAACATACATCCATGAATTGTGTTAACGGTCTGAGATCATACATCCATGAATTGTGTTAACGGTCTGAAAATCATACATCCATGAATTGTGATAACGGTCTGAGTAAATACATCCATGAATTGTATTAACGGTCTGAGAATCATACATCCATGAATTGTAATTAACGCTCTCAGCATTATACATCCATGAATTGCGATAACGGTCTGAGTAACACACATCCATGAATTGTGTTAACGGTCTGAGAATCATACATCCATGAATTGTAATTAACGCTCTCAGCATTATAATCCATGAATTGTGATAACGTCTGAGTATCATACATCCATGAATTGTGTTAACGGTCTGAGTATCATACATCCATGAATTGTATTAACGGTCTGAAAATCATACATCCATGAATTGTAATTAACGCTCTCAGCATTATACATCCATGA
This sequence comes from Brugia pahangi, assembly GCA_012070555.1. Lineage (NCBI taxonomy): Eukaryota > Metazoa > Nematoda > Chromadorea > Rhabditida > Onchocercidae > Brugia > Brugia pahangi. Next base: position 59,204 of record JAAVKF010000087.1, on the reverse strand, counting down.
ATTGCGATAACGGTCTGAGTAACACACATCCATGAATTGTGTTAACGGTCTGAGTATCATACATCCATGAATTGTATTAACGGTCTGAGAATCATACATCCATGAATTGTAATAACGCTCTCAGCATTATACATCCATGAATTGCGATAACGGTCTGAGTAACACACATCCATGAATTGTGTTAACGGTCTGAGTATCATACATCCATGAATTGTATTAACGGTCTGAGTATCATACATCTATGAATTGTATTAACGGTCTGAAAATCATACATCCATGAATTGTAATTAACGCTCTCAGCATTATACATCCATGAATTGTGATAACGGTCTGAGTAACACACATCCATGAATTGTGTTAACGGTCTGAGTATCACACATCCATGAATTGTGTTAACGGTCTGAGTATCATACATCTATGAATTGTATTAACGGTCTGAAAATCATACATCCATGAATTGTAATTAACGCTCTCAGCATTATACATCCATGAATTGTGATAACGGTCTGAGTAACACACATCCATGAATTGTGTTAACGGTCTGAGTAACATACATCCATGAATTGTGTTAACGGTCTGAGTATCATACATCTATGAATTGTATTAACGGTCTGAGAATCATACATCCATGAATTGTATTAACGCTCTCAGCATTATACATCCATGAATTGTGAGAACGTCTGAGTATCATACATCCATGAATTGTGATTAACGCGTCAGCATTATACATCCATGAATTGCGATAACGGTCTGAGTAACACACATCCATGAATTGTGTTAACGGTCTGAGTATCATACATCCATGAATTGTATTAACGGTCTGAAAATCATACATCCATGAATTGTATTAACGCTCTCAGCATTATACATCCATGAATTGTGATAACGGTCTGAGTAACACACATCCATGAATTGTGTTAACGGTCTGAGAATCATACATCCATGAATTGTTAACGGTCTGAATCATACATCCATGAATTGTAATTAACGCTCTCAGCATTATACATCCATGAATTGCGATAACGGTCTGAGTAACACACATCCATGAATTGTGTTAACGGTCTGAGTATCATACATCCATGAATTGTATTAACGCTCTCAGCATTATACATCCATGAAATGTGATTAACGTCTGAGCATCATACATCCATGAATTGTGATTAACGCTCTCAGCATTACACATCCATGAATTGTGATAACGGTCTGAGTAACATACATCCATGAATTGTATTAACGGTCTGAAAATCATACATCCATGAATTGTAATTAACGCTCTCAGCATTATACATCCATGAATTGCGATAACGGTCTGAGTAACACACATCCATGAATTGTGTTAACGGTCTGAGAATCATACATCCATGAATTGTATTAACGGTCTCAGCATTATACATCCATGAATTGTTAACGGTCTGAGTAACACACATCCATGAATTGTGTTAACGGTCTGAGTATCATACATCCATGAATTGTATTAACGGTCTGAAAATCATACATCCATGAATTGTAATTAACGGTCTGAAAATCATACATCCATGAATTGTAATTAACGCTCTCAGCATTATACATCCATGAATTGTGTTAACGGTCTGAGTAACACACATCCATGAATTGTGTTAACGGTCTGAGTATCATACATCCATGAATTGTATTAACGGTCTGAAAATCATACATCCATGAATTGTAATTAACGCTCTCAGCATTATACATCCATGAATTGTGATAACGGTCTGAGTACACATCCATGAATTGTGTTAACGGTCTGAGTATCATACATCCATGAATTGTATTAACGGTCTGAGAATCATACATCCATGAATTGCGATAACGGTCTGAGTAACATACATCCATGAATTGTGTTAACGGTCTGAGAATCATACATCCATGAATTGTATTAACGTCTGAGAATCATACATCCATGAATTGTGATAACGGTCTGGAGTAATACATCCATGAATTGTATTAACGGTCTGAGAATCATACATCCATGAATTGTAATTAACGCTCAGCATTATACATCCATGAATTGCGATAACGGTCTGAGTAACACACATCCATGAATTGTGTTAACGGTCTGAGAATCATACATCCATGAATTGTGTTAACGGTCTGAGAATCATACATCCATGAATTGTACTTAACGCTCTCAGCATTATACATCCATGAATTGCGATAACGGTCTGAGTAACACACATCCATGAATTGTGTTAACGGTCTGAGTATCATACATCCATGAATTGTAATTAACGCTCAGCATTATACATCCATGAATTGTGATAACGGTCTGAGTATCATACATCCATGAATTGTGTTAACGGTCTGAGTATCATACATCCATGAATTGTATTAACGGTCTGAAAATCATACATCCATGAATTGTAATTAACGCTCTCAGCATTATACATCCATGAATTGTGATAACGGTCTGAGTAACACACATCCATGAATTGTGTTAACGGTCTGAGTATCATACATCTATGAATTGTATTAACGGTCTGAAAATCATACATCCATGAATTGTATTAACGCTCTCAGCATTATACATCCATGAATTGTGATAACGGTCTGAGTATACATCCATGAATTGTGTTAACGGTCTGAGTATCATACATCCATGAATTGTATTAACGGTCTGAGTATCATACATCCATGAATTGTATTAACGGTCTGAGAATCATACATCCATGAATTGTATTAACGCTCTCAGCATTATACATCCATGAATTGCGATAACGGTCTGAGTAACACACATCCATGAATTGTGTTAACGGTCTGAGTACATCACATCCATGAATTGTGTTAACGGTCTGAGTATCATACATCTATGAATTGTATTAACGGTCTGAAAATCATACATCCATGAATTGTAATTAACGCTCTCAGCATTATACATCCATGAATTGTGATAACGGTCTGAGTAACACACATCCATGAATTGTGTTAACGGTCTGAGTATCATACATCCATGAATTGTATTAACGGTCTGAGTATCATACATCCATGAATTGTATTAACGGTCTGAGAATCATACATCCATGAATTGTAATTAACGTCTCAGCATTATACATCCATGAATTGTGATAACGTCTGAGTATCATACATCCATGAATTGTGATTAACGCTCTCAGCATTATACATCCATGAATTGCGATAACGGTCTGAGTAACACACATCCATGAATTGTGTTAACGGTCTGAGTATCATACATCTATGAATTGTATTAACGGTCTGAAAATCATACATCCATGAATTGTAATTAACGCTCTCAGCATTATACATCCATGAATTGCGATAACGGTCTGAGTAACACACATCCATGAATTGTGTTAACGGTCTGAGAATCATACATCCATGAATTGTGTTAACGGTCTGAGAATCATACATCCATGAATTGTATTAACGCTCTCAGCATATACATCCATGAATTGTGATAACGGTCTGAGTAACACATCCATGAATTGTGTTAACGGTCTGAGAATCATACATCCATGAATTGTATTAACGCTCTCAGCATTATACATCCATGAATTGTGATAACGTCTGAGTATCATACATCCATGAATTGTGATTAACGCTATCAGCATTACATCCATGAATTGTGATAACGCTCTGAGTATCATACATCCATGAATTGTATTAACGGTCTGAAAATCATACATCCATGAATTGTAATTAACGCTCTCAGCATTACACATCCATGAATTGTGATAACGGTCTGAGTAACACACATCCATGAATTGTGTTAACGGTCTGAGAATCATACATCCATGAATTGTAATTAACGCTCTCAGCATTATACATCCATGAATTGTGATAACGGTCTGAGTAACACACATCCATGAATTGTGTTAACGGTCTGAGTATCATACATCCATGAATTGTATTAACGGTCTGAAAATCATACATCCATGAATTGTATTAACGGTCTGAAAATCATACATCCATGAATTGTAATTAACGCTCTCAGCATTATACATCCATGAATTGTGATAACGGTCTGTAACACACATCCATGAATTGTGTTAACGGTCTGAGTAACATACATCCATGAATTGTGTTAACGGTCTGAGTATCATACATCTATGAATTGTATTAACGTCTGAAAATCATACATCCATGAATTGTAATTAACGCTCTCAGCATTATACATCCATGAATTGCGATAACGGTCTGAGTAATCACACATCCATGAATTGTGTTAACGTCTGAGTATCATACATCCATGAATTGTATTAACGGTCTGAAAATCATACATCCATGAATTGTATTAACGGTCTGAGACACATCCATGAATTGTGTTAACGGTCTGAGAATCATACATCCATGAATTGTGTTAACGGTCTGAGAATCATACATCCATGAATTGCGATAACGGTCTGAGTAACATACATCCATGAATTGTGTTAACGGTCTGAGTATCATACATCCATGAATTGTATTAACGCTCTCAGCATTATACATCCATGAATTGTGATTAACGTCTGAAAATCATACATCCATGAATTGTAATTAACGCTCTCAGCATTATACATCCATGAATTGCGATAACGGTCTGAGTAACACACATCCATGAATTGTGTTAACGGTCTGAGTATCATACATCCATGAATTGTATTAACGGTCTGAGAATCATACATCCATGAATTGCGATAACGGTCTGAGTAACATACATCCATGAATTGTGTTAACGGTCTGAGAATCATACATTAATTCATGAATGAATTGTGTTAACGGTCTGAGAATCATACATCCATGAATTGTGATAACGGCTCTGAGTAAATACATCCATGAATTGTATTAACGGTCTGAGAATCATACATCCATGAATTGTATTAACGCTCTCAGCACATACATCCATGAATTGTGATAACGGCTCTGAGTAACACACATCCATGAATTGTGTTAACGGTCTGAGTATCATACATCCATGAATTGTGTTAACGGTCTGAGTATCATACATCCATGAATTGTATTAACGGTCTGAGAATCATACATCCATGAATTGTAATTAACGCTCTCAGCATTATACATCCATGAATTGTGATAACGGTCTGAGTAACACACATCCATGAATTGTGTTAACGGTCTGAGTATCATACATCCATGAATTGTATTAACGGTCTGAGTATCATACATCCATGAATTGTATTAACGGTCTGAGCATCATACATCCATGAATTGTGATAACGTCTGAGTATCATACATCCATGAATTGTGATTAACGCTCTCAGCATTATACATCCATGAATTGTGATAACGGTCTGAGTAACACACATCCATGAATTGTGTTAACGGTCTGAGTATCATACATCTATGAATTGTATTAACGGTCTGAAAATCATACATCCATGAATTGTGATAACGGTCTGAGTAACATACATCCATGAATTGTGTTAACGGTCTGAGAATCATACATCCATGAATTGTTAACGGTCTGAGAATCATACATCCATGAATTGTATTAACGCTCTCAGCATTATACATCCATGAATTGCGATAACGGTCTGAGTAACACACATCCATGAATGTGTTAACGGTCTGAGTATCATACATCCATGAATTGTAATTAACGCTCTCAGCATCATACATCCATGAATTGTGAGAACGTCTGAGCATCATACATCCATGAATTGTGATTAACGCTCTCAGCATTATACATCCATGAATTGTGATAACGGTCTGAGTAACATACATCCATGAATTGTGTTAACGGTCTGAGAATCATACATCCATGAATTAATTAACGGTCTGAGAATCATACATCCATGAATTGCGATAACGGTCTGAGTAAATACATCCATGAATTGTATTAACGGTCTGAAAATCATACATCCATGAATTGTAATTAACGCTCTCAGCATTATACATCCATGAATTGCGATAACGGTCTGAGTAACACACATCCATGAATTGTGTTAACGGTCTGAGAATCATACATCCATGAATTGTGTTAACGGTCTGAGAATCATACATCCATGAATTGTAATTAACGCTCTCAGCATTATACATCCATGAATTGCGATAACGGTCTGAGTAACATACATCCATGAATTGTGTTAACGGTCTGAGTATCATACATCCATGAATTGTATTAACGCTCTCAGCATTATACATCCATGAATTGTGATAACGGTCTGAGTAACATACATCCATGAATTGTGTTAACGGTCTGAGCATCATACATCCATGAATTGTGATAACGGTCTGAGTAACATACATCCATGAATTGTGTTAACGGTCTGAGAATCATACATCCATGAATTGTATTAACGCTTCAGCATTATACATCCATGAATTGTGATAACGGTCTGAGTAACACACATCCATGAATTGTGTTAACGGTCTGAGTATCATACATCCATGAATTGTATTAACGGTCTGAGTATCATACATCCATGAATTGTATTAACGGTCTGAAAATCATACATCCATGAATTGTAATTAACGCTCTCAGCATTATACATCCATGAATTGCGATAACGGTCTGAGTAACACACATCCATGAATTGTGTTAACGGTCTGAGTATCATACATCCATGAATTGTATTAACGGTCTGAGTATCATACATCCATGAATTGTATTAACGGTCTGAGAATCATACATCCATGAATTGTAATTAACGCTCTCAGCATTATACATCCATGAATTGTGATAACGTCTGAGTATCATACATCCATGAATTGTGATTAACGCTCTCAGCATTATACATCCATGAATTGCGATAACGGTCTGAGTAACACACATCCATGAATTGTGTTAACGGTCTGAGTATCATACATCCATGAATTGTATTAACGGTCTGAAAATCATACATCCATGAATTGTAATAACGCTCTCAGCATTATACATCCATGAATTGTGATAACGGTCTGAGTAACACACATCCATGAATTGTGTTAACGGTCTGAGTATCATACATCCATGAATTGTATTAACGGTCTGAGAATCATACATCCATGAATTGTGATAACGGTCTGAGTAACATACATCCATGAATTGTATTAACGGTCTGAAAATCATACATCCATGAATTGTAATAACGCTCTCAGCATTATACATCCATGAATTGCGATAACGGTCTGAGTAACACACATCCATGAATTGTGTTAACGGTCTGAGTAACACACATCCATGAATTGTGTTAACGGTCTGAGTATCATACATCCTATGAATTGTATTAACGGTCTGAGAATCATACATCCATGAATTGTAATTAACGCTCTCAGCATTATACATCCATGAATTGCGATAACGGTCTGAGTAACACACATCCATGAATTGTGTTAACGGTCTGAGTATCATACATCTATGAATTGTATTAACGGTCTGAAAATCATACATCCATGAATTGTATTAACGCTCTCAGCATTATACATCCATGAATTGTGATAACGGTCTGAGTAACACACATCCATGAATTGTGTTAACGGTCTGAGTATCATACATCCATGAATTGTATTAACGGTCTGAAAATCATACATCCATGAATTGTATTAACGGTCTCAGCATTATACATCCATGAATTGTGATAACGGTCTGAGTAACATACATCCATGAATTGTGTTAACGGTCTGAGAATCATACATCCATGAATTGTATTAACGGTCTGAGAATCATACATCCATGAATTGTAATTAACGCTCTCAGCATTATACATCCATGAATTGTGATAACGGTCTGAGTAACACACATCCATGAATTGTGTTAACGGTCTGAGTATCATACATCCATGAATTGTAATTAACGCTCTCAGCATTATACATCCATGAATTGTGATAACGGTCTGAGTATCATACATCCATGAATTGTGATTAACGCTCTCAGCATTATACATCCATGAATTGCGATAACGGTCTGAGTAACACACATCCATGAATTGTATTAACGGTCTGAAAATCATACATCCATGAATTGTAATTAACGCTCTCAGCATTATACATCCATGAATTGCGATAACGGTCTGAGTAACACACATCCATGAATTGTGTTAACGGTCTGAGTATCATACATCCATGAATTGTATTAACGGTCTGAGAATCATACATCCATGAATTGTAATTAACGCTCTCAGCATTATACATCCATGAATTGTGATAACGGTCTGAGTAACACACATCCATGAATTGTGTTAACGGTCTGAGTATCATACATCCATGAATTGTATTAACGGTCTGAAAATCATACATCCATGAATTGTATTAACGCTCTCAGCATTATACATCCATGAATTGCGATAACGGTCTGAGTAACATACATCCATGAATTGTGTTAACGGTCTGAGTATCATACATCCATGAATTGTATTAACGCTCTCAGCATTATACATCCATGAATTGTGATAACGGTCTGAGTAACACACATCCATGAATTGTGTTAACGGTCTGAGAATCATACATCCATGAATTGTGTTAACGGTCTGAGAATCATACATCCATGAATTGTATTAACGGTCTGAAAATCATACATCCATGAATTGTAATTAACGCTCTCAGCATTATACATCCATGAATTGATAACGGTCTGAGCATCACACATCCATGAATTGTGTTAACGGTCTGAGTATCATACATCCATGAATTGTATTAACGTCTGAGCATCATACATCCATGAATTGTGATAACGTCTGAGCATCATACATCCATGAATTGTGATTAACGCTCTCAGCATTATACATCCATGAATTGCGATAACGGTCTGAGTAACACACATCCATGAATTGTGTTAACGGTCTGAGAGTCATACATAATCCATGAATTGTGTTAACGGTCTGAAAATCATACATCCATGAATTGTATAACGGTCTGAGTAAATACATCCATGAATTAACGGTCTGAAAATCATACATCCATGAATTGTAATTAACGCTCTCAGCATTATACATCCATGAATTGCGATAACGGTCTGAGTAACACACATCCATGAATTGTGTTAACGGTCTGAGAATCATACATCCATGAATTGTGTTAACGGTCTGAGAATCATACATCCATGAATTGTATTAACGCTCTCAGCATTATACATCCATGAATTGTGATAACGGTCTGAGTAACATACATCCATGAATTGTGTTAACGGTCTGAGTATCATACATCCATGAATTGTATTAACGTCTCAGCATCATAATCCATGAATTGTGATAACGTCTGAGCATCATACATCCATGAATTGTGTTAACGGTCTGAGTATCATACATCCATGAATTGTATTAATCTATGAATTGTATTAACGGTCTGAAAATCATACATCCATGAATTGTAATTAACGCTCTCAGCATTATACATCCATGAATTGTGATAACGGTCTGAGTAATACATCCATGAATTGTGTTAACGGTCTGAGAATCATACATCCATGAATTGTATTAACGGTCTGAGTAACATACATCCATGAATTGTATTAACGGTCTGAGAATCATACATCCATGAATTGTAATTAACGCTCTCAGCATTATACATCCATGAATTGTGATAACGGTCTGAGTAACACACATCCATGAATTGTGTTAACGGTCTGAGTATCATACATCCATGAATTGTATTAACGGTCTGAGTATCATACATCCATGAATTGTATTAACGGTCTGAAAATCATACATCCATGAATTGTAATTAACGCTCTCAGTATACATCCATGAATTGCGATAACGGTCTGAGTAACACACATCCATGAATTGTGTTAACGGTCTGAGTATCATACATCCATGAATTGTATTAACGGTCTGAGTATCATACATCTATGAATTGTATTAACGGTCTGAGAATCATACATCCATGAATTGTAATAACGCTCTCAGCATATACATCCATGAATTGTGATAACGTCTGAGTATCATACATCCATGAATTGTGATTAACGCTATCAGCATTATACATCCATGAATTGCGATAACGGTCTGAGTAACACACATCCATGAATTGTGTTAACGGTCTGAGTATCATACATCTATGAATTGTATTAACGGTCTGAAAATCATACATCCATGAATTGTATTAACGCTCTCAGCATTATACATCCATGAATTGTGATAACGGTCTGAGTAACACACATCCATGAATTGTGTTAACGGTCTGAGTATCATACATCCATGAATTGTATTAACGGTCTGAAAATCATACATCCATGAATTGTGATAACGGTCTCGAAATACATCCATGAATTGTATTAACGGTCTGAGAATCATACATCCATGAATTGTAATTAACGCTCTCAGCATTATACATCCATGAATTGTGATAACGGTCTGAGTAACACACATCCATGAATTGTGTTAACGGTCTGAGTAACATACATCCATGAATTGTGTTAACGGTCTGAGTCATACATCCATGAATTGTATTAACGGTCTGAGAATCATACATCCATGAATTGTAATTAACGCTCTCAGCATTATACATCCATGAATTGTGATAACGGTCTGAGTAACACACATCCATGAATTGTGTTAACGGTCTGAGTATCATACATCCATGAATTGTATTAACGGTCTGAAAATCATACATCCATGAATTGTAATAACGCTCTCAGCATTATACATCCATGAATTGTGATAACGGTCTGAGTAACACACATCCATGAATTGTGTTAACGGTCTGAGTATCATACATCCATGAATTGTATAACGGTCTGAAAATCATACATCCATGAATTGTAATTAACGCTCTCAGCATTATACATCCATGAATTGTGATAACGGTCTGAGTAACACACATCCATGAATTGTGTTAACGGTCTGAGTAATCATACATCCATGAATTGTAATTAACGCTCTGAGCATCATACATCCATGAATTGTGATAACGGTCTGGAAATTCATACATCCATGAATTGTGATAACGCTCTCAGCATACACATCCATGAATTGTGATAACGGTCTGAGTATACACACATGAATTGTGTTAACGGTCTGAGAATCATACATCCATGAATTGTGTTAACGGTCTGAGAATCATACATCCATGAATTGTAATTAACGCTTCAGCATTATACATCCATGAATTGCGATAACGGTCTGAGTAACACACATCCATGAATTGTGTTAACGGTCTGAGTATCACATCCATGAATTGTATTAACGCTCAGCATTATACATCCATGAATTGTGATAACGTCTGAGCATCATACATCCATGAATTGTGATAACGGTCTCAGCATTATACATCCATGAATTGCGATAACGCTCTGAGTAACACACATCCATGAATTATTAACGGTCTGAAATCATACATCCATGAATTGTAATAACGCTCTCAGCATTATACATCCATGAATTGCGATAACGGTCTGAGTAACACACATCCATGAATTGTGTTAACGGTCTGAGTATCATACATCCATGAATTGTATTAACGGTCTGAGAATCATACATCCATGAATTGTAATTAACGCTCTCAGCATTATACATCCATGAATTGTGATAACGGTCTGAGTAACACACATCCATGAATTGTGTTAACGGTCTGAGTATCATACATCCATGAATTGTATTAATGTATCAGTAATTAACGCCTCAGCATTATACATCCATGAATTGCGATAACGGTCTGAGTAACATACATCCATGAATTGTGTTAACGTCTGAGTATCATACATCCATGAATTGTATAACGGTCTGAAAATCATACATCCATGAATTGTAATTAACGCTCTCAGCATTATACATCCATGAATTGTGATAACGGTCTGAGTAACATACATCCATGAATTGTGTTAACGGTCTGAGAATCATACATCCATGAATTGTAATTAACGCTCTCAGCATTATACATCCATGAATTGTGATAACGGTCTGAGTAACACACATCCATGAATTGTGTTAACGGTCTGAGAATCATACATCCATGAATTGTGTTAACGGTCTGAGTATCATACATCCATGAATTGTATTAACGGTCTGAGAATCATACATCCATGAATTGTAATTAACGCTCTCAGCATTATACATCCATGAATTGCATTAACGCTCTCAGCATTATACATCCATGAATTGTGTTAACGGTCTGAGAATCATACATCCATGAATTGTAATTAACGCTCTCAGCATTATACATCCATGAATTGCGATAACGGTCTGAGTAACACACATCCATGAATTGTGTTAACGGTCTGAGTAACACACATCCATGAATTGTGTTAACGGTCTGAGTATCATACATCCATGAATTGTATTAACGCTCTCATTATACATCCATGAATTGAGAACGTCTCATCATACATCCATGAATTGTGATTAACGCTCTCAGCATTACATACATCCATGAATTGTGATAACGGTCTGAGTAACACACATCCATGAATTGTGTTAACGGTCTGAGTATCATACATCCATGAATTGTATTAACGGTCTGAGAATCATACATCCATGAATTGTAATTAACGCTCAGCATTATACATCCATGAATTGCGATAACGGTCTGAGTAACATACATCCATGAATTGTGTTAACGGTCTGAGAATCATACATCCATGAATTGTATTAACGGTCTCTATACATCCATGAATTGTGATAACGGTCTGAGAATCATACATCCATGAATTGTATTAACGCCTCAGCATTATACACATCCATGAATTGTGATAACGCTCTGAGAACATACATCCATGAATTAACGGTCTGAGAATCATACATCCATGAATTGTATTAACGGTCTCAGCATTATACATCCATGAATTGCGATAACGGTCTGAGTAACACACATCCATGAATTGTGTTAACGGTCTGAGTATCATACATCCATGAATTGTGTTAACGGTCTGAGAATCATACATCCATGAATTGTATTAACGGTCTGAGAATCATACATCCATGAATTGTGATAACGGTCTGAGTAACATACATCCATGAATTGTGTTAACGGTCTGAGAATCATACATCCATGAATTGTATTAACGGTCTGAGAATCATACATCCATGAATTGTAATTAACGCTCTCAGCATTATACATCCATGAATTGTGATAACGGTCTGAGTAACACACATCCATGAATTGTGTTAACGGTCTGAGTATCATACATCCATGAATTGTATTAACGCTCTGAGTATTATACATCCATGAATTGTGATAACGGTCTGAGTATCATACATCCATGAATTGTGTTAACGTCTGAGCATCATACATCCATGAATTGTGTTAACGGTCTGAAATCATACATCCATGAATTGTATTAACGTCTCAGCATCATACATCCATGAATTGTGATAACGGTCTCAGTAACACACATCCATGAATTGTGTTAACGGTCTGAGTATCATACATCCATGAATTGTGATTAACGCTCTCAGCATTATACATCCATGAATTGATAACGTCTGAGTATCATACATCCATGAATTGTGATTAACGCTCTCAGCATTATACATCCATGAATTGTGATAACGGTCTGAGTAACATACATCCATGAATTGTATTAACGGTCTGAAAATCATACATCCATGAATTGTAATTAACGCTCTCAGCATTATACATCCATGAATTGCGATAACGGTCTGAGTAACACACATCCATGAATTGTGTTAACGGTCCTGAGAATCATACATCCATGAATTGTATTAACGCTCTCAGCATTATACATCCATGAATTGTGATAACGGTCTGAGTAACACACATCCATGAATTGTGTTAACGGTCTGAGTATCATACATCCATGAATTGTGTTAACGGTCTGAGTATCATACATCCATGAATTGTATTAACGGCTCTGAATCATCATCCATGAATTGTATTAACGCTCTCAGCATTATACATCCATGAATTGTGATAACGGTCTGAGTAACACACATCCATGAATTATAACGGTCTGAGTATCATACATCCATGAATTGTGTTAACGGTCTGAGTATCTACATTATAATCCATGAATTGTATTAACGGTCTGAAAATCATACATCCATGAATTGTAATTAACGCTCTCAGCATTATACATCCATGAATTGCGATAACGGTCTGAGTAACACACATCCATGAATTGTGTTAACGGTCTGAGAATCATACATCCATGAATTGTATTAACGGTCTGAGCATCATACATCCATGAATTGTGATAACGGTCTGAGTAACACACATCCATGAATTGTGTTAACGGTCTGAGAATCATACATCCATGAATTGTGTTAACGGTCTGAGCATCATACATCCATGAATTGTGATAACGGTCTGAGTAACATACATCCATGAATTGTGTTAACGGTCTGAGTATCATACATCCATGAATTGTATTAACGCTCTGAGCATCATAATCCATGAATTGTGATAACGGTCTGAGAATCATACATCCATGAATTGTAATAACGCTCTCAGCATTATACATCCATGAATTGTGATAACGGTCTGAGTAACACACATCCATGAATTGTGTTAACGGTCTGAGTATCATACATCCATGAATTGTATTAACGGTCTGAAAATCATACATCCATGAATTGTGATAACGGTCTGAGTAACATACATCCATGAATTGTGTTAACGGTCTGAGAATCATACATCCATGAATTGTGTTAACGGTCTGAGTATCATACATCCATGAATTGTGATAACGGTCTGAGTAAATACATCCATGAATTGTATTAACGGTCTGAAAATCATACATCCATGAATTGTATTAACGCTCTCAGCATTATACATCCATGAATTGTGATAACGGTCTGAGTAACACACATCCATGAATTGTGTTAACGGTCTGAGTAATCATACATCCATGAATTGTGTTAACGGTCTGAGTATCATACATCCATGAATTGTATTAACGGTCTGAGAATCATACATCCATGAATTGTATTAACGCTCTCAGCATTATACATCCATGAATTGCGATAACGGTCTGAGTAACACACATCCATGAATTGTGTTAACGGTCTGAGTATCATACATCCATGAATTGTATTAACGGTCTGAGAATCATACATCCATGAATTGTATTAACGGTCTGAGCATCATACATCCATGAATTGTGAGAACGTCTGAGTATCATACATCCATGAATTGTGATTAACGCTCTCAGCATTATACATCCATGAATTGCGATAACGGTCTGAGTAACACACATCCATGAATTGTGTTAACGGTCTGAGTATCATACATCTATGAATTGTATTAACGGTCTGAAAATCATACATCCATGAATTGTATTAACGGTCTGAGTAACATACATCCATGAATTGTGTTAACGGTCTGAGCATCATACATCCATGAATTGTGTTAACGGTCTGAGTCATACATCCATGAATTGTATTAACGTCTCAGCATTACACATCCATGAATTGCGATAACGGTCTGAGTAACACACATCCATGAATTGTTAACGGTCTGAGTATCATACATCCATGAATTGTAATTAACGCTCTCAGCATTATACATCCATGAATTGTGATAACGGTCTGAGTATCATACATCCATGAATTGTGATTAACGCTCTCAGCATTATACATCCATGAATTGTGATAACGGTCTGAGTAACACACATCCATGAATTGTGTTAACGGTCTGAGAATCATACATCCATGAATTGTATTAACGGTCTGAGAATCATATCCATGAATTGCGATAACGGTCTGATAACATACATCCATGAATTGTGTTAACGGTCTGAGAATCATACATCCATGAATTGTAATAACGCCTCAGCATTATACATCCATGAATTGCGATAACGGTCTGAGTAACACACATCCATGAATTGTGTTAACGGTCTGAGTATCATACATCCATGAATTGTATTAACGGTCTGAGAATCATACATCCATGAATTGTAATTAACGCTCTCAGCATTATACATCCATGAATTGCGATAACGGTCTGAGTAACACATAATCCATGAATTGTGTTAACGGTCTGAGTATCATACATCCATGAATTGTATTAACGCTTCAGCATTATACATCCATGAATTGATAACGGTCTGAGCATCATACATCCATGAATTGTGTTAACGGTCTGAGTATCATACATTTATGAATTGTACACCTATGAATTGTATTAACGGTCTGAGAATCATACATCCATGAATTGTATTAACGCTCTCAGCATTATACATCCATGAATTGTGATAACGGTCTGAGTAACATACATCCATGAATTGTGTTAACGGTCTGAGAATCATACATCCATGAATTGTGATAACGGCTCTGAGTCACACATCCATGAATTGTGTTAACGGTCTGAGAATCATACATCCATGAATTGTAATTAACGCTCTCAGCATATACATCCATGAATTGTGATAACGGCTGGGTAACACACATCCATGAATTGTGTTAACGGTCTGAGTCACACATCCATGAATTGTGTTAACGGTCTGAGTATCATACATCTATGAATTGTATTAACGGTCTGAAAATCATACATCCATGAATTGTATTAACGCTCTCAGCATTATACATCCATGAATTGCGATAACGGTCTGAGTAACACACATCCATGAATTGTGTTAACGGTCTGAGTATCATACATCCATGAATTGTATTAACGGTCTGAGTATCATACATCCATGAATTGTATTAACGGTCTGAAAATCATACATCCATGAATTGCGATAACGGTCTGAGTAATACATCCATGAATTGTGATAACGGTCTGAAAATCATACATCCATGAATTGTAATTAACGCTCTCAGCATTATACATCCATGAATTGCGATAACGGTCTGAGTAACACACATCCATGAATTGTGTTAACGGTCTGAGTATCACACATCCATGAATTGTGTTAACGGTCTGAGTATCATACATCTATGAATTGTATTAACGGTCTGAGAATCATACATCCATGAATTGTAATTAACGTCTCAGCATTATACATCCATGAATTGTGATAACGTCTGAGTATCATACATCCATGAATTGTGATTAACGCTATCAGCATTATACATCCATGAATTGTGATAACGGTCTGAGTAACATACATCCATGAATTGTGTTAACGGTCTGAGTATCATACATCCATGAATTGTATTAACGGTCTGAAAATCATACATCCATGAATTGTATTAACGCTCTCAGCATTATACATCCATGAATTGCGATAACGGTCTGAGTAACACACATCCATGAATTGTGTTAACGGTCTGAGTATCACATCCATGAATTGTAACGGTCTGAAAATCATACATCCATGAATTGTGATAACGGTCTGAGTAAATACATCCATGAATTGTGTTAACGGTCTGAGAATCATACATCCATGAATTGTGATTAACGCTCTAATCATACATCCAATAAGTGAATTATCGCAAATGCATACATCCATGAATTGTGTTAACGGTCTGAGTAACACACATCCATGAATTGTGTTAACGGTCTGAGTATCATACATCCATGAATTGTATTAACGGTCTGAGAACATTATATCCATGAATTGTAATAACGCTCTAGCATTATACATCCATGAATTGTGATAACGGTCTGAGTAACACACATCCATGAATTGTGTTAACGGTCTGAGTATCATACATCTATGAATTGTATTAACGGTCTGAAAATCATACATCCATGAATTGTAATTAACGCTCTCAGCATTATACATCCATGAATTGCGATAACGGTCTGAGTAACACACATCCATGAATTGTGTTAACGGTCTGAGTATCATCCATGAATTGTATTAACGGTCTGAAAATCATACATCCATGAATTGTATTAACGCTCTCAGCATTATACATCCATGAATTGTGATAACGGTCTGAGTACACACATCCATGAATTGTGTTAACGGTCTGAGAATCATACATCCATGAATTGTGTTAACGGTCTGAGAATCATACATCCATGAATTGTAATTAACGCTCTCAGCATTATACATCCATGAATTGCGATAACGGTCTGAGTAACACACATCCATGAATTGTGTTAACGGTCTGAGTATCATACATCCATGAATTGTATTAACGCTTCAGCATTATAATCCATGAATTGTGAGAACGGTCTGAGCATCATACATCCATGAATTGTGATTAACGCTATCAGCATTACACATCCATGAATTGCGATAACGGTCTGAGTAACACACATCCATGAATTGTGTTAACGGTCTGAAAATCATACATCCATGAATTGTATTAACGCTCTCAGCATTATACATCCATGAATTGTGATAACGGTCTGAGTAACATACATCCATGATTTAATTAACGGTCTGAATCATACATCCATGAATTGTGTTAACGGTCTGAGAATCATACATCCATGAATTGTAATTAACGCTCTCAGCATTACACATCCATGAATTGCGATAACGGTCTGAGTAACACACATCCATGAATTGTGTTAACGGTCTGAGTATCATACATCTATGAATTGTATTAACGGTCTGAATCATACATCTATGAATTGTATTAACGGTCTGAAAATCATACATCCATGAATTGTAATTAACGCTCTCAGCATTATACATCCATGAATTGCGATAACGGTCTGAGTAACACACATCCATGAATTGTGTTAACGGTCTGAGAATCATACATCCATGAATTGTGTTAACGGTCTGAGAATCATACATCCATGAATTGTGTTAACTCCTGAGCATCATACATCCATGAATTGTGATAACGGTCTGAGTAACATACATCCATGAATTGTGTTAACGGTCTGAGTAACATACATCCATGAATTGTGATAACGGTCTGAGTAACATACATCCATGAATTGTATTAACGGTCTGAAAATCATACATCCATGAATTGTATTAACGCTCTCAGCATTATACATCCATGAATTGTGATAACGGCTCTGAGTAATACATCCATGAATTGTGTTAACGGTCTGAGAATCATACATCCATGAATATTAACGTCTCAGTATTATACATCCATGAATTGCGATAACGGTCTGAGTAACACACATCCATGAATTGTGTTAACGGTCTGAGAATCATACATCCATGAATTGTATTAACGGTCTGAAAATCATACATCCATGAATTGTATTAACGGCTCCAGCATCATACATCCATGAATTGTGATAACGGTCTGAGTAATACATCCATGAATTGTATTAACGGTCTGAAAATCATACATCCATGAATTGTAATTAACGCTCTCAGCATTATACATCCATGAATTGTGATAACGGTCTGAGTAACACACATCCATGAATTGTGTTAACGGTCTGAGTAACATACATCCATGAATTGTGTTAACGGTCTGAGTATCATACATCCATGAATTGTATTAACGGTCTGAGAATCATACATCCATGAATTGTAATTAACGCTCTCAGCATTATACATCCATGAATTGTGATAACGTCTGAGTATCATACATCCATGAATTGTGATTAACGCTCTCAGCATTATACATCCAACGGTCTGAGTAACACATACATCCATGAATTGTGTTAACGGTCTGAGTATCATACATCCATGAATTGTATTAACGGTCTGAGAATCATACATCCATGAATTGTATTAACGCTCTCAGCATTATACATCCATGAATTGCGATAACGGTCTGAGTAACACACATCCATGAATTGTGTTAACGGTCTGAGTAACATACACATATGAATTGTATTAACGGTCTGAAAATCATGAATTGTAATACATCCATGAATTGTATTAACGGTCTCAGCATTATACATCCATGAATTGTGATAACGGTCTGAGTATCATACATCCATGAATTGTGATTAACGCTCTCAGCATATACATCCATGAATTGCGATAACGGTCTGAGTAACACACATCCATGAATTGTATTAACGGTCTGAGAATCATACATCCATGAATTGTATTAACGCTCAGCATTATACATCCATGAATTGTGATAACGGTCTGAGTAACACACATCCATGAATTGTGTTAACGGTCTGAGTATCATACATCCATGAATTGTATTAACGGTCTGAGAATCATACATCCATGAATTGTATTAACGCTCTCAGCATTATACATCCATGAATTGCGATAACGGTCTGAGTAACACACATCCATGAATTGTGTTAACGGTCTGAGTATCATACATCCATGAATTGTATTAACGGTCTGAAAATCATACATCCATGAATTGTGATTAACGCTCTGCATATATACATCCATGAATTGTGATAACGGCCTGAGTAACACACATCCATGAATTGTGTTAACGGTCTGAGTATCATACATCCATGAATTGTATTAACGGTCTGAAAATCATACATCCATGAATTGTATTAACGCTCTCAGCATTATACATCCATGAATTGCGATAACGGCTGAGTAACACACATCCATGAATTGTGTTAACGGTCTGAGAATCATACATCCATGAATTGTAATTAACGCTCTCAGCATTATACATCCATGAATTGCGATAACGGTCTGAGTAACACACATCCATGAATTGTGTTAACGGTCTGAGTATCATACATCCATGAATTGTGTTAACGGTCTGAGAACATACATCCATGAATTGTATTAACGGTCTGAAAATCATACATCCATGAATTGTAATTAACGCTCTCAGCATTATACATCCATGAATTGATTAACGCTCTGAGTATCATACATCCATGAATTGTGTTAACGGTCTGAGAATCATACATCCATGAATTGTAATTAACGCTCAGCATTATACATCCATGAATTGTGATAACGGCCTGAGTAACACACATCCATGAATTGTGTTAACGGTCTGAGTAACACACATCCATGAATTGTGTTAACGGTCTGAGTATCATACATCCATGAATTGTATTAACGTCTCAGCATTATACATCCATGAATTGTGATAACGGTCTGAGTAACATACATCCATGAATTGTGTTAACGGTCTGAGAATCATACATCCATGAATTGTGTTAACGGTCTGAGAATCATACATCCATGAATTGTATTAACGGTCTGAGAATCATACATCCATGAATTGTATTAACGCTCTCAGCATTATACATCCATGAATTGTGATTAACGCTCTGAGTATCATACATCCATGAATTGTATTAACGGTCTGAGTATCATACATCCATGAATTGTATTAACGGTCTGAGCATCATACATCCATGAATTGTGATAACGGTCTGAGTAACATACATCCATGAATTGTGTTAACGGTCTGAGAATCATACATCCATGAATTGTATTAACGGTCTGGAAATCATACATCCATGAATTGTAATTAACGTCTCAGCATTATACATCCATGAATTGTGATAACGGTCTGAGAATCATACATCCATGAATTGTGTTAACGGTCTGAGAATCATACATCCATGAATTGTATTAACGGTCTGAGAATCATACATCCATGAATTGTATTAACGGCTCTGAGAATCATACATCCATGAATTGTGATTAACGGTCTGTAACACACATCCATGAATTGTGTTAACGGTCTGAGTAACACACATCCATGAATTGTGATAACGGTCTGAGTATCATACATCTATGAATTGTATTAACGGTCTGAGAATCATACATCCATGAATTGTAATTAACGCTCTCAGCATTATACATCCATGAATTGTGATAACGGTCTGAGTACACACATCCATGAATTGTGTTAACGGTCTGAGAATCATACATCCATGAATTGTGTTAACGGTCTGAGTAACATACATCCATGAATTGTATTAACGGCTCTGAGAATCATACATCCATGAATTGTAATTAACGCTCTCAGCATTACACATCCATGAATGATAACGGTCTGAGTAACACACATCCATGAATTGTGTTAACGGTCTGAGTATCATACATCTATGAATTGTATTAACGGTCTGAGTATCATACATCCATGAATTGTATTAACGGTCTGAAAATCATACATCCATGAATTGTGATTAACGCTATCAGCATTATACATCCATGAATTGTGATAACGGTCTGAGTAACATACATCCATGAATTGTGTTAACGGTCTGAGTATCATACATCCATGAATTGTATTAACGGTCTGAGTATCATACATCCATGAATTGTGTTAACGGTCTGAGTAACACACATCCATGAATTGTGTTAACGGTCTGAGTATCATACATCCATGAATTGTATTAACGGTCTGAGAATCATACATCCATGAATTGTAATTAACGTCTCAGCATTATACATCCATGAATTGTTAACGTCTGAGTATCATACATCCATGAATTGTGATTAACGCTATCAGCATTATACATCCATGAATTGTGATAACGGTCTGAGTAACACACATCCATGAATTGTGTTAACTGTCTGAGTATCATACATCCATGAATTGTATTAACGGTCTGAAAATCATACATCCATGAATTGTAATTAACGCTCTCAGCATCATACATCCATGAATTGTGATTAACGCTCTCAGCATTATACATCCATGAATTGTGTTAACGGTCTGAGTATCATACATCCATGAATTGTATTAACGGTCTGAGCATCATACATCCATGAATTGTGATAACGGTCTGAGTAACACATCCATGAATTGTGTTAACGGTCTGAGAATCATACATCCATGAATTGTGTTAACGGTCTGAGAATCATACATCCATGAATTGTAATTAACGGTCTGAGAATCATACATCCATGAATTGTGTTAAACGTCTGAGAATCATACATCCATGAATTGTGATAACGGTCTGAGTAACATACATCCATGAATTGTGTTAACGGTCTGAGTAACATACATCCATGAATTGTATAACGGTCAGAACATCATACATCCATGAATTGTGTTAACGGTCTGAGAATCATACATCCATGAATTGTAATAACGCTCTCAGCATTACACATCCATGAATTGTGATAACGGTCTGAGTAACACACATCCATGAATTGTGTTAACGGTCTGAGTATCATACATCCATGAATTGTATTAACGGTCTGAAAATCATACATCCATGAATTGTATTAACGCTCAGCATTATACATCCATGAATTGTGATAACGGTCTGAGTAACACACATCCATGAATTGTGTTAACGGTCTGAGAATCATACATCCATGAATTGTAATTAACGCTCTCAGCATTATACATCCATGAATTGTGATAACGGTCTGAGTAACACACATCCATGAATTGTGTTAACGGTCTGAGAATCATACATCCATGAATTGTGTTAACGGTCTGAGAATCATACATCCATGAATTGTATTAACGGTCTGAGAATCATACATCCATGAATTGTATTAACGCTCTCAGCATCATACATCCATGAATTGTGATTAACGCTCTCAGCATCATACATCCATGAATTGTGTTAACGGTCTGAGAATCATACATCCATGAATTGTATTAACGCTCTCAGCATCATACATCCATGAATTGTGATAACGGTCTGAGTAACATACATCCATGAATTGTGTTAACGGTCTGAGTATCACACATCCATGAATTGTGTTAACGGTCTGAGTCATACATCCATGAATTGTATTAACGCTCTGAGCATTATACATCCATGAATTGTGAGAACGTCTGAGCATCATACATCCATGAATTGTGATTAACGCTATCAGCATTATACATCCATGAATTGCGATAACGCTCTGAGTAACACACATCCATGAATTGTGTTAACGGTCTGAGAATCATACATCCATGAATTGTATTAACGGTCTGAAAATCATACATCCATGAATTGTAATTAACGCTCTCAGCATTATACATCCATGAATTGTGATAACGGTCTGAGTAACACACATCCATGAATTGTGTTAACGGTCTGAGAATCATACATCCATGAATTGTGTTAACGGTCTGAGTATCATACATCCATGAATTGTATTAACGGTCTGAAAATCATACATCCATGAATTGTAATTAACGCTCTCAGCATTATACATCCATGAATTGTGATTAACGTCCATTATACATCCATGAATTGTATTAACGGTCTGAGTATCATACATCCATGAATTGTATTAACGGTCTCAGCATTATACATCCATGAATTGCGATAACGGTCTGAGTAACATACATCCATGAATTGTGTTAACGGTCTGAGAATCATACATCCATGAATTGTGTTAACGGTCTGAGTACATCCATGAATTGTGTTAACGGCTCTGAGAATCATACATCCATGAATTGTGTTAACGGTCTGAGAATCATACATCCATGAATTGTGATAACGGTCTGAGTAACATACATCCATGAATTGTGTTAACGGTCTGAGTAACATACATCCATGAATTGTGATAACGGTCTGAGTAACATACATCCATGAATTGTATTAACGGTCTGAAAATCATACATCCATGAATTGTAATTAACGCTCTCAGCATTATACATCCATGAATTGCGATAACGGTCTGAGTAACATACATCCATGAATTGTGTTAACGGTCTGAGAATCATACATCCATGAATTGTGTTAACGGTCTGAGTAACACACATCCATGAATTGTGTTAACGGTCTGAGAATCATACATCCATGAATTGTAATTAACGCTTCAGCATTATACATCCATGAATTGCGATAACGGTCTGAGTAACACATCCATGAATTGTGTTAACGGTCTGAGTATCATACATCCATGAATTGTATTAACGGTCTGAGCAGTATACATCCATGAATTGTATTAACGGTCTGAGAATCATACATCCATGAATTGTGATTAACGCTATCAGCATACATCCATGAATTGTGATAACGGTCTGAGTAACATACATCCATGAATTGTGTTAACTGTCTGAGTCATACATCCATGAATTGTATTAACGGTCTGAGTATCATACATCCATGAATTGTGTTAACGGTCTGAGTAACACACATCCATGAATTGTGTTAACGGTCTGAGTATCATACATCCATGAATTGTATTAACGGTCTGAGATCATCATACATCCATGAATTGTAATTAACGCTCTCAGCATTATACATCCATGAATTGTGAGAACGTCTGAGTATCATACATCCATGAATTGTGATTAACGCTATCAGCATTATACATCCATGAATTGTGATAACGGTCTGAGTAACACATCCATGAATTGTGTTAACTGTCTGAGTATCATACATCCATGAATTGTATTAACGGTCTGAGAATCATACATCCATGAATTGTACTTAACGCTCTCAGCATTATACATCCATGAATTGCGATAACGGTCTGAGTAACACACATCCATGAATTGTGTTAACGGTCTGAGTATCATACATCCATGAATTGTGTTAACGGTCTGAGAATCATACATCCATGAATTGTATTAACGGTCTGAAAATCATACATCCATGAATTGTAATTAACGCTCTCAGCATTATACATCCATGAATTGTGATTAACGCTCTCAGCATTATACATCCATGAATTGTATTAACGGTCTGAGTATCATACATCCATGAATTGTATTAACGGTCTCAGCATTATACATCCATGAATTGTATAACGGTCTGAGTAACACACATCCATGAATTGTGTTAACGGTCTGAGAAATACATCCATGAATTGTGTTAACGGTCTGAGAATCATACATCCATGAATTGTGTTAACGGTCTGAGAATCATACATCCATGAATTGTGTTAACGGTCTGAGAATCATACATCCATGAATTGTGATAACGGTCTGGGTAACACACATCCATGAATTGTGTTAACGGTCTGAGTAACATACATCCATGAATTGCGATAACGGTCTGAGTAACATACATCCATGAATTGTATTAACGGCTGAAAATCATACATCCATGAATTGTATTAACGGTCTGAGCATTATACATCCATGAATTGTGATAACGGTCTGAGTAACATACATCCATGAATTGTGTTAACGGTCTGAGAATCATACATCCATGAATTGTGTTAACGGTCTCAGCATTACATACATCCATGAATTGCGATAACGGTCTGAGTAACATACATCCATGAATTGTGTTAACGGTCTGAACATCATACATCCATGAATTGTATTAACGGTCTGAGTATCATACATCCATGAATTGTATTAACGGTCTGAAAATCATACATCCATGAATTGTGATTAACGCTCTCAGCATTATACATCCATGAATTGTGATAACGGTCTGAGTAACATACATCCATGAATTGTGTTAACGTCTGAGTATCATACATCCATGAATTGTATTAACGGTCTGAGTATCATACATCCATGAATTGTATTAACGGTCTGAAAATCACATCCATGAATTGTGATAACGGTCTGAGTAATACATCCATGAATTGTGTTAACGGTCTGAGTATCATACATCCATGAATTGTATTAACGGTCTGAGCATCATACATCCATGAATTGTAATTAACGCTCTGAGCATCATACATCCATGAATTGTGTTAACGGTCTGAGAATCATACATCCATGAATTGTATTAACGGTCTGAGTATCATACATCCATGAATTGTATTAACGCTCTGAGCATTATACATCCATGAATTGTGATTAACGCTCTCAGCATTATACATCCATGAATTGTGTTAACGGTCTGAGTATCATACATCCATGAATTGTATTAACGCTCTCAGCATTATACATCCATGAATTGCGATAACGGTCTGAGTAACACACATCCATGAATTGTGTTAACGGTCTGAGAATCATACATCCATGAATTGTGTTAACGGTCTGAGAATCATACATCCATGAATTGTGTTAACGGTCTGAGAATCATACATCCATGAATTGTGTTAACGGTCTGAGAATCATACATCCATGAATTGTGATAACGGTCTGAGTAACATACATCCATGAATTGTGTTAACGGTCTGAGTATCATACATCCATGAATTGTATTAACGGTCTGAGAATCATACATCCATGAATTGTAATTAACGCTCTCAGCATTATACATCCATGAATTGTGATAACGGTCTGAGTAACACACATCCATGAATTGTGTTAACGGTCTGAGTATCATACATCTATGAATTGTATTAACGGTCTGAAAATCATACATCCATGAATTGTAATAACGCTCTCAGCATTATACATCCATGAATTGTGATAACGGTCTGAGTAACACACATCCATGAATTGTGTTAACTGTCTGAGTATCATACATCTATGAATTGTATTAACGGTCTGAAAATCATACATCCATGAATTGTAATTAACGCTCTCAGCATTATACATCCATGAATTG
This sequence comes from Brugia pahangi, assembly GCA_012070555.1. Lineage (NCBI taxonomy): Eukaryota > Metazoa > Nematoda > Chromadorea > Rhabditida > Onchocercidae > Brugia > Brugia pahangi. Next base: position 32,225 of record JAAVKF010000087.1, on the reverse strand, counting down.
CGATAACGGTCTGAGTAACACACATCCATGAATGTGTTAACGGTCTGAGAATCATACATCCATGAATTGTGTTAACGGTCTGAGAATCATACATCCATGAATTGTAATTAACGCTCTCAGCATTACACATCCATGAATTGCGATAACGGTCTGAGTAACACACATCCATGAATTGTGTTAACGGTCTGAGTATCATACATCCATGAATTGTAATTAACGCTCTCAGCATTATAATCCATGAATGTGAGAACGTCTGAGCATCATACATCCATGAATTGTGATTAACGCTATCAGCATTACACATCCATGAATTGCGATAACAGTCTGAGTAACACACATCCATGAATTGTATTAACGGTCTGAAATCATACATCCATGAATTGTAATTAACGTCTCAGCATTATACATCCATGAATTGCGATAACGGTCTGAGTAACACACATCCATGAATTGTGTTAACTGTCTGAGAATCATACATCCATGAATTGTGTTAACGGTCTGAGAATCATACATCCATGAATTGTATTAACGCTCTCAGCATTACACATCCATGAATTGTGATAACGGTCTGAGTAACACACATCCATGAATTGTGTTAACTGTCTGAGTATCATACATCCATGAATTGTATTAACGGTCTGAAAATCATACATCCATGAATTGTAATTAACGCTCTCAGCATTATACATCCATGAATTGTGATAACGGTCTGAGTAACACACATCCATGAATTGTGTTAACGTCTGAGTATCATACATCTATGAATTGTATTAACGGTCTGAAATCATACATCCATGAATTGTAATAACGCTTCAGCATTATACATCCATGAATTGCGATAACGGTCTGAGTAACACACATCCATGAATTGTGTTAACGGTCTGAGTATCATACATCCATGAATTGTGTTAACGGTCTGAGTATCATACATCTATGAATTGTATAACGGTCTGAAAATCATACATCCATGAATTGTAATTAACGCTCTCAGCATTATACATCCATGAATTGTGTTAACGGTCTGAGAATCATACATCCATGAATTGTATTAACGGTCTGAAAATCATACATCCATGAATTGTAATTAACGCTCTGAGCATTATACATCCATGAATTGTGATTAACGCTCTCAGCATTATACATCCATGAATTGTATTAACGGTCTGAGTATCATACATCCATGAATTGTATAACGGTCTCAGCATTATACATCCATGAATTGTGATAACGGTCTGAGTAACACACATCCATGAATTGTGTTAACGGTCTGAGAATCATACATCCATGAATTGTGTTAACGGTCTGAGAATCATACATCCATGAATTGTGTTAACGGTCTGAGAATCATACATCCATGAATTGTGTTAACGCTCTCAGCATTATACATCCATGAATTGCGATAACGGTCTGAGTAACACACATCCATGAATTGTGTTAACGGTCTGAGTAACACACATCCATGAATTGCGATAACGGTCTGAGTAACATACATCCATGAATTGTATTAACGGTCTGAAAATCATACATCCATGAATTGTAATTAACGCTCTCAGCATTATACATCCATGAATTGCGATAACGGTCTGAGTAACACACATCCATGAATTGTGTTAACGGTCTGAGAATCATACATCCATGAACGGTCTGAGTAACATACATCCATGAATTGTGTTAACGGTCTGAGAATCATACATCCATGAATTGTATTAACGCTCTCAGCATTATACATCCATGAATTGTGATAACGGTCTGAGTAACACACATCCATGAATTGTGTTAACGGTCTGAACATCATACATCCATGAATTGTATTAACGGTCTGAGCATATACATCCATGAATTGTATTAACGGTCTGAAAATCACATCCATGAATTGTGATTAACGCTATCAGCATTATACATCCATGAATTGCGATAACGGTCTGAGTAACACACATCCATGAATTGTGTTAACGGTCTGAGTATCATACATCCATGAATTGTATTAACGGTCTGAGTATCATACATCCATGAATTGTATTAACGGTCTGAAAATCATACATCCATGAATTGTGATAACGGTCTGAGTAAATACATCCATGAATTGTATTAACGGTCTGAAAATCATACATCCATGAATTGTAATTAACGCTCAGCATTATACATCCATGAATTGCGATAACGGTCTGTAACACACATCCATGAATTGTGTTAACGGTCTGAGTAACACACATCCATGAATTGTGTTAACGGTCTGAGTATCATACATCCATGAATTGTATTAACGGTCTGAGAATCATACATCCATGAATTGTAATTAACGCTCAGCATTATACATCCATGAATTGTGAGAACGTCTGAGTATCATACATCCATGAATTGTGATTAACGCTCTCAGCATTATACATCCATGAATTGCGATAACGGTCTGAGTAACACACATCCATGAATTGTGTTAACGGTCTGAGTATCATACATCCATGAATTGTGTTAACGGTCTGAGAATCATACATCCATGAATTGTGTTAACGGTCTGAGAATCATACATCCATGAATTGTATTAACGCTCTCAGCATTATACATCCATGAATTGTGATAACGGTCTGAGTAACACACATCCATGAATTGTGTTAACGGTCTGAGTATCATACATCCATGAATTGTATTAACGGTCTGAAAATCATACATCCATGAATTGTAATTAACGCTCTCAGCATTATACATCCATGAATTGTGATAACGGTCTGAGTAACACACATCCATGAATTGTGTTAACGTCTGAGTATCATACATCCATGAATTGTATTAACGGTCTGAAAATCATACATCCATGAATTGTAATTAACGCTCTCAGCATTATACATCCATGAATTGCGATAACGGTCTGAGTAACACATCCATGAATTGTGTTAACGGTCTGAGTATCATACATCCATGAATTGTGTTAACGGTCTGAGTATCATACATCCATGAATTGTATTAACGGTCTGAAAATCATACATCCATGAATTGTAATTAACGCTCTCAGCATTATACATCCATGAATTGTGTTAACGGTCTGAGAATCATACATCCATGAATTGTATTAACGGTCTGAAAATCATACATCCATGAATTGTATTAACGCTCTCAGCATCATACATCCATGAATTGTGATTAACGCTCTCAGCATTATACATCCATGAATTGTATTAACGGTCTGAGTATCATACATCCATGAATTGTATTAACGGTCTCAGCATTATACATCCATGAATTGCGATAACGGTCTGAGTAACACACATCCATGAATTGTGTTAACGGTCTGAGAATCATACATCCATGAATTGTGTTAACGGTCTGAGAATCATACATCCATGAATTGTGTTAACGGTCTGAGAATCATACATCCATGAATTGTGTTAACGGTCTGAGAATCATACATCCATGAATTGCGATAACGGTCTGAGTAACATACATCCATGAATTGTGTTAACGGTCTGAGTAACATACATCCATGAATTGTGATAACGGTCTGAGTAACATACATCCATGAATTGTATTAACGGTCTGAAAATCATACATCCATGAATTGTAATTAACGCTTCAGCATTATACATCCATGAATTGTGATAACGGTCTGAGTAACATACATCCATGAATTGTGTTAACGGTCTGAGAATCATACATCCATGAATTGTATTAACGGTCTGATAACACATCCATGAATTGTGTTAACGGTCTGAGAATCATACATCCATGAATTGTATTAACGCTCAGCATTATACATCCATGAATTGCGATAACGGTCTGAGTAACACACATCCATGAATTGTGTTAACGTCTAAGTATCATACATCATGAATTGTATTAACGGTCTGAGTATCATACATCCATGAATTGTATTAACGGTCTGATCATACATCCATGAATTGTGATTAACGCTCTCAGCATTATACATCCATGAATTGCGATAACGGTCTGAGTAACACACATCCATGAATTGTGTTAAGTCTGAGTATCATACATCCATGAATTGTATTAACGGTCTGAGTATCATACATCCATGAATTGTATTAACGGTCTGAAAATCATACATCCATGAATTGTGATAACGGTCTGAGTAATACATCCATGAATTGATTAACGGTCTGAGAATCATACATCCATGAATTGTATTAACGCTCTCAGCATTATACATCCATGAATTGCGATAACGGTCTGGTACACACATCCATGAATTGTGTTAACGGTCTGAGTAACACACATCCATGAATTGTGTTAACGGTCTGAGTATCATACATCCATGAATTGTATTAACGTCTCTGAGAATCATACATCCATGAATTGTAATTAACGCTCTCAGCATTATACATCCATGAATTTGTTAACGTCTGAGTATCATACATCCATGAATTGTGATTAACGCTCTCAGCATTATACATCCATGAATTGCGATAACGGTCTGAGTAACACACATCCATGAATTGTGTTAACGGTCTGAGTATCATACATCTATGAATTGTATTAACGGTCTGGAAATCATACATCCATGAATTGTGATAACGGTCTGAGTAAATACATCCATGAATTGTGTATTAACGGTCTGAAAATCATACATCCATGAATTGTATTAACGCTCTCAGCATTATACATCCATGAATTGTGATAACGGTCGAGTAACACATCCATGAATTGTGTTAACGGTCTGAGTACACATCCATGAATTGTGTTAACGGTCTGAGTATCATACATCCATGAATTGTATTAACGGTCTGAGAATCATACATCCATGAATTGTAATTAACGCTCTCAGCATTATACATCCATGAATTGTGATAACGGTCTGAGTAACACACATCCATGAATTGTGTTAACTGAGTTCATACATCCATGAATTGTATTAACGGTCTGAAAATCATACATCCATGAATTGTAATTAACGCTCTCAGCATTATACATCCATGAATTGTGATAACGGTCTGAGTAACACACATCCATGAATTGTGTTAACGTCTGAGTATCATACATCCATGAATTGTATTAACGGTCTGAAATCATACATCCATGAATTGTAATTAACGCTCTCAGCATTATACATCCATGAATTGCGATAACGGTCTGAGTAACATACATCCATGAATTGTGTTAACGGTCTGAGAATCATACATCCATGAATTGTATTAACGGTCTGAAAATCATACATCCATGAATTGTATTAACGCTCTCAGCATTATACATCCATGAATTGCGATAACGGTCTGAGTAACACACATCCATGAATTGTGTTAACGGTCTGAGAATCATACATCCATGAATTGTGTTAACGGTCTGAGAATCATACATCCATGAATTGTGTTAACGGTCTGAGTATCATACATCCATGAATTGTATTAACGGTCTGAGAATCATACATCCATGAATTGTAATTAACGTCTCAGCATTATACATCCATGAATTGTGATAACGTCTGAGTATCATACATCCATGAATTGGATAACGCTCTCAGCATTATACATCCATGAATTGATGTAACGGTCTGAGTATATCCATGAATTGTGTTAACGGTCTGAGTATCATACATCCATGAATTGTATTAACGGTCTGAAAATCATACATCCATGAATTGTAATTAACGCTCAGCATTATACATCCATGAATTGTGATAACGGTCTGAGTAACACACATCCATGAATTGTGTTAACGGTCTGAGTATCATACATCTATGAATTGTATTAACGGTCTGAGTATCATACATCCATGAATTGTATTAACGGTCTGAGTAAATACATCCATGAATTGTATTAACGGTCTGAGAATCATACATCCATGAATTGTTAACGGTCTGAGAATCATACATCCATGAATTGTAATTAACGCTCTCAGCATTATACATCCATGAATTGTGATAACGGTCTGAGTAACACACATCCATGAATTGTGTTAACGGTCTGAGTAACATACATCCATGAATTGTGTTAACGGTCTGAGTGCTCATACATCCATGAATTGTATTAACGGTCTGAGAATCATACATCCATGAATTGTAATTAACGCTCTCAGCATTATACATCCATGAATTGCGATAACGGTCTGAGTAACACACATCCATGAATTGTGTTAACTGTCTGAGTATCATACATCTATGAATTGTATTAACGGTCTGAAAATCATACATCCATGAATTGTATTAACGCTCTCAGCATTATACATCCATGAATTGCGATAACGGTCTGAGTAACACACATCCATGAATTGTGTTAACTGTCTGAGTATCATACATCCATGAATTGTATTAACGGTCTGAAAATCATACATCCATGAATTGTATTAACGCTCTCAGCATTATACATCCATGAATTGTGATAACGGTCTGAGTAACACACATCCATGAATTGTGTTAACGGTCTGAGAATCATACATCCATGAATTGTGTTAACGGTCTGAGAATCATACATCCATGAATTGTAATTAACGCTCTCAGCATTATACATCCATGAATTGCGATAACGGTCTGAGTAACACACATCCATGAATTGTGTTAACGGTCTGGGTATCATACATCCATGAATTGTATTAACGCTCTCAGCATTATACATCCATGAATTGTGAGAACGTCTGAGCATCATACATCCATGAATTGTGATTAACGCTCTCAGCATTACACATCCATGAATTGTGATAACGGTCTGAGTAACACACATCCATGAATTGTATTAACGGTCTGAGAATCATACATCCATGAATTGTAATTAACGCTCTCAGCATTATACATCCATGAATTGCGATAACGGTCTGAGTAACACATCCATGAATTGTGTTAACGGTCTGAGTATCACATCCATGAATTGTATTAACGGTCTGAGAATCATACATCCATGAATTGTAATTAACGCTCTCAGCATTACACATCCATGAATTGCGATAACGGTCTGAGTAACACACATCCATGAATTGTGTTAACGGTCTGAGTATCATACATCCATGAATTGTATTAACGGTCTGAAAATCATACATCCATGAATTGTAATTAACGCTCTCAGCATTATACATCCATGAATTGCGATAACGGTCTGAGTAACACACATCCATGAATTGTGTTAAACGTCTGAGTATCATACATCCATGAATTGTGTTAACGGTCTGAAAATCATACATCCATGAATTGTAATTAACGCTCTCAGCATTATACATCCATGAATTGCGATAACGGTCTGAGTAACACACATCCATGAATTGTGTTAACGGTCTGAGTATCATACATCCATGAATTGTGTTAACGGTCTGAGTATCATACATCCATGAATTGTATTAACGGTCTGAAATCATACATCCATGAATTGTAATTAACGCTCTCAGCATTATACATCCATGAATTGCGATAACGGTCTGAGTAACACACATCCATGAATTGTGTTAACGGTCTGAGTATCATACATCCATGAATTGTGTTAACGGTCTGAGTATCATACATCCATGAATTGTATTAACGGTCTGAGAATCATACATCCATGAATTGTATTAACGCTCTCAGCATTATACATCCATGAATTGTGATAACGGTCTGAGAATCATACATCCATGAATTGTATTAACGGTCTGAGAATCATACATCCATGAATTGTAATTAACGCTCTCAGCATTATACATGAATTGTATTAACGCTCTCAGCATTATACATCCATGAATTGTATTAACGGTCTGAGTATCATACATCCATGAATTGTGTTAACGGTCTCAGCATTATACATCCATGAATTGCGATAACGGTCTGAGTAACACACATCCATGAATTGTGTTAACGGTCTGAGAATCATACATCCATGAATTGTATTAACGGTCTGAGAATCATACATCCATGAATTGTATTAACGGTCTGAGAATCATACATCCATGAATTGTGTTAACGGTCTGAGCATCATACATCCATGAATTGTGATAACGGTCTGAGTAACATACATCCATGAATTGTGTTAACGGTCTGAGTAACATACATCCATGAATTGTGTTAACGGTCTGAGTAACATACATCCATGAATTGTATTAACGGTCTGAAAATCATACATCCATGAATTGTAATAACGCTCAGCATTATACATCCATGAATTGTGATAACGGTCTGAGTAACACATCCATGAATTGTGTTAACGGTCTGAGAATCATACATCCATGAATTGTATTAACGGTCTGAAAATCATACATCCATGAATTGTAATTAACGCTTCAGCATTATACATCCATGAATTGTGATAACGGTCTGAGTAACATACATCCATGAATTGTGTTAACGGTCTGAGTATCATACATCCATGAATTGTGATAACGGTCTGAAAATCATACATCCATGAATTGCGATAACGGTCTGAGTAAATACATCCATGAATTGTATTAACGGTCTGAAAATCATATCCATGAATTGTGTTAACGGTCTGAGAATCATACATCCATGAATTGTATTAACGCTCAGCATTATACATCCATGAATTGTGATAACGGTCTGAGTAACACACATCCATGAATTGTTAACGGTCTGAGTATCATACATCCATGAATTGTGTTAACGGTCTGAGTATCATACATCCATGAATTGTATTAACGGTCTGAGAATCATACATCCATGAATTGTAATTAACGCTAGCATTATACATCCATGAATTGTGATAACGGTCTGAGTAACACACATCCATGAATTGTGTTAACGGTCTGAGTATCATACATCCATGAATTGTATTAACGGTCTGAAAATCATACATCCATGAATTGTAATAACGCTCTCAGCATTATACATCCATGAATTGCGATAACGGTCTGAGTAACACACATCCATGAATTGTGTTAACGGTCTGAGTATCATACATCCATGAATTGTATTAACGGTCTGAAATCATACATCCATGAATTGTAATTAACGCTCTCAGCATTATACATCCATGAATTGTGATAACGGTCTGAGTAACACACATCCATGAATTGTGTTAACGGTCTGAGAATCATACATCCATGAATTGTAATTAACGCTGAGCATTATACATCCATGAATTGTGATAACGGTCTGAGTAACATACATCCATGAATTAAAATTAACGGTATCATACATCCATGAATGTATTAACGCTCAGCATTATACATCCATGAATTGATAACGTCTGAGCATCATACATCCATGAATTGTGTTAACGGTCTGAGTATCATACATCCATGAATTGTGTTAACGGTCTGAGTATCATACATCCATGAATTGTATTAACGGTCTGAAAATCATACATCCATGAATTGTAATTAACGCTCTCAGCATTATACATCCATGAATTGCGATAACGGTCTGAGTAACACACATCCATGAATTGTAATAACGGTCTGAGTATCATACATCCATGAATTGTGTTAACGGTCTGAGTATCATAAATCATGAATTGTATTAACGGTCTGAAAATCATACATCCATGAATTGTAATTAACGCTCTCAGCATTATACATCCATGAATTGTGATAACGGTCTGAGAATCATACATCCATGAATTGTATTAACGGTCTGAAAATCATACATCCATGAATTGTAATTAACGCTCTCAGCACACATCCATGAATTGTGATTAACGCTCTCAGCATCATACATCCATGAATTGTGTTAACGGTCTGAGTATCATACATCCATGAATTGTGTTAACGCGTCTGAGCATTATACATCCATGAATTGTGATAACGGTCTGGGTAACACATCCATGAATTGTGTTAACGGTCTGAGCATCATACATCCATGAATTGTATTAACGGTCTGAGAATCATACATCCATGAATTGTGTTAACGGTCTGAGTAATCACATCCATGAATTGTATTAACGGTCTGAGAATCATACATCCATGAATTGCGATAACGGTCTGAGCAACACACATCCATGAATTGTGATAACGGTCTGAGTAACATACATCCATGAATTGTGATAACGTCTGAGTAACATACATCCATGAATTGTATTAACGGTCTGAAAATCATACATCCATGAATTGTAATTAACGCTCTCAGCATTATACATCCATGAATTGTGATAACGGTCTGAGTAACACACATCCATGAATTGTGTTAACGGTCTGAGAATCATACATCCATGAATTGTATTAACGGTCTGAAAATCATACATCCATGAATTGTAATAACGCTCTCAGCATTATACATCCATGAATTGCGATAACGGTCTGAGTAACACACATCCATGAATTGTGTTAACGGTCTGAGTATCATACATCCATGAATTGTATTAACGGTCTGAAAATATACATCCATGAATTGCGATATTAACGTCTTCATCATACATCCATGAATTGTATTAACGGTCTGAAATATACATCCATGAATTGTGTTAACGGTCTGAGAATCATGCACATCCATGAATTGTAATTAACGCTGACATTATACATCCATGAATTGTATAACGGTCTGAGTAACACACACATCCATGAATTGTGTTAACGTCTGAGTAACATACATCCATGAATTGTGTTAACGGTCTGAGTATCATACATCCATGAATTGTATTAACGGTCTGAGAATCATACATCCATGAATTGTAATAAACGCTCAGCACATACATCCATGAATTGTGATAACGGTCTGAGTAACACACATCCATGAATTGTGTTAACGGTCTGAGTATCATACATCCATGAATTGTATTAACGGTCTGAAAATCATACATCCATGAATTGTAATTAACGTCTCAGCATTATACATTCCATGAATTGTGATAACGGTCTGAGTAACACACATCCATGAATTGTGTTAACTGTCTGAGTATCATGCATCTATGAATTGTATAACGGTCTGAAAATCATACATCCATGAATTGTAATTAACGCTCTCAGCATTATACATCCATGAATTGCGATAACGGTCTGAGTAACACACATCCATGAATTGTGTTAACGGTCTGAGAATCATACATCCATGAATTGTATTAACGCTTCAGCATTATACATCCATGAATTGTGATAACGGTCTGAGTAACATACATCCATGAATTGCGTTAACGGTCTGCATATCTACATCCATGAATTGTAATTAACGCTTCAGTATTCATAATCCATGAATGTGATAACGTCTGAGCATCATACATCCATGAATTGTGATTAACGCTCTCAGCATTACACATCCATGAATTGCGATAACGGTCTGAGTAACACACATCCATGAATTGTATTAACGGTCTGAAAATCATACATCCATGAATTGTAATTAACGCTCTCAGCATTATACATCCATGAATTGCGATAACGGTCTGAGTAACAACATCCATGAATTGTGTTAACTGTCTGAGAATCATACATCCATGAATTGTGTTAACGGTCTGAGAATCATACATCCATGAATTGTAATTAACGCTCTCAGCATTATACATCCATGAATTGCGATAACGGTCTGAGTAACACACATCCATGAATTGTGTTAACGTCTGAGTATCATACATCTATGAATTGTATTAACGGTCTGAAATCATACATCCATGAATTGTAATTAACGCTCTCAGCATTATACATCCATGAATTGCGATAACGGTCTGAGTAACACACATCCATGAATTGTGTAACGGTCTGAGTATCATACATCTATGAATTGTATTAACGGTCTGAAAATCATACATCCATGAATTGTAATTAACGCTCTCAGCATTATACATCCATGAATTGCGATAACGGTCTGAGTAACACACATCCATGAATTGTGTTAACGGTCTGAGTATCATACATCCATGAATTGTGTTAACGGTCTGAGTATCATACATCCATGAATTGTATTAACGGTCTGAAAATCATACATCCATGAATTGTAATTAACGCTCTCAGCATTATACATCCATGAATTGCGATAACGGTCTGAGTAACACACATCCATGAATTGTGTTAACGGTCTGAGTATCATACATCCATGAATTGTGTTAACGGTCTGAGTATCATACATCCATGAATTGTATTAACGGTCTGAAAATCATACATCCATGAATTGTAATTAACGCTCTCAGCATTATACATCCATGAATTGTGTTAACGGTCTGAGAATCATACATCCATGAATTGTATTAACGGTCTGAAAATCATACATCCATGAATTGTAATTAACGCTCTCAGCATTATACATCCATGAATTGTGATTAACGCTCTGAGTATTATACATCCATGAATTGTATTAACGGTCTGAGTATCATACATCCATGAATTGTATTAACGGTCTCAGCATTATACATCCATGAATTGTGATAACGGTCTGAGTAACACACATCCATGAATTGTGTTAACGGTCTGAGAATCATACATCCATGAATTGTGTTAACGGTCTGAGAATCATACATCCATGAATTGTGTTAACGGTCTGAGAATCATACATCCATGAATTGTGTTAACGGTCTGAGAATCATACATCCATGAATTGCGATAACGTCTGAGTTAACACATCCATGAATTGTGTTAACGGTCTGAGTAACATACATCCATGAATTGTGATAACGGTCTGAGTAACACATCCATGAATTGTATTAACGGTCTGAAAATCATACATCCATGAATTGTAATTAACGCTCTCAGCATTATACATCCATGAATTGCGATAACGGTCTGAGTAACACACATCCATGAATTGTGTTAACGGTCTGAGAATCATACATCCATGAATTGTGTTAACGGTCTGAGTAACACACATCCATGAATTGTGTTAACGGTCTGAGAATCATACATCCATGAATTGTAATTAACGCTCTCAGCATTATACATCCATGAATTGCGATAACGGTCTGAGTAACACACATCCATGAATTGTGTTAACTGTCTGAGTATCATACATCCATGAATTGTATTAACGGTCTGAGTATCATACATCCATGAATTGTATTAACGGTCTGAAAATCATACATCCATGAATTGTGATTAACGCTCTCAGCATTATACATCCATGAATTGCGATAACGGTCTGAGTAACACACATCCATGAATTGTGTTAACTGTCTGAGTATCATACATCCATGAATTGTATTAACGGTCTGAGTATCATACATCCATGAATTGTATTAACGTCTGAGAATCATACATCCATGAATTGCGATAACGGTCTGAGTAATACATCCATGAATTGTATTAACGGTCTGAAAATCATACATCCATGAATTGTAATTAACGCTCTCAGCATATACATCCATGAATTGCGATAACGGTCTGAGTAACACACATCCATGAATTGTGTTAACGGTCTGAGTAACACACATCCATGAATTGTGTTAACGGTCTGAGTATCATACATCCATGAATTGTATTAACGGTCTGAGAATCATACATCCATGAATTGTAATTAACGCTCTCAGCATTATACATCCATGAATTGTGATAACGTCTGAGTATCATACATCCATGAATTGTGATTAACGCTCTCAGCATTATACATCCATGAATTGCGATAACGGTCTGAGTAACACACATCCATGAATTGTGTTAACTGTCTGAGTATCATACATCTATGAATTGTATTAACGGTCTGAAAATCATACATCCATGAATTGTAATTAACGCTCTCAGCATTATACATCCATGAATTGCGATAACGGTCTGAGTAACACACATCCATGAATTGTGTTAACGGTCTGAGTATCATACATCCATGAATTGTATTAACGGTCTGAAATCATACATCCATGAATTGCGATAACGGTCTGAGTAAACACATCCATGAATTGTATTAACGGTCTGAGAATCATACATCCATGAATTGTAATTAACGCTCTCAGCATTATACATCCATGAATTGCGATAACGGTCTGAGTAACACACATCCATGAATTGTGTTAACGGTCTGAGTAACACACATCCATGAATTGTGTTAACGGTCTGAGTATCATACATCTATGAATTGTATTAACGGTCTGAGAATCATACATCCATGAATTGTAATTAACGCTCTCAGCATTATACATCCATGAATTGCGATAACGGTCTGAGTAACACACATCCATGAATTGTGTTAACTGTCTGAGTATCATACATCCATGAATTGTATTAACGGTCTGAAAATCATACATCCATGAATTGTAATTAACGCTCTCAGCATTATACATCCATGAATTGCGATAACGGTCTGAGTAACACACATCCATGAATTGTGTTAACGTCTGAGTATCATACATCCATGAATTGTTAACGGTCTGAGAATCATACATCCATGAATTGTATTAACGGTCTGAAAATCATACATCCATGAATTGTAATTAACGCTCTCAGCATTATACATCCATGAATTGTGATTAACGCTCTCAGCATTATACATCCATGAATTGTATTAACGGTCTGAGTATCATACATCCATGAATTGTATTAACGGTCTCAGCATTATACATCCATGAATTGCGATAACGGTCTGAGTAACACACATCCATGAATTGTGTTAACGGTCTGAGAATCATACATCCATGAATTGTATTAACGGTCTGAGAATCATACATCCATGAATTGTGTTAACGGTCTGAGAATCATACATCCATGAATTGTTTAACGCTCTCAGCATTATACATCCATGAATTGCGATAACGGTCTGAGTAACACACATCCATGAATTGTGTTAACGGTCTGAGAATCATACATCCATGAATTGTGTTAACGGTCTGAGAATCATACATCCATGAATTGTGTTAACGGTCTGAGAATCATACATCCATGAATTGTGTTAACGGTCTGAGAATCATACATCCATGAATTGTGATAACGGTCTGAGTAACATACATCCATGAATTGTATTAACGGTCTGAAAATCATACATCCATGAATTGTAATTAACGCTCTCAGCATTATACATCCATGAATTGCGATAACGGTCTGAGTAACACACATCCATGAATTGTGTTAACGGTCTGAGAATCATACATCCATGAATTGTGTTAACGGTCTGAGTAACATACATCCATGAATTGTGTTAACGGTCTGAGAATCATACATCCATGAATTGTAATTAACGCTCTCAGCATACATCCATGAATTGCGATAACGGTCTGAGTAACACACATCCATGAATTGTGTTAACGGTCTGAGTATCATACATCCATGAATTGTATTAACGGTCTGAGTATCATACATCATGAATTGTATAACGGTCTGAAATCATACATCCATGAATTGTAATTAACGCTCTCAGCATTATACATCCATGAATTGCGATAACGGTCTGAGTAACACACATCCATGAATTGTGTTAACGGTCTGAGTATCATACATCCATGAATTGTATTAACGGTCTGAGTATCATACATCCATGAATTGTATTAACGGTCTGAAAATCATACATCCATGAATTGCGATACGGTCTGAGTAAACACATCCATGAATTGTATTAACGGTCTGAAAATCATACATCCATGAATTGTAATTAACGCTCTCAGCATTATACATCCATGAATTGCGATAACGGTCTGAGTAACACACATCCATGAATTGTGTTAACGGTCTGAGTAACACACATCCATGAATTGTGTTAACGGTCTGAGTATCATACATCATGAATTGTATTAACGGTCTGAGAATCATACATCCATGAATTGTAATTAACGCTCTCAGCATTATACATCCATGAATTGTGAGAACGTCTGAGTATCATACATCCATGAATTGTGATTAACGCTCTCAGCATTATACATCCATGAATTGCGATAACGGTCTGAGTAACACACATCCATGAATTGTGTTAACTGTCTGAGTATCATACATCCATGAATTGTATTAACGGTCTGAAAATCATACATCCATGAATTGTAATTAACGCTCTCAGCATTATACATCCATGAATTGCGATAACGGTCTGAGTAACACACATCCATGAATTGTGTTAACGGTCTGAGTATCATACATCCATGAATTGTATTAACGGTCTGAAAATCATACATCCATGAATTGCGATAACGGTCTGAGTAAATACATCCATGAATTGTATTAACGGTCTGAGAATCATACATCCATGAATTGTAATTAACGCTCTCAGCATTATACATCCATGAATTGCGATAACGGTCTGAGTAACACACATCCATGAATTGTGTTAACGGTCTGAGTAACATACATCCATGAATTGTGTTAACGGTCTGAGTATCATACATCCATGAATTGTATTAACGGTCTGAGAATCATACATCCATGAATTGTAATTAACGCTCTCAGCATTATACATCCATGAATTGCGATAACGGTCTGAGTAACACACATCCATGAATTGTGTTAACTGTCTGAGTATCATACATCTATGAATTGTATTAACGGTCTGAAAATCATACATCCATGAATTGTAATTAACGCTCTCAGCATTATACATCCATGAATTGCGATAACGGTCTGAGTAACACACATCCATGAATTGTGTTAACGGTCTGAGAATCATACATCCATGAATTGTGTTAACGGTCTGAGAATCATACATCCATGAATTGTAATTAACGCTCTCAGCATTACACATCCATGAATTGCGATAACGGTCTGAGTAACACACATCCATGAATTGTGTTAACGGTCTGAGTATCATACATCCATGAATTGTAATTAACGCTCTCAGCATTATACATCCATGAATTGTGAGAACGTCTGAGCATCATACATCCATGAATTGTGATTAACGCTCTCAGCATTACACATCCATGAATTGCGATAACGGTCTGAGTAACACACATCCATGAATTGTGTTAACGGTCTGAAAATCATACATCCATGAATTGTAATTAACGCTCTCAGCATTATACATCCATGAATTGCGATAACGGTCTGAGTAACACACATCCATGAATTGTGTTAACGGTCTGAGAATCATACATCCATGAATTGTGTTAACGGTCTGAGAATCATACATCCATGAATTGTAATTAACGCTCTCAGCATTATACATCCATGAATTGCGATAACGGTCTGAGTAACACACATCCATGAATTGTGTTAACTGTCTGAGTATCATACATCTATGAATTGTATTAACGGTCTGAAAATCATACATCCATGAATTGTAATTAACGCTCTCAGCATTATACATCCATGAATTGCGATAACGGTCTGAGTAACACACATCCATGAATTGTGTTAACGGTCTGAGTATCATACATCTATGAATTGTATTAACGGTCTGAAAATCATACATCCATGAATTGTAATTAACGCTCTCAGCATTATACATCCATGAATTGCGATAACGGTCTGAGTAACACACATCCATGAATTGTGTTAACGGTCTGAGTATCATACATCCATGAATTGTATTAACGGTCTGAGTATCATACATCCATGAATTGTATTAACGGTCTGAAAATCATACATCCATGAATTGTATTAACGCTCTCAGCATTATACATCCATGAATTGCGATAACGGTCTGAGTAACACACATCCATGAATTGTGTTAACGGTCTGAGAATCATACATCCATGAATTGTGTTAACGGTCTGAGAATCATACATCCATGAATTGTGTTAACGGTCTGAGAATCATACATCCATGAATTGCGATAACGGTCTGAGTAACATACATCCATGAATTGTGTTAACGGTCTGAGTAACATACATCCATGAATTGTGATAACGGTCTGAGTGACACACATCCATGAATTGTATTAACGGTCTGAAAATCATACATCCATGAATTGTAATTAACGCTCTCAGCATTATACATCCATGAATTGCGATAACGGTCTGAGTAACACACATCCATGAATTGTGTTAACGGTCTGAGAATCATACATCCATGAATTGTATGTTAACGTCTGAGAATCATACATCCATGAATTGTGTTAACGGTCTGAGAATCATACATCCATGAATTGTGTTAACGGTCTGAGAATCATACATCCATGAATTGTGATAACGGTCTGAGTAACACACATCCATGAATTGTGTAACGGTCTGAGTATCACACATCCATGAATTGTGATAACGGTCTGAGTAACACACATCCATGAATTGTATTAACGGTCTGAAAATCATACATCCATGAATTGTAATTAACGCTCTCAGCATTATACATCCATGAATTGCGATAACGGTCTGAGTAACACACATCCATGAATTGTGTTAACGGTCTGAGAATCATACATCCATGAATTGTGTTAACGGTCTGAGTAACATACATCCATGAATTGTGTTAACGGTCTGAGAATCATACATCCATGAATTGTAATTAACGCTCTCAGCATTATACATCCATGAATTGCGATAACGGTCTGAGTAACACACATCCATGAATTGTGTTAACGGTCTGATAATTCATACATCCATGAATTGTATTAACGGTCTGAGTATCATACATCCATGAATTGTATTAACGGTCTGAAAATCATACATCCATGAATTGTGATTAACGCTCTCAGCATTATACATCCATGAATTGCGATAACGGTCTGAGTAACACACATCCATGAATTGTGTTAACGGTCTGAGTATCATACATCCATGAATTGTATTAACGGTCTGAGTATCATACATCCATGAATTGTATTAACGGTCTGAAAATCATACATCCATGAATTGTGATAACGGTCTGAGTAAATACATCCATGAATTGTATTAACGGTCTGAAAATCATACATCCATGAATTGTAATTAACGCTCTCAGCATTATACATCCATGAATTGCGATAACGGTCTGAGTAACACACATCCATGAATTGTGTTAACGGTCTGAGTAACACACATCCATGAATTGTGTTAACGGTCTGAGTATCATACATCTATGAATTGTATTAACGGTCTGAGAATCATACATCCATGAATTGTAATTAACGTCTCAGCATTATACATCCATGAATTGTGATAACGTCTGAGTATCATACATCCATGAATTGTGATTAACGCTCTCAGCATTATACATCCATGAATTGCGATAACGGTCTGAGTAACACACATCCATGAATTGTGTTAACGTCCTGAGTATCATACATCTATGAATTGTATTAACGGTCTGAAAATCATACATCCATGAATTGTAATTAACGCTCTCAGCATTATACATCCATGAATTGCGATAACGGTCTGAGTAACACACATCCATGAATTGTGTTAACGGTCTGAGTATCATACATCCATGAATTGTATTAACGGTCTGAAAATCATACATCCATGAATTGCGATAACGGTCTGAGTAAAAACATCCATGAATTGTATTAACGGTCTGAAAATCATACATCCATGAATTGTAATTAACGCTCTCAGCATTATACATCCATGAATTGCGATAACGGTCTGAGTAACACACATCCATGAATTGTGTTAACGGTCTGAGTAACACACATCCATGAATTGTGTTAACGGTCTGAGTATCATACATCTATGAATTGTATTAACGGTCTGAGAATCATACATCCATGAATTGTAATTAACGCTCTCAGCATTATACATCCATGAATTGCGATAACGGTCTGAGTAACACACATCCATGAATTGTGTTAACTGTCTGAGTATCATACATCTATGAATTGTATTAACGGTCTGAAAATCATACATCCATGAATTGTAATTAACGCTCTCAGCATTATACATCCATGAATTGCGATAACGGTCTGAGTAACACACATCCATGAATTGTGTTAACGGTCTGAGAATCATACATCCATGAATTGTGTTAACGGTCTGAGAATCATACATCCATGAATTGTAATTAACGCTCTCAGCATTACACATCCATGAATTGCGATAACGGTCTGAGTAACACACATCCATGAATTGTGTTAACGGTCTGAGTATCATACATCCATGAATTGTAATTAACGCTCTCAGCATTATAATCCATGAAATGTGAGAACGTCTGAGCATCATACATCCATGAATTGTGATTAACGCTCTCAGCATTACACATCCATGAATTGCGATAACGGTCTGAGTAACACACATCCATGAATTGTATTAACGGTCTGAAAATCATACATCCATGAATTGTAATTAACGCTCTCAGCATTATACATCCATGAATTGCGATAACGGTCTGAGTAACACACATCCATGAATTGTGTTAACTGTCTGAGAATCATACATCCATGAATTGTGTTAACGGTCTGAGAATCATACATCCATGAATTGTAATTAACGCTCTCAGCATTACACATCCATGAATTGCGATAACGGTCTGAGTAACACACATCCATGAATTGTGTTAACTGTCTGAGTATCATACATCTATGAATTGTATTAACGGTCTGAAAATCATACATCCATGAATTGTAATTAACGCTCTCAGCATTATACATCCATGAATTGCGATAACGGTCTGAGTAACACACATCCATGAATTGTGTTAACGTCTGAGTATCATACATCTATGAATTGTATTAACGGTCTGAGAATCATACATCCATGAATTGTAATTAACGCTCTCAGCATTATACATCCATGAATTGCGATAACGGTCTGAGTAACACACATCCATGAATTGTGTTAACGGTCTGAGTATCATACATCCATGAATTGTATTAACGGTCTGAAAATCATACATCCATGAATTGCGATAACGGTCTGAGTAAACACATCCATGAATTGTATTAACGGTCTGAAAATCATACATCCATGAATTGTAATTAACGCTCTCAGCATTAATCTACATCCATGAATTGCGATAACGGTCTGAGTAACACACATCCATGAATTGTGTTAACGGTCTGAGTAACACACATCCATGAATTGTGTTAACGGTCTGAGTATCATACATCTATGAATTGTATTAACGGTCTGAGAATCATACATCCATGAATTGTAATTAACGCTCTCAGCATTATACATCCATGAATTGCGATAACGGTCTGAGTAACACACATCCATGAATTGTGTTAACTGTCTGAGTATCATACATCTATGAATTGTATTAACGGTCTGAAAATCATACATCCATGAATTGTAATTAACGCTCTCAGCATTATACATCCATGAATTGCGATAACGGTCTGAGTACCACACATCCATGAATTGTGTTAACGGTCTGAGAATCATACATCCATGAATTGTGTTAACGGTCTGAGAATCATACATCCATGAATTGTAATTAACGCTCTCAGCATTACACATCCATGAATTGCGATAACGGTCTGAGTATCATACATCCATGAATTGTAATTAACGCTCTCAGCATTATAATCCATGAAATGTGAGAACGTCTGAGCATCATACATCCATGAATTGTGATTAACGCTCTCAGCATTACACATCCATGAATTGCGATAACGGTCTGAGTAACACACATCCATGAATTGTATTAACGGTCTGAAAATCATACATCCATGAATTGTAATTAACGCTCTCAGCATTATACATCCATGAATTGCGATAACGGTCTGAGTAACACACATCCATGAATTGTGTTAACGGTCTGAGAATCATACATCCATGAATTGTGTTAACGGTCTGAGAATCATACATCCATGAATTGTAATTAACGCTCTCAGCATTATACATCCATGAATTGCGATAACGGTCTGAGTAACACACATCCATGAATTGTGTTAACTGTCTGAGTATCATACATCCATGAATTGTATTAACGGTCTGAAAATCATACATCCATGAATTGTAATTAACGCTCTCAGCATTATACATCCATGAATTGCGATAACGGTCTGAGTAACACACATCCATGAATTGTGTTAACGTCTGAGTATCATACATCTATGAATTGTATTAACGGTCTGAAAATCATACATCCATGAATTGTAATTAACGCTCTCAGCATTATACATCCATGAATTGCGATAACGGTCTGAGTAACACACATCCATGAATTGTGTTAACGGTCTGAGTATCATACATCCATGAATTGTATTAACGGTCTGAGTATCATACATCCATGAATTGTATTAACGGTCTGAAAATCATACATCCATGAATTGTAATTAACGCTCTCAGCATTATACATCCATGAATTGCGATAACGGTCTGAGTAACACACATCCATGAATTGTGTTAACGGTCTGAGAATCATACATCCATGAATTGTGTTAACGGTCTGAGAATCATACATCCATGAATTGTGTTAACGGTCTGAGAATCATACATCCATGAATTGCGATAACGGTCTGAGTAACATACATCCATGAATTGTGTTAACGGTCTGAGTAACACACATCCATGAATTGTGATAACGGTCTGAGTAACATACATCCATGAATTGTATTAACGGTCTGAAATCATACATCCATGAATTGTAATTAACGCTCTCAGCATTATACATCCATGAATTGCGATAACGGTCTGAGTAACACACATCCATGAATTGTGTTAACGGTCTGAGAATCATACATCCATGAATTGTGTTAACGGTCTGAGAATCATACATCCATGAATTGTGTTAACGGTCTGAGAATCATACATCCATGAATTGTGTTAACGGTCTGAGAATCATACATCCATGAATTGTGATAACGGTCTGAGTAACACACATCCATGAATTGTGTTAACGGTCTGAGTAACACACATCCATGAATTGTGATAACGGTCTGAGTAACATACATCCATGAATTGTATTAACGGTCTGAAAATCATACATCCATGAATTGTAATTAACGCTCTCAGCATTATACATCCATGAATTGCGATAACGGTCTGAGTAACACACATCCATGAATTGTGTTAACGGTCTGAGAATCATACATCCATGAATTGTGTTAACGGTCTGAGTAACATACATCCATGAATTGTATTAACGGTCTGAGAATCATACATCCATGAATTGTAATTAACGCTCTCAGCATTACACATCCATGAATTGCGATAACGGTCTGAGTAACACACATCCATGAATTGTGTTAACGTCTGAGTATCATACATCTATGAATTGTATTAACGGTCTGAAAATCATACATCCATGAATTGTAATTAACGCTCTCAGCATTATACATCCATGAATTGCGATAACGGTCTGAGTAACACACATCCATGAATTGTGTTAACGGTCTGAGTATCATACATCCATGAATTGTATTAACGGTCTGAAAATCATACATCCATGAATTGTGATAACGGTCTGAGTAACATACATCCATGAATTGTATTAACGGTCTGAAAATCATACATCCATGAATTGTAATTAACGCTCTCAGCATTATACATCCATGAATTGCGATAACGGTCTGAGTAACACACATCCATGAATTGTGTTAACGGTCTGAGTAACACACATCCATGAATTGTGTTAACGGTCTGAGTATCATACATCCATGAATTGTATTAACGGTCTGAGAATCATACATCCATGAATTGTAATTAACGCTCTCAGCATTATACATCCATGAATTGCGATAACGGTCTGAGTAACACACATCCATGAATTGTGTTAACTGTCTGAGTATCATACATCTATGAATTGTATTAACGGTCTGAAAATCATACATCCATGAATTGTAATTAACGCTCTCAGCATTATACATCCATGAATTGCGATAACGGTCTGAGTAACACACATCCATGAATTGTGTTAACGGTCTGAGAATCATACATCCATGAATTGTGTTAACGGTCTGAGAATCATACATCCATGAATTGTAATTAACGCTCTCAGCATTATACATCCATGAATTGCGATAACGGTCTGAGTAACACACATCCATGAATTGTGTTAACGGTCTGAGTATCATACATCCATGAATTGTAATTAACGCTCTCAGCATTATAATCCATGAATTGTGATAACGTCTGAGCATCATACATCCATGAATTGTGATTAACGCTCTCAGCATTACACATCCATGAATTGCGATAACGGTCTGAGTAACACACATCCATGAATTGTATTAACGGTCTGAAAATCATACATCCATGAATTGTAATTAACGCTCTCAGCATTATACATCCATGAATTGCGATAACGGTCTGAGTAACACACATCCATGAATTGTGTTAACGGTCTGAGAATCATACATCCATGAATTGTGTTAACGGTCTGAGAATCATACATCCATGAATTGTAATTAACGCTCTCAGCATTATACATCCATGAATTGCGATAACGGTCTGAGTAACACACATCCATGAATTGTGTTAACGGTCTGAGTATCATACATCTATGAATTGTATTAACGGTCTGAAAATCATACATCCATGAATTGTAATTAACGCTCTCAGCATTATACATCCATGAATTGCGATAACGGTCTGAGTAACACACATCCATGAATTGTGTTAACGTCCTGAGTATCATACATCTATGAATTGTATTAACGGTCTGAAAATCATACATCCATGAATTGTAATTAACGCTCTCAGCATTATACATCCATGAATTGCGATAACGGTCTGAGTAACACACATCCATGAATTGTGTTAACGGTCTGAGTATCATACATCCATGAATTGTATTAACGGTCTGAGTATCATACATCCATGAATTGTATTAACGGTCTGAAAATCATACATCCATGAATTGTAATTAACGCTCTCAGCATTATACATCCATGAATTGCGATAACGGTCTGAGTAACACACATCCATGAATTGTGTTAACGGTCTGAGAATCATACATCCATGAATTGTGTTAACGGTCTGAGAATCATACATCCATGAATT
This sequence comes from Brugia pahangi, assembly GCA_012070555.1. Classification (NCBI taxonomy): domain Eukaryota; kingdom Metazoa; phylum Nematoda; class Chromadorea; order Rhabditida; family Onchocercidae; genus Brugia; species Brugia pahangi. The sequence continues at coordinate 7,737 of JAAVKF010000087.1, read as the reverse complement.
GTGTTAACGGTCTGAGAATCATACATCCATGAATTGCGATAACGGTCTGAGTAACACACATCCATGAATTGTGTTAACGGTCTGAGTAACATACATCCATGAATTGCGATAACGGTCTGAGTAACATACATCCATGAATTGTATTAACGGTCTGAAATGCATACATCCATGAATTGTAATTAACGCTCTCAGCATTATACATCCATGAATTGCGATAACGGTCTGAGTAACACACATCCATGAATTGTGTTAACGGTCTGAGAATCATACATCCATGAATTGTATTAACGGTCTGAGAATCATACATCCATGAATTGTATTAACGGTCTGAGAATCATACATCCATGAATTGTGTTAACGGTCTGAGCATCATACATCCATGAATTGCGATAACGGTCTGAGTAACACACATCCATGAATTGTGTTAACGGTCTGAGTAACACACATCCATGAATTGCGATAACGGTCTGAGTAACATACATCCATGAATTGTATTAACGGTCTGAAAATCATACATCCATGAATTGTAATTAACGCTCTCAGCATTATACATCCATGAATTGCGATAACGGTCTGAGTAACACACATCCATGAATTGTGTTAACGGTCTGAGAATCATACATCCATGAATTGTGTTAACGGTCTGAGTAACATACATCCATGAATTGTGTTAACGGTCTGAGAATCATACATCCATGAATTGTAATTAACGCTCTCAGCATTATACATCCATGAATTGCGATAACGGTCTGAGTAACACACATCCATGAATTGTGTTAACGGTCTGAGAATCATACATCCATGAATTGTATTAACGGTCTGAGTATCATACATCCATGAATTGTATTAACGGTCTGAAAATCATACATCCATGAATTGTAATTAACGCTCTCAGCATTATACATCCATGAATTGCGATAACGGTCTGAGTAACACACATCCATGAATTGTGTTAACTGTCTGAGTATCATACATCCATGAATTGTATTAACGGTCTGAGTATCATACATCCATGAATTGTATTAACGGTCTGAAAATCATACATCCATGAATTGCGATAACGGTCTGAGTAAATACATCCATGAATTGTATTAACGGTCTGAAAATCATACATCCATGAATTGTAATTAACGCTCTCAGCATTATACATCCATGAATTGCGATAACGGTCTGAGTAACACACATCCATGAATTGTGTTAACGGTCTGAGTAACACACATCCATGAATTGTGTTAACGGTCTGAGTATCATACATCCATGAATTGTATTAACGGTCTGAGAATCATACATCCATGAATTGTAATTAACGCTCTCAGCATTATACATCCATGAATTGTGAGAACGTCTGAGTATCATACATCCATGAATTGTGATTAACGCTCTCAGCATTATACATCCATGAATTGCGATAACGGTCTGAGTAACACACATCCATGAATTGTGTTAACTGTCTGAGTATCATACATCCATGAATTGTATTAACGGTCTGAAAATCATACATCCATGAATTGTAATTAACGCTCTCAGCATTATACATCCATGAATTGCGATAACGGTCTGAGTAACACACATCCATGAATTGTGTTAACGGTCTGAGTATCATACATCCATGAATTGTATTAACGGTCTGAGAATCATACATCCATGAATTGCGATAACGGTCTGAGTAATACATCCATGAATTGTATTAACGGTCTGAAAATCATACATCCATGAATTGTAATTAACGCTCTCAGCATTATACATCCATGAATTGCGATAACGGTCTGAGTAACACACATCCATGAATTGTGTTAACGGTCTGAGTAACACACATCCATGAATTGTGTTAACGGTCTGAGTATCATACATCTATGAATTGTATTAACGGTCTGAGAATCATACATCCATGAATTGTAATTAACGCTCTCAGCATTATACATCCATGAATTGCGATAACGGTCTGAGTAACACACATCCATGAATTGTGTTAACTGTCTGAGTATCATACATCTATGAATTGTATTAACGGTCTGAAAATCATACATCCATGAATTGTAATTAACGCTCTCAGCATTATACATCCATGAATTGCGATAACGGTCTGAGTAACACACATCCATGAATTGTGTTAACGGTCTGAGAATCATACATCCATGAATTGTGTTAACGGTCTGAGAATCATACATCCATGAATTGTAATTAACGCTCTCAGCATTACACATCCATGAATTGCGATAACGGTCTGAGTAACACACATCCATGAATTGTGTTAACGGTCTGGGTATCATACATCCATGAATTGTAATTAACGCTCTCAGCATTATACATCCATGAATTGTGATAACGTCTGAGCATCATACATCCATGAATTGTGATTAACGCTCTCAGCATTACACATCCATGAATTGCGATAACGGTCTGAGTAACACACATCCATGAATTGTATTAACGGTCTGAAAATCATACATCCATGAATTGTAATTAACGCTCTCAGCATTATACATCCATGAATTGCGATAACGGTCTGAGTAACACACATCCATGAATTGTGTTAACGTCTGAGAATCATACATCCATGAATTGTGTTAACGGTCTGAGAATCATACATCCATGAATTGTAATTAACGCTCTCAGCATTACACATCCATGAATTGCGATAACGGTCTGAGTAACACACATCCATGAATTGTGTTAACGGTCTGAGTATCATACATCCATGAATTGTATTAACGGTCTGAAAATCATACATCCATGAATTGTAATTAACGCTCTCAGCATTATACATCCATGAATTGCGATAACGGTCTGAGTAACACACATCCATGAATTGTGTTAACGGTCTGAGTATCATACATCTATGAATTGTATTAACGGTCTGAAAATCATACATCCATGAATTGTAATTAACGCTCTCAGCATTATACATCCATGAATTGCGATAACGGTCTGAGTAACACACATCCATGAATTGTGTTAACGGTCTGAGTATCATACATCCATGAATTGTATTAACGGTCTGAGTATCATACATCCATGAATTGTATTAACGGTCTGAAAATCATACATCCATGAATTGTAATTAACGCTCTCAGCATTATACATCCATGAATTGCGATAACGGTCTGAGTAACACACATCCATGAATTGTGTTAACGGTCTGAGAATCATACATCCATGAATTGTGTTAACGGTCTGAGAATCATACATCCATGAATTGTATTAACGGTCTGAGAATCATACATCCATGAATTGCGATAACGGTCTGAGTAACACACATCCATGAATTGTGTTAACGGTCTGAGTAACATACATCCATGAATTGTGATAACGGTCTGAGTGACACACATCCATGAATTGTATTAACGGTCTGAAATCATACATCCATGAATTGTAATTAACGCTCTCAGCATTATACATCCATGAATTGCGATAACGGTCTGAGTAACACACATCCATGAATTGTGTTAACGGTCTGAGAATCATACATCCATGAATTGTGTTAACGGTCTGAGAATCATACATCCATGAATTGTATTAACGGTCTGAGAATCATACATCCATGAATTGTATTAACGGTCTGAGCATCATACATCCATGAATTGCGATAACGTCTGAGTAACATACATCCATGAATTGTGTTAACGGCTGAGTAACAACATCCATGAATTGCGATAACGGTCTGAGTAACATACATCCATGAATTGTATTAACGGTCTGAAAATCATACATCCATGAATTGTAATTAACGCTCTCAGCATTATACATCCATGAATTGCGATAACGGTCTGAGTAACATACATCCATGAATTGTGTTAACGGTCTGAGAATCATACATCCATGAATTGTGTTAACGGTCTGAGTAACACACATCCATGAATTGTGTTAACGGTCTGAGAATCATACATCCATGAATTGTAATTAACGCTCTCAGCATTATACATCCATGAATTGCGATAACGGTCTGAGTAACACACATCCATGAATTGTGTTAACGGTCTGTAACATCACATCCATGAATTGTATTAACGTCTGAGTATCATACATCCATGAATTGTATTAACGGTCTGAAAATCATACATCCATGAATTGTGATTAACGCTCTCAGCATTATACATCCATGAATTGCGATAACGGTCTGAGTAACACACATCCATGAATTGTGTTAACGGTCTGAGTATCATACATCCATGAATTGTATTAACGGTCTGAGTATCATACATCCATGAATTGTATTAACGGTCTGAAAATCATACATCCATGAATTGTGATAACGGTCTGAGTAAATACATCCATGAATTGTATTAACGGTCTGAAAATCATACATCCATGAATTGTAATTAACGCTCTCAGCATTATACATCCATGAATTGCGATAACGGTCTGAGTAACACACATCCATGAATTGTGTTAACGGTCTGAGTAACACACATCCATGAATTGTGTTAACGGTCTGAGTATCATACATCCATGAATTGTATTAACGGTCTGAGAATCATACATCCATGAATTGTAATTAACGCTCTCAGCATTATACATCCATGAATTGCGATAACGGTCTGAGTAACACACATCCATGAATTGTGTTAACGTCTGAGTATCATACATCCATGAATTGTATTAACGGTCTGAAAATCATACATCCATGAATTGTAATTAACGCTCTCAGCATTATACATCCATGAATTGCGATAACGGTCTGAGTAACACACATCCATGAATTGTGTTAACGGTCTGAGAATCATACATCCATGAATTGTGTTAACGGTCTGAGAATCATACATCCATGAATTGTAATAACGCTCTCAGCATTACACATCCATGAATTGCGATAACGGTCTGAGTAACACACATCCATGAATTGTGTTAACGGTCTGAGTATCATACATCCATGAATTGTAATTAACGCTCTCAGCATTATACATCCATGAAATGTGAAACGTCTGAGCATCATACATCCATGAATTGTGATTAACGCTCTCAGCATTACACATCCATGAATTGCGATAACGGTCTGAGTAACACACATCCATGAATTGTGTTAACGGTCTGAGTAACACATCCATGAATTGTGATAACGGTCTGAGTACATACATCCATGAATTGTATTAACGGTCTGAAAATCATACATCCATGAATTGTAATTAACGCTCTCAGCATTATACATCCATGAATTGCGATAACGGTCTGAGTAACACACATCCATGAATTGTGTTAACGGTCTGAGAATCATACATCCATGAATTGTAATTAACGCTCTCAGCATTATACATCCATGAATTGCGATAACGGTCTGAGTAACACACATCCATGAATTGTGTTAACGGTCTGAGAATCATACATCCATGAATTGTATTAACGGTCTGAGAATCATACATCCATGAATTGTATTAACGGTCTGAAAATCATACATCCATGAATTGCGATAACGGTCTGAGTAAAAACATCCATGAATTGTATTAACGGTCTGAAAATCATACATCCATGAATTGTAATTAACGCTCTCAGCATTATACATCCATGAATTGCGATAACGGTCTGAGTAACACACATCCATGAATTGTGTTAACGGTCTGAGTAACATACATCCATGAATTGTGTTAACGGTCTGAGTATCATACATCCATGAATTGTATTAACGGTCTGAGAATCATACATCCATGAATTGTAATTAACGCTCTCAGCATTATACATCCATGAATTGTGATAACGGTCTGAGTATCATACATCCATGAATTGTGATTAACGCTATCAGCATTATACATCCATGAATTGCGATAACGGTCTGAGTAACACACATCCATGAATTGTGTTAACTGTCTGAGTATCATACATCCATGAATTGTATTAACGGTCTGAAATCATACATCCATGAATTGTAATTAACGCTCTCAGCATTATACATCCATGAATTGCGATAACGGTCTGAGTAACACACATCCATGAATTGTGTTAACGGTCTGAGTATCATACATCCATGAATTGTATTAACGGTCTGAAAATCATACATCCATGAATTGTAATTAACGCTCTCAGCATTATACATCCATTGCGATAACGGTCTGAGTAACACACATCCATGAATTGTGTTAACGGTCTGAGAATCATACATCCATGAAATGTGTTAACGGTCTGAGAATCATACATCCATGAATTGTAATTAACGCTCTCAGCATTACAACATCCATGAATTGCGAACGGTCTGAGAACACACATCCATGAATTGTGTTAACGGTCTGAGTATCATACATCCATGAATTGTAATTAACGCTCTCAGCATTATACATCCATGAATTGTGAGAACGTCAGCATCATACATCCATGAATTGTGATTAACGCTATCAGCATTACACATCCATGAATGCGATAACGGTCTGAGTAACACACATCCATGAATTGTGTTAACGGTCTGAAAATCATACATCCATGAATTGTAATTAACGCTCTCAGCATTATACATCCATGAATTGCATAACGGTCTGAGTAACACACATCCATGAATTGTGTAACTGTCTGAGAATCATACATCCATGAATTGTGTTAACGGTCTGAGAATCATACATCCATGAATTGTAATTAACGCTCTCAGCATTATACATCCATGAATTGCGATAACGGTCTGAGTAACACACATCCATGAATTGTGTTAACGTCTGAGATCATACATCCATGAATTGTATTAACGTCTGAAATCATACATCCATGAATTGTAATTAACGCTCTCAGCATTATACATCCATGAATTGCGATAACGGTCTGAGTAACACACATCCATGAATTGTGTTAACGTCCTGAGTATCATACATCTATGAATTGTATTAACGGTCTGAAAATCATACATCCATGAATTGTAATTAACGCTCTCAGCATTATACATCCATGAATTGCGATACGTCTGAGTAACACACATCCATGAATTGTGTTAACGGTCTGAGAATCATACATCCATGAATTGTAATTAACGCTCTCAGCATTATACATCCATGAATTGCGATAACGGTCTGAGTAACACACATCCATGAATTGTGTTAACGGTCTGAGAATCATACATCCATGAATTGTATTAACGGTCTGAAAATCATACATCCATGAATTGAATAACGCTCTCAGCATTACATCCATGAATTGTGATTAACGCTCTCGTATCATACATCCATGAATTGTGTTAACGGTCTGAGAATCATACATCCATGAATTGTAATTAACGCTCTCAGCATATACATCCATGAATTGCGATAACGGTCTGAGTAAACACACATCCATGAATTGTGTAACGTCTGAGTAACACACATCCATGAATTGTGTTAACGGTCTGAGTATCATACATCCATGAATTGTAATTAACGCTCTCAGCATTATAATCCATGAATTGTGATAACGTCTGAGCATCATACATCCATGAATTGTGATTAACGCTATCAGCATTACACATCCATGAATTGCGATAACGGTCTGAGTAACACACATCCATGAATTGTATTAACGGTCTGAAAATATCATCCATGAATTGTATTAACGGTCTGAAAATCATACATCCATGAATTGTAATAACGCTCTCAGCATTATACATCCATGAATTGCGATAACGGTCTGAGTAACACACATCCATGAATTGTGTTAACGGTCTGAGAATCATACATCCATGAATTGTGTTAACGGTCTCAAATCATACATCCATGAATTGTATTAACGGTCTGAAAATCATACATCCATGAATTGTAATAACGCTCTCAGCATTATACATCCATGAATTGTGAT
>JAAVKF010000086.1:0-52138 GCA_012070555.1 Brugia pahangi | reverse complement strand
AGTATAACAGAATTATAATCTGAGTATGAGCATAACAGAATTATAATCTGAGTATAACATAATTATAATCTGAGTATTACAGAAATTATAATCTGAGTATAATCTGAGCATAACAGAATTATAATCTGAGACAGAATTATAATCTGAGTAGAACAGAATTATAATCCTGAGCATAACAGAATAATAGTCTGAGTATAACAGAATTATAATCTGAGTATAACAGAATTATAATCTGAGTATGAGCATAACTGAATTATAATCTGAGTATAACAGAATTATAATCTGAGTATAACAGAATTATAATCTGAGTAAACAGAATTATATCTGAGTATAACAGAATTATAATCTGAGGCAACAGAATTATAATCTGAGTAACAGAATTATAATCTAAGTATAACAGAATTATAATCTGAGTATAACAGAAGTATAACTGAATTATAATCTGAGCATAACAGAATTATAATCTGAGTATAACAGAATTATAATCTGAGTATAATCTGAGTATAACAGAATTATAATCTGAGTATGAGCATAACAGAATTATAATCTGAGTATAACATATTTATAATCTGAGTATAACAGAATTATAATCTGAGTATAATTGAGTATAACAGAATTATAATCTGAGTATAACAGAATTATAATCTGAGTATAAATGACTATAACATAATTATAATCTGAGTATAACAGAATTATAATCGAAGACAGAATTATAATCTGAGTATAACAGAATTATAATCTGAGTATAACAGAATTATAATCTGATTATAACAGAATTATAATCTGAGTATAATTGAGTATAACAGAATTATAATCTGAGTATAACAGAATCATAATCTGAGTATAACAGAATTATAATCTGAGTATAATTGAGTATAACAGAATTATAATCTGAGTATGAGCATAACAGAATTATAATCTGAGTATAACATAATTATAATCTGAGTATTACAGAATTATAATCTGAGTATAATCTGAGCATAACAGAATTATAATCTGAGTATAACAGAATTATAATCTGAGTATAATTGAGTATAACATAATTATAATCTGAGTATAACAGATTTATAATCTGAGTATAACAGAATTATAATCTGAGTATAATAGAATTATAATCTGAGTATGAGCATAACTGAATTATAATCTGAGTATAACAGAATTATAATCTGAGTATAACAAAATTATAATCTGAGTATAACAGAATTATAATCTGAGTATAATTGAGTATAACAGAATTATAATCTGAGTATGAGCATAACAGAATTATAATCTGAGTATGAGCATAACAGAATTATAATCTGAGTATAACAGAATTATAATCTGAGTATAACAGAATTATAATCTGAGTATACAGAATTATAATCTGAGTATAACAGAATTATAATCTAAGAACAGAATTATAATCTGAGAGAACAGAATTATAATCTGAGTATAACAGAATTATAATCTGAGTATAACAGAATTATAATCTGAGTATAATTGAGTATAACATAATTATAATCTGAGTATAACAGAATTATAATCTGAGTATAACAGAATTATAATCTGAGTATAACAGAATTATAATCTGAGTATAACAGAATTATAATCTGAGTATAACAGAATTATAATCTGAGTATAATTGAGTATAACAGAATTATAATCTGAGTATAACAAAATTATAATCTGAGTATAACAGAATTATAATCTGATTATGAGCATAACTGAATTATAATCTGAGTATAACAGAATTATAATCTGATTATGAGCATAACTGAATTATAATCTGAGTATAACAGAATTATAATCTGAGTATAACAGAATTATAATCTGAGTATAACAGAATATAATCTGAGTATAACAGAATTATAATCTGATTAATGAGCATAACTGAATTATAATCTGAGTATAACAGAATTATAATCTGAGTATAACAGAATTATAATCTGAGTATGAGCATAATTGAATTATAATCTGAGTATAACAGAATTATAATTCGAATATAAATCTGAGTATAACAGAATTATAATCTGAGTATAACAGAATTATAATCTGAGTATAACAGAATTATAATCTGAGTATAACAGAATTATAATCTGAGTGAACAGAATTATAATATTATAAGTTGAGATAATTATAATCTGAGTATGAGAATATAATCTTAAATATTAATCTGAGTATAACAGAATTATAATCAAGTATAACAGAATATAATCTGAGTATAACAGAATTATAATCTGAGTATAAACAGAATTATAATCTGAGTATAATCTGAGTATAACAGAATTATAATCTGAGTATGGCATAACTGAATTATAATCTGAGTATAACAGAATTATAATCTGATTAGAACATAACAGAATTATAATCTGAGTATAAACAGAATTATAATCTGAGTATAATCTGAGTATAACAGAATTATAATCTGAGTATAACAGAATTATAATCTGAGTATAACAGAATTATAATCTGAGTATGAGCATAACTGAATTATAATCTGAGTATACAGAATTATAATCTGAGTATAACAGAATTATAATCTGAGTATTAATTGAATATAACATATTATAATCTGAGTATAACAGAATTATAATCTGAGTATAACAGAATTATAATCTGAGTATAATTGAGTATAACAGAATTATAATCTGAGCATGAGCATAACAGAATTATAATCTGAGTATTACAGAATTATAATCTGAGTAGAACAGATATATAATCTGAGCATAACAGAATAACAGTCTGAGTATAACAGAATTATAATCTGAGTATAACAGAATTATAATCTGAGTATAATTGAGTATAACAGAATTATATCTGAGCTGAGTATAACAGAATTATAATCTGAGTATAACAGAATTATAATCTGAGAACAGAATATAATCTGAGTATAACAGAATAATAATCTGAGTATAACAGAATTATAATCTGAGTATAACAGAATTATAATCTGAGTATAACAGAATATAATCTGAGTATAACAGAATAATAATCTGAGTATAACAGAATTATAATCTGAGTATAATTGAGTATAACAGAATTATAATCTGAGTATAACAGAATTATAATCTGAGTATAACAGAATTATAATCTGAGTATAATTGAGTATAACAGAATTATAATCTGAGCATGAGCATAACAGAATTATAATCTGAGTATAACAGAATTATAATCTGAGTATAACAGATATATAATCTGAGTATAACAGAATTATAATCTGAGTATGAGCATAACTGAATTATAATCTGAGTATAACAGAATTATAATCTGAGTAGAACAGAATTATAATCTGAGCATAACAGAATTATAATCTGAGTATAACAGAATTATAATCTGAGTATAACAGAATTATAATCTGAGTATAATTGAGTATAACATAATTATAATCTGAGTATAACAGAATTATAATCTGAGTATAATCTGAGTATAACAAAATTATAATCTGAGTATAACAGAATTATAATCTGAGTATAACAGAATTATAATCTGAGTATAATCTGAGTATAACAAAATTATAATCTGAGTATAACAGAATTATAATCTCAGTATAATTGAGTATAACAGAATTATAATCTGAGTATGAGCATAACAGAATTATAATCTGAGTATAACAGATTTATAATCTGAGTATAACAGAATTATAATCTGAGTATAATCTGAGCATAACAGAATTATAATCTGAGTATAACAGAATTATAATCTAAGTATAACAGAATTATAATCTGAGTATAACAGAATTATAATCTGAGTAGAATAGAATTATAATCTGAGCATAACAGAATAAATCTGAGTATAACAGAATTATAATCTGAGTATAATTGAGTATAACATAATTATAATCTGAGTATAACAGAATTATAATCTGAGTATAACAGAATTATAATCTGAGTATAACAGAATTATAATCTGAGTATAACAGAATTATAATCTGAGTATAACAGAATTATAATCTGAGTATAATTGAGTATAACAGAATTATAATCTGAGTATAACAGAATTATAATCTGAGTATAACAGAATTATAATCTGAGTATAACAGATTTATAATCTGAGTATAACAGAATTATAATCTGAGTATAATCTGAGTATAACAGAATTATAATCTGAGTATAACAGAATTATAATCTGAGTATAATCTGAGCATAACAAAATTATAATCTGAGCATAACAGAATTATAATCTGAGTATAACAGAATTATAATCTGAGTATAACAGAATTATAATCTGAGTATAACAGAATTATAATCTGAGTATGAGCATAACTGAATTATAATCTGAGTATAACAGAATTATAATCTGAGTATAATCTGAGTATAACAGAATTATAATCTGAGTATAACAGAATTATAATCTGAGTATAACAGAATTATAATCTGAGCATAACAGAATAACAATCTGAGTATAACAGAATTATAATCTGAGTATAACAGAATTATAATCTGATTATGAGCATAACAGAATTATAATCTGAGTATAACAGAATTATAATCTGAGTATAATCTGAGCATAACAGAATTATAATCTGAGTATAACAGAATTATAATCTGAGTATAACAGAATTATAATCTGAGCATAACAGAATTATAGTCTGAGTATAACAGAATTATAATCTGAGTATAACAGAATTATAATCTGATTATGAGCATAACAGAATTATAATCTGAGTATAACAGAATTATAATCTGAATATAATCTGAGTATAACAGAATTATAATCTGAGTATAACAGAATTATAATCTGAGTATAACATAATTATAATCTGAGTATAACAGAATTATAATCTGAGTATAATCTGAGCATAACAGAATTATAATCTGAGTATAACAGAATTATAATCTGAGTATAACAGAATATAATCTGAGTATAACAGAATAACAGTCTGAGTATAACAGAATTATAATCTGAGTATAACAGAATTATAATCTGAGTATGAGCATAACTGAATTATAATCTGAGTATAACAGAATCATAATCTGAGTATAACAGAATTATAATCTGAGTATAACAGAATTATAATCTGAGTATAACAGAATTATAATCTGAGTATAACAGAATTATAATCTGAGTATAACAGAATTATAATCTGAGTATAACAGAATTATAATCTGAGTATAATTGAGTATAACATAATTATAATCTGAGTATAACAGAATTATAATCTGAGTATGAGCATAACTGAATTATAATCTGAGTATAACAGAATTATAATCTGAGTATAACAGAATTATAATCTGAGTATAACAGAATTATAATCTGAGTATAACAGAATTATAATCTGAGTATAATTGAGTATAACATAATTATAATCTGAGTATAACAGAATTATAATCTGAGTATAACAGAATTATAATCTGAGTATAACAGAATTATAATCTGAGTATAACAGAATTATAATCTGAGTATGAGCATAACTGAATTATAATCTGAGTATAACATATTTATAATCTGAGTATAACAGAATTATAATTTCAGTATAATCTGAGCATAACAGAATTATAATCTGAGTATAACAGAATTATAATCTAAGTATAATTGAGTATAACAGAATTATAATCTTAGCATGAGCATAACAGAATTATAATCTGAGTATTACAGAATTATAATCTGAGTATAACAGAAATATAATCTGAGCATAACAGAATAACAGTCTGAGTATAACAGAATTATAATCTGAGTATAACAGAATTATAATCTGAGTATGAGCATAACTGAATTATAATCTGAGTATAACAGAATCATAATCTGAGTATAACAGAATCATAATCTGAGTAGAACAGAATTATAATCTGAGTATAACAGAATTATAATCTGAGTATAACAGAATTATAATCTGAGTATAACAGAATTATAATCTGAGTATAACAGAATTATAATCTGAGTATAACAGAATTATAATCTGAGTATAATTGAGTATAACAGAATTATAATCTGAGTATAACAGAATTATAATCTGAGTATAACAGAATTATAATCTGATTATGAACATATCTGAATTATAATCTGAGTATAATCTGAGTATAACAGAATTATAATCTGAGTATAACAGAATTATAATCTGAGTATAACAGATTTATAATCTGAGTATAACAGAATTATAATCTGAGTATAACAGAATTATAATCTGATTATGAGCATAACTGAATTATAATCTGAGTATAACAGAATTATAATCTGATTATGAGCATAACTGAATTATAATCTGAGTATAACAGAATTATAATCTGAGTATAACAGAATTATAATCTGAGTATAACAGAATTATAATCTGAGTATAACAGAATTATAATCTGAGTATAACAGAATTATAATCTGAGTATAATTGAGTATAACAGAATTATAATCTGAGTATAACAGAATTATAATCTGAGTATAACAGAATTATAATCTGAGTATAATCTGAGCATAACAGAATTATAATCTGAGTATAACAGAATTATAATCTGAGTATAACAGAATTATAATCTGAGTATAACAGAATTATAATCTGAGTATAACAGAATTATAATCTGAGTATGAGCATAACTGAATTATAATCTGAGTATAACAGAATTATAATCTGAGTATAATCTGAGCATAACAGAATTATAATCTGAGTATAACAGAATTATAATCTGAGTATAACAGAATTATAATCTGAGTATAACAGAATTATAATCTGAGTATAACAAATATATAATCTGAGCATAACAGAATAATAATCTGAGTATAACAGAATTATAATCTGAGTATAATTGAGTATAACATAATTATAATCTGAGTATAACAGAATTATAATCTGAGTATAACAGAATTATAATCTGAGTATAATAGAATTATAATCTGAGTATGAGCATAACTGAATTATAATCTGAGTATAACAGAATTATAATCTGAGTATAATCTGAGTATAACAAAATTATAATCTGAGTATAACAGAATTATAATCTGAGTATAATTGAGTATAACAGAATTATAATCTGAGTATGAGCATAACAGAATTATAATCTGAGTATAACATATTTATAATCTGAGTATTACAGAATTATAATCTGAGTATAATCTGAGCATAACAGAATTATAATCTGAGTATAACAGAATTATAATCTGAGTATAATTGAGTATAACATAATTATAATCTGAGTATAACAGAATTATAATCTGAGTATAACAGAATTATAATCTGAGTATAACAGAATTATAATCTGAGTATAACAGAATTATAATCTGAGTATAACAGAATTATAATCTGAGTATAATTGAGTATAACAGAATTATAATCTGAGTATAACAGAATTATAATCTGAGTATAACAGAATTATAATCTGAGTATAATTGAGTATAACAGAATTATAATCTGAGTATGAGCATAACAGAATTATAATCTGAGTATAACATAATTATAATCTGAGTATAACAGAATTATGATCTGAGTATAATCTGAGTATAACAGAATTATAATCTGAGTATAACAGAATTATAATCTGAGTATAATTGAATTATAATCTGAGTATAACAGAATTATAATCTGAGTATAACAGAATTATAATCTGAGTATAACAGAATTATAATCTGAGTATAACAGAATTATAATCTGAGTATAACAGAATTATAATCTGAGTATAACAGAATTATAATCTGAGTATAACAGAATTATAATCTGAGTATAACAGAATTATAATCTTATAATCTGAGTATAACAGAATTATAATCTGAGCATAACAGAATTATAATCTGAGTATAACAGAATTATAATCTGAGTATAACAGAATTATAATCTGAGTATAACAGAATTATAATCTGAGTATAACTGAATTATAATCTGAGTATAACAGAATTATAATCTGAGTATAACAGAATTATAATCTGAGTATAATCTGAGCATAACAGAATTATAATCTGAGTATAACAGAATTATAATCTGAGTATAACAGAATTATAATCTGAGTATAACAGAATAATAATCTGAGTATAACAGAATAATCTGAGTATAACAGAATTATAATCTGAGTATGAGCAACTGAATTATAATCTGAGTATAACAGAATTATAATCTGAGTATAACAGAATTATAATCTGAGTATAACAGATTATAATCTGAGTATAACAGAATTATAATCTGAGTATAACAGAATTATAATCTGAGTATAACAGAATTATAATCTATAACAGAATTATAATCTGAGTATAATCTGAGTATAACAGAATTATAATCTGAGTATAACAGAATTATAATCTGAGTATGAGCATAACTGAATTATAATCTGAGTATAACATATTATAATCTGAGTACAGAATTATAATCTGAGTATAACAGAATTATAATCTGAGTAGAATTATAATCTGAGTATAACAGAATTATAATCTGAGTAATTATAATCTGAGTATGAGTATAACAGAATTATAATCTGAGTATAACAGAATTATAATCTGAGTATAACAGAATTATCAGTATAATCTGAGCATAACAGAATTATAATCTGAGTATAACAGAATTATAATCTAAGTATAATTGAGTATAACAGAATTATAATCTTAGCATGAGCATAACAGAATTATAATCTGAGTATAACAGAATTATAATCTGAGGTAACAGAATTATAATCTGAGCATAACAGAATAATAGTCTGAGTATAACAGAATTATAATCTGAGTATAACAGAATTATAATCTGAGTATGAGCATAACTGAATTATAATCTGAGTATAACAGAATCATAATCTGAGTATAACAGAATTATAATTCTGAGAACAGAATATAATCTGAGTATAACAGAATTAAATCTGAGTATAACAGAATTATAATCTGAGTATAACAGAATTATAATCTGAGTATAACAGAATTATAATCTGAGTATAACAGAATTATAATCTGAGTATAATTGAGTAACAGAATTATAATCTGAGTATAACAGAATTATAATCTGAGTATAACAGAATTATAATCTGATTATGAACATATAACTGAATTATAATCTGATATAATCTGAGTATAACAGAATTATAATCTGAGCATAACAGAATTATAATCTGAGTATAACAGATTTATAATCTGAGTATAACAGAATTATAATCTGAGTATAACAGAATTATAACTGATTATGAGCATAACAGAATTATAATCTGAGTATAACAGAATTATAATCTGATTATGAGTATAACAGAATTATAATCTGAGTATAACAGAATTATAATCTGAGTATAACAGAATTATAATCTGAGTATAATTGAGTATAACATAATTATAATCTGAGTATAACAGAAATTATAATCTGATTATAACATATCTGAATTATAATCTGAGTATAATTCTGAGTATAACCCAAATATAATCTGAGCATAACAGAATTATAATCTGAGTAAACAGAATTATAATCTGAGTATAACAGAATTATAATCTGAGTATAACAGAATTATAATCTGAGTATAACATAACTGAATTATAATCTGAGTATAACAGAATTATAATCTGATTATGAGCAAACAGAATTATAATTGAGTATAACAGAATTATAATCTGAGTATAACAGAATTATAATCTGAGTATACAGAATTATAATCTGAGTATAACAGATATAATCTGAGTATAACAGAATTATAATCTGCAGTATAATTGAGTATAACATAATATAATCTGAGTATAACAGAATTATAATCTGAGTATAACAGAATTATAATCTGAGTATAACAGAATTATAATCTGAGTATAACAGAATAATAGTCTGAGTATAACAGAATATAATCTGATTTATGAGCATAACAGAATTATAATCTGAGTATAACAGAATTATAATCTGAGTATTAATCTGAGTATAACAGAATTATAATCTGAGTATAACAGATTTATAATCTGAGTATAACAGAATTATAATCTGAGTATTACAGAAATATAATCTGAGTATGAGCATAAACTGAATTATAATCTGAGTATAACAGAATTATAATCTGAGTATAATCTGAGAGCATAACAGAATTATAATCTGAGTATAACAGAATTATAATCTGAGTATAACAGAATTATAATCTGAGTATAACAAATTATAGTCTGAGTATACAGAATTATAATCTGATTATGAGCATAACAGAATTATAATCTGAGTATAACAGAATTATAATTTGAGTATAATCTGAGTATAACAGAATTATAATCTGAGTATAACAGAATTATAATATAAGTATAATTGAGTATAACAGAATTATAATCTGAGTATGAGCATAACAGAATTATAATCTGAGTATACAGAATTATAATCTGAGTAGAACAGAAATATAATCTGAGCATAACAGAATAATAGTCTGAGTATAACAGAATTATAATCTGAGTATAACAGAATTATAATCTGAGTATTGAGCTAAACTGAATTATAGTCTGAGTATAACAGAATCTATAATCTGAGTATAAGAGAATTATAATCTGAGTATAACAGAATTATAATCTGAGTATAACAGAATTATAATCTGAGTATAACAGAATTATAATCTGAGATAATTGAGTATAACAGAATTATAATCTGAGTATATAAACAATTATAATCTGAGTATAACAGAATTATAATCTGAGTATAACAGAATTATAATCTGAGTATAATCTGAGTATAACAGAATTTAATCTGAGTATAACAGAATTATAATCTGAGTATAACAGAATTATAATCTGAGTATGAGCATAACTGAATTATAATCTGAGTATAACAGAATTATAATCTGATTATAACATAACTGAATTATAATCTGAGTATAATTGAGTATAACAGAATTATAATCTGAGTATAACAGAATTATAATCTGAGTATGAGAATTATAATCTGAAGTATAATCTGAGTATTATAAACAGAGTTATAACAGAATTATAATCTGAGTATAAATATGAGATAATCTGAGTATTAATAACTGAATTATAATCTGATTATAATCTGAGTATAATCTGAGTATAACAGAATTATAATCTGAGTATAACAGAATTATAATCTGAGTATAACAGAATTATAATCTGAGTATGAAATAACAGTATAATAATTATTTCTGAGTATAACAGAAATAATCTGAGTATAATCTGAGTATAACAGAATTATAATCTGAGTATAACATGAACATGAACTAGAGTATAACATATAACTGATTATGAGCATAACAGAATTATAATCTGAGTATAATCTGAGTATAACAAAATATAATCTGAGTATAACAGAATTATAATCTGAGTATATAACAGAATTATAATCTGAGTATAACAATTTATAAAGAAATATAATCTGAGTATAATATATAATCTGAGTATAACAGAATATATCTGAGTATAATCTGATTATAATCTGAGTATAATTGAGTATAACAGAATTATAATCTGAGTATAACAGAATTATAATCTGAGTATGACAGAATTATAATCTGAGTATAACAGAATTATAATCTGAGTATAATTGAGTATAACAGAATTATAATCTGAGTATAACAGAATCATATAATCTGAGTATAACAGAATTATAATCTGATTATGAGCATAACTGAATTATAATCTGAGTATAACAGAATTATAATCTGATTATGAACATAACAGAATTATAATCTGAGTATAAATCTGAGTATAAACAAAAATATATAATCTGAGCATAACAGAATTATAATCTGAGTATGAGCATAACTGAATTATAATCTGAGTATAACATATTAATCTGAGTATAACAGAATTAAATCTGAGTATAATTGAATTATAACATAATTATAATCTGAGTATAACAGAATTATAATCTGAGTATAATTGAGTATAACAGAATTATAATCTGAGCATGAGCATAACAGAATTATAATCTGAGTATTACAGAATTATAATCTGAGTAGAACAAATATATAATCTGAGCATAACAGAATAACAGTCTGCGTATAACAGAATTATAATCTGAGTATAAATGAGTATAACAGAATTATAATCTGAGTATAACAGATTATAATCTGAGTATAACAGAATTATAATCTGAGTATAATAGAATTATAATCTGAGTATGAGCATAACTGAATTATAATCTGAGTATAACAGAATTATAATCTGAGTATAATCTGAGTATAACAAAATTATAATCTGAGTATAACACAATTATAATCTGAGTATAATTGAGTATAACAGAATTATAATCTGAGTATGAGCATAACAGAATTATAATCTGAGTATAACAGATTTATAATCTGAGTATAACAGAATTATAATCTGAGTATAATCTGAGCATAACAGAATTATAATCTGAGTATAACAGAATTATAATCTGAGTATAATTGACTATAACATAATTATAATCTGAGTATAACAGAATTATAATCTGAGTATAACAGAATTATAATCTGAGTATAACAGAATTATAATCTGAGTATAACAGAATTATAATCTAATTATAACAGAATTATAATCTGAGTATAATTGAGTATAACAGAATTATAATCTGAGTATAACAGAATTATAATCTGAGTATAACAGAATTATAATCTGAGTATAATTGAGTATAACAGAATTATAATCTGAGTATGAGCATAACAGAATTATAATCTGAGTATAACATATTTATAATCTGAGTATTACAGAATTATAATCTGAGATAATCTGAGCATAACAGAATTATAATCTGAGTATAACAGAATTATAACTGAGTATAATTGAGTATAACAGAATTATAATCTGAGTATAACAGAATTATAATCTGAGTATAACAGAATTATAATCTGAGTATAACAGAATTATAATCTGAGTATAACAGAATTATAATCTGAGTATAACAGAATTATAATCTGAGTATAATTGAGTATAACAGAATTATAATCTGAGTATAACAGAATCATTTAAATCTGAGTATAACAGAATTATAATCTGAGTATAATGAGTATACAGAATTATAATCTGAGTATGAGCATAACAGAATATAATCTGAGTATAACAGAATTATAATCTGAGTATAACAGAATTATAATCTGAGTATAATCTGAGTATAACAGAATTATAATCTGAGTATAACAGAATTATAATCTGAGTAAATGAGTATAACATAATTATAATCTGAGTATTATAAAGAATTATAATCTGAGTATAACAGAATATAATCTGAGTATAACAGAATTATAATCTGAGTATGAGCATAACTGAATTATAATCTGAGTATAACAGAATTATAATCTGAGTATAAATCTGAGTATAACAAAGAATTATAATCTGAGTATAACAGAATATAATCTGAGTATAATGAGTATAACAGAATATAATCTGAGTATGAGCATAACAGAATTATAATCTGAGTATGAGCATAACAGAATTATAATCTGAGTATAACATATTTATAATCTGAGTATAACAGAATTATAATCTGAGTATAATCTGAGCATAACAGAATTATAATCTGAGTATAACAGAATTATAATCTGAGTATAACAGAATTGCAATCTGAGTATAACAGAATCATAATCTGAGTAGAACAGAATTATAATCTGAGCATAACAGAATAACAGTCTGAGTATAACAGAATTATAATCTGAGTATAATTGAGTATAACATAATTATAATCTGAGTATAACAGAATTATAATCTGAGTATAACAGAATTATAATCTGAGTATAACAGAATTATAATCTGAGTATAACAGAATTATAATCTAATTATAACAGAATTATAATCTGAGTATAATTGAGTATAACAGAATTATAATCTGAGTATAACAGAACAATAGTCTGAGTATAACAGAATTATAATCTGATTATGAGCATAACTGAATTATAATCTGAGTATAACAGAATTATAATCTGAGTATAATCTGAGCATAACAGAATTATAATCTGAGTATAACAGAATTATAATCTGAGTATAACAAAATTATAATCTGAGTATTACAGAAATATAATCTGAGTATGAGCATAACTGAATTATAATCTGAGTATAACAGAATTATAATCTGAGTATAATCTGAGTATAACAGAATTATAATCTGAGTATAACAGAATTATAATCTGAGTATAACAGAATTATAATCTGAGCATAACAGAACAATAGTCTGAGTATAACAGAATTATAATCTGATTATGAGCATAACTGAATTATAATCTGAGTATAACAGAATTATAATCTGAGTATAATCTGAGCATAACAGAATTATAATCTGAGTATAACAGAATTATAATATAAGTATAATTGAGTATACAGAATTATAATCTGAGTATGAGCATAACAGAATTATAATCTGAGTATAACAGAAATAATCTGAGTAGAACAGAAATATAATCTGAGCATAACAGAATAACAGTCTGAGTATAACAGAATTATAATCTGAGTATAACAGAATTATAATCTGAGTATGAGCATAACTGAATTATAGTCTGAGTATAACAGAATCATAATCTGAGTATAAGAGAATTATAATCTGAGTAGAACAGAATTATAATCTGAGTATAACAGAATTATAATCTGAGTATGACAGAATTATAATCTGAGTATAATTGAGTATAACATAATTATAATCTGAGTATAACAGAATTATAATCTGAGTATAACAGAATTATAATCTGAGTATAACAGAATTATAATCTGACTATAATTGAGTATAACAGAATTATAATCTGAGTATAACAGAATCATAATCTGAGTATAACAGAATTATAAACTGATTATGAGCATAACTGAATTATAATCTGAGTATAACAGAATTATAATCTGATTATGAACATAACTGAATTATAATCTGAGTATACAGTTATAATCTGAGTATAACAGAATTATAATCTGAGTATAACAGAATTATAATCTGAGTATGAGCATAACTGAATTATAATCTGAGTATAACATTATTTATAACAGAATTATAATCTGAGTATAATATTAATTGATTATAATGAGTATAATAACTGAATTATAATCTGATTATAATCTGAGTATAATTGAGTATAACAGAATTATAATCTGAGTATAACAGAATTATAATCTGAGTATAACAGAATTATAATCTGAGTATGAACATAACATATATAACTGATTATTGAGTATAACAGAATTATAATCTGAGTATAATCTGAGTATAACAGAATTATAATCTGAGTATAACTATTAAATCATGAATAATAAAACATAACATATATAATCTGAGTATGAACAAACAGAATTATAATCTGAGTATAATCTGAGTATAACAGAATTATAATCTGAGTATAACAGAATTATAATCTGAGTATAATAACTGAATTATAATCTGAGTATAACATATTATAACAGAATATAATCTAGTAGTATAATATAATCTGAGTATAACAGATTATAATCTGAGTATAACAGATTATAATCTGAGTATAATGAGTATAACATAATTATAATCTGAGTATAACAGAATTATAATCTGAGTATGACAGAATTATAATCTGAGTATAACAATTATAATCTGAGTATAATTGAGTATAACAGAATTATAATCTGAGTATAACAGAATTATAATCTGAGTATAACAGAATTATAATCTGATATGAGCATAACTGAATTATAATCTGAGTATAACAGAATTATAATCTGATTATGAACATAACAGAATTATAATCTGAGTATAATCTGAGTATAACAGAATTATAATCTGAGTATAACAGAATTATAATCTGAGTATGAGCATAACTGAATTATAATCTGAGTATAACAGATTTATAATCTGAGTATAACAGAATTATAATCTGAGTATAATTGAGTATAACATAATTATAATCTGAGTATAACAGAATTATAATCTGAGTATAATTGAGTATAACAGAATTATAATCTGAGCATGAGCATAACAGAATTATAATCTGAGTATTACAGAATTATAATCTGAGTAGAACAAATATATAATCTGAGCATAACAGAATAACAGTCTGAGTATAACAGAATTATAATCTGAGTATAATTGAGTATAACATAATTATAATCTGAGTATAACAGATTTATAATCTGAGTATAACAGAATTATAATCTGAGTATACAGAATTATAATCTGAGTATGAGCATAATGAATTATAATCTGAGTATAACAGAATTATAATCTGAGTATAATCTGAGTATAACAAAATTATAATCTGAGTATAACACAATTATAATCTGAGTATAATTGAGTATAACAGAATTATAATCTGAGTATGAGCATAACAGAATTATAATCTGAGTATAACAGATTTATAATCTGAGTATTACAGAATTATATCTGAGTATAATCTGAGCATAACAGAATTATAATCTGAGTATAACAGAATTATAATCTGAGTATATTGACTATAACTAATTATAATCTGAGTATAACAGAATTATAATCTGAGTATAACAGAATTATAATCTGAGTATAACAGAATTATAATCTGAGTATAACAGAATTATAATCTGAGTATAACAGAATTATAATCTGAGTATAATTGAGTATAACAGAATTATAATCTGAGTATAACAGAATTATAATCTGAGTATAACAGAATTATAATCTGAGTATAATTGAGTATAACAGAATTATAATCTGAGTATGAGCATAACAGAATTATAATCTGAGTATAACAGATTTATAATCTGAGTATTACAGAATTATAATCTGAGTATAATCTGAGCATAACAGAATTATAATCTGAGTATAACAGAATTATAATCTGAGTATAATTGACTATAACATAATTATAATCTGAGTATAACAGAATTATAATCTGAGTATAACAGAATTATAATCTGAGTATAACAGAATTATAATCTGAGTATAACAGAATTATAATCTAATTATAACAGAATTATAATCTGAGTATAATTGAGTATAACAGAATTATAATCTGAGTATAACAGAATTATAATCTGAGTATAACAGAATTATAATCTGAGTATAATTGAGTATAACAGAATTATAATCTGAGTATGAGCATAACAGAATTATAATCTGAGTATAACAATTATAATCTGAGTATAACAGAATTATAATCTGAGTATAATCTGAGTATAACAGAATTATAATCTGAGTATAACAGAATTATAATCTGAGTATAATTGAGTATAACATAATTATAATCTGAGTATAACAGAATTATAATCTGAGTATAACAGAATTATAATCTGAGTATAACAGAATTATAATCTGAGTATGAGCATAACTGAATTATAATCTGAGTATAACAGAATTATAATCTGAGTATAATCTGAGTATAACAGAATTATAATCTGAGTATAACAGAATTATAATATGAGTATAACAGAATTATAATCTGAGTATAGCATAACAGAATTATAATCTGAGTATGAGCATAACAGAATTATAATCTGAGTATAACATATTTATAATCTGAGTATAACAGAATTATAATCTGAGTATAATCTGAGCATAACAGAATTATAATCTGAGTATAACAGAATTATAATCTGAGTATAACAGAATTATAATCTGAGTATAACAGAATTATAATCTGAGTATAATAGAATTATAATCTGAGTATAACAGAATAATAATCTGAGTATAACAGAATTATAATCTGAGTATAATTAGTATACATAATTATAATCTGAGTATAACAGAATTATAATCTGAGTATAACAGAATTATAATCTGAGTATAACAGAATTATAATCTGAGTATAACAGAATTATAATCTGATTATAACAGAATTATAATCTGAGTATAATTGAGTATAACAGAATTATAATCTGAGTATAACAGAATTATAATCTGAGTATAACAGAATTATAATCTGAGTATGAGCTAACTGAATTATAATCTGAGTATAACAGAATTATAATTTGAGTATAATCTGAGTATAACAGAATTATAATCTGAGTATAACAGAATTATAATCTGAGTATAACAAAATTATAATCTGAGTATAACAGAATTATAATCTGAGTATGAGCATAACTGAATTATAATCTGAGTATAACAGAATTATAATCTGAGTATAATCTGAGCATAACAGAATTATAATCTGAGTATAACAGAATTATAATCTGAGTATAACAGAATTATAATCTGAGTATACAGAATAATATCTGAGTATAACAGAATTATAATCTGAGTATGAGCATAACTGAATTATAATCTGAGTATAACAGAATTATAATCTGAGTATAATCTGAGCATAACAGAATTATAATCTGAGTATAACAGAATTATAATATAAGTATAATTGAGTATAACAGAATTATAATCTGAGTATGAGCATAACAGAATTATAATCTGAGTATAACAGAATTATAATCTGAGTATAACAGAATTATAATCTGAGTATAACAGAATTATAATCTGAGTATAACAGAATTATAATCTGAGTATAACAGAATTATAATCTGAGTATGAGCATAACTGAATTATAATCTGAGTATAACAGAATTATAATCTGAGTATAACAGAATTATAATCTGAGTATAACAGAATTATAATCTGAGTATAACAGAATTATAATCTGAGTATAACAGAATTATAATCTGAGTATAATTGAGTATAACAGAATTATAATCTGAGTATAACAGAATTATAATCTGAGTATAACAGAATTATAATCTGAGTATAATTGAGTATAACAGAATTATAATCTGAGTATAACAGAATTATAATCTGAGTATAACAGAATTATAATCTGAGTATAATTGAGTATAACAGAATTATAATCTGAGTATGAGCATAACAGAATTATAATCTGAGTATAACTAATTTATAATCTGAGTATAACAGAATTATAATCTGAGTATAATTGAGTATAACAGAATTATAATCTGAGTATAACAGAATTATAATCTGAGTATGAGTATAACAGAATTATAATCTGAGTATAACAGAATTATAATCTGAGTATAACAGAATTATAATCTGAGTATAACAGAATTATAATCTGAGTATGAGCATAACTGAATTATAATCTGAGTATAACAGAATTATAATCTGAGTATAATCTGAGTATAACAGAATTATAATCTGAGTATAACACAATTATAATCTGAGTATAATTGAGTATAACAGAATTATAATCTGAGTATGAGCATAACAGAATTATAATCTGAGTATGAGCATAACAGAATTATAATCTGAGTATAACAGATTTATAATCTGAGTATAACAGAATTATAATCTGAGTATAATCTGAGCATAACAGAATTATAATCTGAGTATAACAGAATTATAATCTGAGTATAACAGAATTATAATCTGAGTATAACAGAATCATAATCTGAGTATAATAGAATTATAATCTGAGTATAACAGAATAATAATCTGAGTATAACAGAATTATAATCTGAGTATAATTGAGTATAACATAATTATAATCTGAGTATAACAGAATTATAATCTGAGTATGACAGAATTATAATCTGAGTATAACAGAATTATAATCTGAGTATAACAGAATTATAATCTGATTATAACAGAATTATAATCTGAGTATAATTGAGTATAACAGAATTATAATCTGAGTATAACAGAATTATAATCTGAGTATAACAGAATTATAATCTGATTATGAGCATAACTGAATTATAATCTGAGTATAACAGAATTATAATTTGAGTATAATCTGAGCATAACAGAATTATAATCTGAGTATAACAGATTTATAATCTGAGTATAACAAAATTATAATCTGAGTATAACAGAAATATAATCTGAGTATGAGCATAACTGAATTATAATCTGAGTATAACAGAATTATAATCTGAGTATAATTGAGCATAACAGAATTATAATCTGAGTATAACAGAATTATAATCTGAGTATAACAGAATTATAATCTGAGTATAACAGAATAAATCTGAGTATAACAGAATTATAATCTGAGTATGAGCATAACTGAATTATAATCTGAGTATAACAGAATTATAATTTGAGTATAATCTGAGCATAACAGAATTATAATCTGAGTATAACAGAATTATAATAATAATTGAGTATAACAGAATTATAATCTGAGCATGAGCATAACAGAATTATAATCTGAGTATAACAGAATTATAATCTGAGTATAACAGAAATATAATCTGAGTATAACAGAATACAGTCTGAGTATAACAGAATTATAATCTGAGTATAACAGAATTATAATCTGAGTATGAGCATAACTGAATTATAATCTGAGTATAACAGAATTATAATCTGAGTATAACAGAATTATAATCTGAGTATAACAGAATTATAATCTGAGTATAACAGAATTATAATCTGAGTATGAAAGAATTATAATCTGAGTATAATTGAGTATAACATAATTATAATCTGAGTATAACAGAATTATAATCTGAGTATAACAGAATTATAATCTGAGTATAACAGAATTATAATCTGACTATAATTGAGTATAACAGAATTATAATCTGAGTATAACAGAATTATAATCTGAGTATAACAGAATTATAAACTGATTATGAGCATAACTGAATTATAATCTGAGTATAACAGAATTATAATCTGAGTATGAACATAACTGAATTATAATCTGAGTATAACAGAATTATAATCTGAGTATAATCTGAGTATAACAAAATTATAATCTGAGTATAACAGAATTATAATCTGAGTATGAGCATAACTGAATTATAATCTGAGTATAACATATTTATAATCTGAGTATAACAGAATTATAATCTGAGTATAATTGAGTATAACAGAATTATAATCTGAGCATGAGCATAACAGAATTATAATCTGAGTATTACAGAATTATAATCTGAGTATAACAAATATATAATCTGAGTATAACAGAATAACAGTCTGAGTATAACAGAATTATAATCTGAGTATAATTGAGTATAACATAATTATAATCTGAGTATAACAGATTTATAATCTGAGTATAACAGAATTATAATCTGAGTATAACAGAATTATAATCTGAGTATGAGCATAACTGAATTATAATCTGAGTATAACAGAATTATAATCTGAGTATCTGAGTATAACAAATTATAATCTGAGTATAAAGAATTATAATCTGAGTATAATTGAGTATAACAGAATTATAATCTGAGTATGAGCATAACAGAATTATAATCTGAGTATAACATAATTATAATCTGAGTATTACAGAATTATAATCTGAGTATAATCTGAGCATAACAGAATTATAATCTGAGTATAACAGAATTATAATCTGAGTATAATTGAGTATAACATAATTATAATCTGAGTATAACAGAATTATAATCTGAGTATAACAGAATTATAATCTGAGTATAACAGAATTATAATCTGAGTATAACAGAATTATAATCTGAGTATAACAGAATTATAATCTGAGTATAATTGAGTATAACAGAATTATAATCTGAGTATAACAGAATTATAATCTGAGTATAACAGAATTATAATCTGAGTATAATTGAGTATAACAGAATTATAATCTGAGTATGAGCATAACAGAATTATAATCTGAGTATAACAGAATTATAATCTGAGTATAACAGAATTATAATCTGAGTATAATCTGAGTATAACAGAATTATAATCTGAGTATAACAGAATTATAATCTGAGTATAATTGAGTATAACAGAATTATAATCTGAGTATAACAGAATTATAATCTGAGTATAACAGAATTATAATCTGAGTATAACAGAATTATAATCTGAGTATAACAGAATTATAATCTGAGTATAACAGAATTATAATCTGAGTATAATTGAGTATAACAGAATTATAATCTGAGTATAACAGAATTATAATCTGAGTATAACAGAATTATAATCTGAGTATAATTGAGTATAACAGAATTATAATCTGAGTGAAACAGAATTATAATCTGAGTATGAGTATAACAGATTTATAATCTGAGTATAACAGAATTATAATCTGAGTATAATCTGAGTATAACAGAATTATAATCTGAGTATAACAGAATTATAATCTGAGTATAACATAATTATAATCTGAGTATAACAGATTTATAATCTGAGTATAACAGAATTATAATCTGAGTATAACAGAATTATAATCTGAGTATGAGCATAACTGAATTATAATCTGAGTATAACAGAATTATAATCTGAGTATAATCTGAGTATAACAAAATTATAATCTGAGTATAACAGAATTATAATCTGAGTATAATTGAGTATAACAGAATTATAATCTGAGTATGAGCATAACAGAATTATAATCTGAGTATGAGCATAACAGAATTATAATCTGAGTATAACATAATTATAATCTGAGTATAACAGAATTATAATCTGAGTATAATCTGAGCATAACAGAATTATAATCTGAGTATAACAGAATTATAATCTGAGTATAACAGAATTATAATCTGAGTATAACAGAATTATAATCTGAGTATAACAGAATTATAATCTGAGTATAACAGAATAAATCTGAGTATAACAGAATTATAATCTGAGTATAATTGAGTATAACATAATTATAATCTGAGTATAACAGAATTATAATCTGAGTATAACAGAATTATAATCTGAGTATAACAGAATTATAATCTGAGTATAACAGAATTATAATCTGAGTATAACAGAATTATAATCTGAGTATAATTGAGTATAACAGAATTATAATCTGAGTATAACAGAATTATAATCTGAGTATAACAGAATTATAATCTGATTATGAGCATAACTGAATTATAATCTGAGTATAACAGAATTATAATCTGATTATGAGCATAACAGAATTATAATCTGAGTATAACAGAATTATAATCTGAGTATAACAGAATTATAATCTGAGTATGAGCATAACTGAATTATAATCTGAGTATAACAGAATTATAATCTGAATATAATCTGAGTATAACAAAATTATAATCTGAGTATAACAGAATTATAATCTGAGTATAACAGAATTATAATCTGAGTATAACAGAATTATAATCTGAGTATAATTGAGTATAACATAATTATAATCTGAGTATAATTGAGTATAACAGAATTATAATCTGATTATGAGCATAACTGAATTATAATCTGAGTATAACAGAATTATAATCTGATTATGAACATAACTGAATTATAATCTGAGTATAACAGAATTATAATCTGAGTATAATCTGAGTATAAACAAATTATAATCTGAGTATAACAGAATTATAATCTGAGTATAACAGAATTATAATCTGAGTATGAGCATAACTGAATTATAATCTGAGTATAACAATTATAATCTGAGTATAACAGAATTATAATCTGAGTATAATTGAGTATAACAGAATTATAATCTGAGTATAACAGAATTATAATCTGAGTATAACAGAATTATAATCTGAGTATAATTGAGTATAACAGAATTATAATCTGAGTATGAGCATAACAGAATTATAATCTGAGTATAACAGAATTATAATCTGAGTAGAACAGAAATATAATCTGAGTATAACAGAATAACAATTCTGAGTATAACAGAATTATAATCTGAGTATAATTGAGTATAACATAATTATAATCTGAGTATAACAGAATTATAATCTGAGTATAACAGAATTATAATCTGAGTATAATTGAGTATAACAGAATTATAATCTGAGTATGAGCATAACAGAATTATAATCTGAGTATAACAGAATTATAATCTGAGTATAACAGATATAATCTGAGTATAACAGAATTATAATCTGAGTATGAGCATAAAACTGAATTATAATCTGAGTATAACAGAATTATAATCTGAGTATAACAGAATTATAATCTGAGTATAACAGAATAATAATCTGAGTATAACAGAATTATAATCTGAGTATAACAGAATTATAATCTGAGTATAATTGAGTATAACATTAATTATAATCTGAGTATAACAGAATTATAATCTGAGTATAATCTGAGTATAACAAAATTATAATCTGAGTATAACAGAATATAATCTGAGTATAACAGAATTATCTGAGTATAATCTGAGTATAACAGAATTATAATCTGAGTATAACAGAATTATAATCTGAGTATAATTGAGTATAACAGAATTATAATCTGAGTATGAGCATAACAGAATTATAATCTGAGTATAACAGATTATAATCTGAGTATACAGAATTATAATCTGAGTATAATCTGAGTATAACAGAATTATAATCTGAGTATAACAGAATTATAATCTGAGTATAACAGAATTATAATCTAAGTATAACAGAATTATAATCTGAGTATAATAGATTATAATCTGAGTATAACAGAATATAGTCTGAGTATAACAGAATTATAATCTGAGTATAATTGAGTATAACATAATTATAATCTGAGTATAACAGAATTATAATCTGAGTATAACAGAATATAATCTGAGTATAACAGAATTATAATCTGAGTATAACAGAATTATAATCTGAGTATAATCTGAGTATAACAGAATTATAATCTGAGTATAACAGAATTATAATCTGAGTATAATTGAGTATAACAGAATTATAATCTGAGTATAACAGAATTATAATCTGAGTATAACAGAATTATAATCTGAGTATAACAGAATTATAATCTGAGTATGAGCATACTGAATTATAATCTGAGTATAACAGAATTATAATCTGAGTATAATCTGAGTATAACAAAATTATAATCTGAGTATAACAGAATTATAATCTGAGTATAATTGAGTATAACAGAATTATAATCTGAGTATGAGCATAACAGAATTATAATCTGAGTATGAGCATAACAGAATTATAATCTGAGTATAACATATTTATAATCTGAGTATTACAGAATTATAATCTGAGTATAATCTGAGCATAACAGAATTATAATCTGAGTATAACAGAATTATAATCTGAGTATAACAGAATTATAATCTGAGTATAACAGAATTATAATCTGAGTAGAATAGAATTATAATCTGAGTATAACAGAATAATAGTCTGAGTATAACAGAATTATAATCTGAGTATAATTGAGTATAACATAATTATAATCTGAGTATAACAGAATTATAATCTGAGTATAACAGAATTATAATCTGAGTATAACAGAATTATAATCTGAGTATAACAGAATTATAATCTGAGTATAACAGAATTATAATCTGAGTATAATTGAGTATAACAGAATTATAATCTGAGTATAACAGAATTATAATCTGAGTATACAGAATTATAATCTGATTATGAGCATAACTGAATTATAATCTGAGTATAACAGAATTATAATCTGAGTATAATCTGAGCATAACAGAATTATCTGAGTATAACAGAATTATAATCTGAGTATAACAAGAATTATAATCTGAGTATACAGAATTAATCTGAGTATGAGCATAACTGAATTATAATCTGAGTATAACGAATTATAATCTGAGTATAATCTGAGTATAACAGAATTATAATCTGAGTATAACAGAATCATAATCTGAGTATAACAGAATTATAATCTGAGCATAACAGAAATAATCTGAGTATAACAGAATTATAATCTGATTATGAGCATAACTGAATTATAATCTGAGTATAACAGAATTATAAATTGAGTATAATCTGAGTATAACAGAATTATAATCTGAGTATAACAGAATTACAATATAGTATAATTGAGTATAACAGAATTATAATCTGAGTATGAGCATAACAGAATTATAATCTGAGTATTACAGAATTATAATCTGAGTAGAACAGAAATATAATCTGAGTATGAGTATAACAGAATTATAATCTGAGTATAACAGAATTATAATCTGAGTATGAGCATAACTGAATTATAATCTGAGTATAACAGAATCATAATCTGAGTATAAGAGAATCATAATCTGAGTAGAACAGAATTATAATCTGAGTATAACAGAATTATAATCTGAGTATGACAGAATTATAATCTGAGTATAATTGAGTATAACATAATTATAATCTGAGTATAACAGAATTATAATCTGAGTATGACAGAATTATAATCTGAGTATAACAGAATTATAATCTGAGTATAATTGAGTATAACAGAATTATAATCTGAGTATAACAGAATTATAATCTGAGTATAACAGAATTATAATCTGATTATGAGCATAACTGAATTATAATCTGAGTATAACAGAATTATAATCTGATTATGAACATAACTGAATTATAATCTGAGTATAACAGAATTATAATCTGAGTATAATCTGAGTATAACAGAATTATAATCTGAGTATAACAGAATTATAATCTGAGTATGAGCATAACTGAATTATAATCTGAGTATAACAGATTTATAATCTGAGTATAACAGAATTATAATCTGAGTATAATTGAGTATAACATAATTATAATCTGAGTATGAGCATAACAAATTATAATCTGAGTATAACAGAATTATAATCTGAGTATAACAAGATATTAATCTGAGCATAACAGAATAACATCTGAGTATAACAGAATTATAATCTGAGTATAATGAGTATACATAATTATAATCTGAGTATAACAGATTTATAATCTGAGTATAACAGAATTATAATCTGAGTATAATAGAATTATAATCTGAGTATGAGCATAACTGAATTATAATCTGAGTATAACAGAATTATAATCTGAGTATAATCTGAGTATAACAAAATTATAATCTGAGTATAACAAATTATAATCTGAGTATAATTGAGTATAACAGAATTATAATCTGAGTATGAGCATAACAGAATTATAATCTGAGTATAACAGATTTATAATCTGAGTATAACAGAATTATAATCTGAGTATAATCTGAGTATAACAGAATTATAATCTGAGTATAACAGAATTATAATCTGAGTATAATTGAGTATAACATAATTATAATCTGAGTATAACAGAATTATAATCTGAGTATGACAGAATTATAATCTGAGTATAACAGAATTATAATCTGAGTATAACAGAATTATAATCTAATTATAACAGAATTATAATCTGAGTATAATTGAGTATAACAGAATTATAATCTGAGTATAACAGAATTATAATCTGAGTATAACAGAATTATAATCTGAGTATAATTGAGTATAACAGAATTATAATCTGAGTATGAGCATAACAGAATTATAATCTGAGTATAACATATTTATAATCTGAGTATTACAGAATTATAATCTGAGTATAATCTGAGCATAACAGAATTATAATCTGAGTATAACAGAATTATAATCTGAGTATAATTGACTATAACATAATTATAATCTGAGTATAACAGAATTATAATCTGAGTATACAGAATTATAATCTGAGTATAACAGAATTATAATCTGAGTATAACAGAATTATAATCTGAGTATAACAGAATTATAATCTGAGTATAATTGAGTATAACAGAATTATAATCTGAGTATAACAGAATTATAATCTGAGTATAACAGAATTATAATCTGAGTATAATTGAGTATAACAGAATTATAATCTGAGTATGAGCATAACAGAATTATAATCTGAGTATAACAGATTTATAATCTGAGTATAACAGAATTATAATCTGAGTATAATCTGAGCATAACAGAATTATAATCTGAGTATAACAGAATTATAATCTGAGTATAATTGAGTATAACTAATTATAATCTGAGTATAACAGAATTATAATCTGAGTATAACAGAATTATAATCTGAGTATAACAGAATTATAATCTGAGTATGAGCATAACTGAATTATAATCTGAGTATAACAGAATTATAATCTGAGTATAATCTGAGTATAAAAAATTATAATCTGAGTATAACAGAATTATAATCTGAGTAAATAATTGAGTATAACAGATTATAATCTGAGTATTGAGCATAACAGATTATAATCTGAGTATGAATAAAGAATTATAATCTGAGTATAACAAATTATAATCTGAGTATAACAGAATTATAATTGAGTATAATCTGAGCATAACAGAATTATAATCTGAGTATAACAGAATTATAATCTGAGTAACAGAATTATATCTGAGTTAAACAGAATTATAATCTGAGTATAACAGAATTATAATCTGAGTATAACAGAATTATAATCTGAGTATACAGAATTTAATCTGAGTATAATTGAGTATAAATAATTATAATCTGAGTATAACAGAATTATAATCTGAGTATAACAGAATTATAATCTGAGTATAACAGATTATAATCTGAGTATAACAGAATTATAATCTGAGTATAACAGAATTATAATCTGAGTATATTGAGTATAACAGAATTATAATCTGAGTATAACAGAATTATAATCTGAGTATAACAGAATTATAATCTGATTATGAGCATAACTGAATTATAATCTGAGTATAACAGAATTATAATGATTATGAGCATAACAGATTATAATCTGAGTATACAGAATTATAATCTGAGTATAACAGAATTATAATCTGAGTATGAAGCAATAACTGAATTATAATCTGAGTATAAAGAATATAATCTGAATAATAATCTGAGTAAACAAAATTATAATCTGAGTATAACAGAATTATAATCTGAGTATAACAGAATTATAATCTGAGTATAACAGAATTATAATCTGAGTATAATTGAGTAATAATAATTATAATCTGAGTATAATTGAGTATAACAGAATTATAATCTGATTATGAGCATAACTGAATTATAATCTGAGTATAACAGAATTATAATCTGATTATGAAATAACTGAATTATAATCTGAGTATAACAGAATTATAATCTGAGTATATCTGAGTATAACAAATTATAATCTGAGTATAACAGATTATAATCTGAGTATAACAGAATTATAATCTGAGTATGAGCATAACTGAATTATAATCTGAGTATAACAGATTTATAATCTGAGTATAACAGAATTATAATCTGAGTATTGAGTATAACAAATAATTATAATCTGAGTATAACAGAATTATAATCTGAGTATAACAGAATTATAATCTGAGTATAATTGAGTATAACAGAATTATAATCTGAGCATGAGCATAACAGAATTATAATCTGAGTATAACAGAATTATAATCTGAGTATAACAGAATATAATCTGAGTATAACAGAATAATAGTCTGAGTATAACAGAATTATAATCTGAGTATAACAGAATTATAATCTGAGTATAATTGAGTATAACAGAATTATAATCTGAGATGAGCTAACAGAATTATAATCTGAGTATAAAGAATTATAATCTGAGTATAACAGAATTATAATCTGAGTATAACAGAATAATTCTGAGTATAAGAATTATAATCTGAGTATAATTGAGTATAACATAATTATAATCTGAGTATAACAGAATTATAATCTGAGTATAACAGAATTATAATCTGAGTATATTGAGTATAACAGAATTATAATCTGAGTATGACATAACAAATTATAATCTGAGTATAACAGAATTATAATCTGAGTATAACAGAATATAATCTGAGTATACAGAATTATAATCTGAGTATGAGCATAACTGAATTATAATCTGAGTATAACAGAATTATAATCTGAGTAGACAGAATTATAATCTGAGTATAAGAATAAATCTGAGTATAACAGAATTATAATCTGAGTATAACAGAATTATAATCTGAGTATAATTGAGTATAACAAATTATAATCTGAGTATAACAGAATTATAATCTGAGTATAATCTGAGTATAACAGAATTATAATCTGAGTATAACAGAATATAATCTGAGTATAACAGAATTATAATCTGAGTATAATCTGAGTATAACAAAATTATAATCTGAGTATAACAGAATTATAATCTTCAAGTATAATTGAGTATAACAGAATTATAATCTGAGTATGAGCATAACAGAATTATAATCTGAGTATAACAATTTATAATCTGAGTATAACAGAATTATAATCTGAGTATAATCTGAGCATAACAGAATTATAATCTGAGTATAACAGAATTATAATCTGAGTATACAGAATTGCAATCTAAGTATAAACAGAATCATAATCTGAGTAGAATAGAATTATAATCTGAGTATAACAGAATAACAGTCTGAGTATAACAGAATTATAATCTGAGTATAATTGAGTATAACATAATTATAATCTGAGTATAACAGAATTATAATCTGAGTATAACAGAATTATAATCTGAGTATAACAGAATTATAATCTGAGTATAACAGAATTATAATCTGAGTATAACAGAATTATAATCTGAGTATAACAGAATTATAATCTGAGTATGAGCATAACTGAATTATAATCTGAGTATAACAGAATTATAATCTGAGTATAACAGAATTATAATCTGAGTATAATCTGAGTATAACAGAATTATAATCTGAGTATAACAGAATTATAATCTGAGTATAACAGATTTATACTGAGTATAACAAAATTATAATCTGAGTATTACAGAATTATAATCTGAGTATGAGCATAACTGAATTATAATCTGAGTATAACAGAATTATAATCTGAGTATAATCTGAGCATAACAGAATTATAATCTGAGTATAACAGAATTATAATCTGAGTATAACAGAATTATAATCTGAGTATAACAGAATTATAATCTGAGTATAACAGAATTATAATCTGAGTATAACAGAATTATAATCTGATTATGACATAACTGAATTATAATCTGAGTATAACAGAATTATAATCTGAGTATAATCTGAGCATAACAG
Source organism: Brugia pahangi (assembly GCA_012070555.1). Lineage (NCBI taxonomy): Eukaryota > Metazoa > Nematoda > Chromadorea > Rhabditida > Onchocercidae > Brugia > Brugia pahangi. Next base: position 21,725 of record JAAVKF010000086.1, on the reverse strand, counting down.
AATTATAATCTGAGTATAACAGAATTATAATCTGAGTAGAACAGAATTATAATCTGAGCATAACAGAACAACAGTCTGAGTATAACAGAATTATAATCTGAGTATAACAGAATTATAATCTGATTATGAGCATAACTGAATTATAATCTGAGTATAACAGAATTATAATCTGATTATGAGCATAACTGAATTATAATCTGAGTATAACAGAATTATAATCTGAGTATAACAGAATTATAATCTGAGTATAACAGAATTATAATCTGAGTATGAGCATAACTGAATTATAATCTGAGTATAACATATTTATAATCTGAGTATAACAGAATTATAATTTGAGTATAAAATTGAGCATAACAGAATTATAATCTGAGTATAACAGAATTATAATCTGAGTATAATCTGAGCATAACAGAATAACAGTCTGAGTATAACAGAATTATAATCTGAGTATAACAGAATTATAATCTGAGTATGAGCATAACTGAATTATAGTCTGAGTATAACAGAATCATAATCTGAGTATAAGAGAATCATAATCTGAGTAGAACAGAATTATAATCTGAGTATAACAGAATTATAATCTGAGTATGACAGAATTATAATCTGAGTATAACAGAATTATAATCTGAGTATAACAGAATTATAATCTGAGTATAATTGAGTATAACATAATTATAATCTGAGTATAACAGAATTATAATCTGAGTATGAGCATAACTGAATTATAATCTGAGTATAACAGAATTATAATCTGAGTATAACAGAATTATAATCTGAGTATAACAGAATTATAATCTGAGTATAACAGAATTATAATCTGAGTATAATTGAGTATAACAGAATTATAATCTGAGTATAACAGAATTATAATCTGAGTATAACAGAATTATAATCTGAGTATAACAGAATTATAATCTGAGTATTACAGAATTATAATCTGAGTATGAGCATAACTGAATTATAATCTGAGTATAACATATTTATAATCTGAGTATAACAGAATTATAATTTCAGTATAATCTGAGCATAACAGAATTATAATCTGAGTATAACAGAATTACAATCTAAGTATAATTGAGTATAACAGAATTATAATCTGAGATGAGCATAACAGAATTATAATCTGAGTATAACAGAATTATAATCTGAGTAGAACAGAATTATAATCTGAGCATAACAGAATAACAGTCTGCGTATAACAGAATTATAATCTGAGTATAACAGAATTATAATCTGAGTATGAGCATAACTGAATTATAATCTGAGTATAACAGAATCATAATCTTACATAAAATCTGAGTATAACAGAATTATAATCTGAGTATAACAGAATTATAATCTGAGTATAACAGAATTATAATCTGAGTATAACAGAATTAAAATCTGAGTATAACAGAATTATAATCTGAGTATAACAGAATTATAATCTGAGTATAACAGAATTATAATCTGAGTATAATTGAGTATAACAGAATTATAATCTGAGTATAACAGAATCATAATCTGAGTATAACAGAATTATAATCTGATTATGAACATATCTGAATTATAATCTGAGTATAATCTGAGTATAACAAAATTATAATCTGAGCATAACAGAATTATAATCTGAGTATAACAGAATTATAATCTGAGTATAACAGAATTATAATCTGAGTATGAGCATAAATGAATTATAATCTGAGTATAACAGAATTATAATCTGAGTATAACAGAATTATAATCTGAGTATAACAGAATTATAATCTGAGTATAACAGAATTATAATCTGAGTATAAAAATTATAATCTGAGTATAATTGAGTATAACAAATTATAATCTGAGTATAACAGAATTATAATCTGAGTATAACAGAATTATAATCTGAGTAAAATTGAGTATAACAGAATTATAATCTGAGTATAACAGAATTATAATCTGAGTATAACAGAATTATAATCTGAGTATAACAGAATTATAATCTGAGTATAACAGAATTATAATCTGAGTATGAGCATAACTGAATTATAATCTGAGTATAACAGAATTATAATCTGAGTATAACAGAATTATAATCTGAGTATGAGTATAACAGAATTATAATCTGAGTATAACAGAATTATAATCTGAGTATAATTGAGTATAACAGAATTATCTGAATCATGAGCATAACAGAATTATAATCTGAGTATAACAGAATTATAATCTGAGTATAACAAATATATAATCTGAGTATAACAGAATAATAATCTGAGTATAACAGAATTATAATCTGAGTATAATTGAGTATAACATATTATATATCTGAGTATAACAGAATTATAATCTGAGTATAACAGAATTATAATCTGAGTATAACAGAATTATAATCTGAGTATGAGCATAACTGAATTATAATCTGAGTATAACAGAATTATAATCTGAGTATAATCTGAGTATAACAAATTATAATCTGAGTATAACAGAATTATAATCTGAGTATATTGAGTATAAAGAATTATAATCTGAGTATAACAGAATTAATAATCTGAGTATAACAGAATTATAATCTGAGTATGAAATATCTGAATTATATCTGAGTATAATCTGAGTATAACAGAATTATAATCTGAGTATACAGAATTATAATCTGAGTATAACAGAATTATAATCTGAGTATAACAGAATTATAATCTGAGTATGAGCATAGAATTATAATCTGAGTATAACAGAATTATAATCTGAGTATGAGCATAACTGAATTATAATCTGAGTATAACAGATTATAATCTGAGTATAACAGAATATAATCTGAGTATAACAGAATTATAATCTGAGTATAACAGAATTATAATCTGAGTATAACAGATTATAATCTGAGTATAATTGAGTATAACAGATATAATCTGAGTATAACAGATTATAATCTGAGTATAACAGAATTATAATCTGAGTATATCTGAGTATAACAGAAATTATAATCTGAGTATAACAGAATTATAATCTGAGTATAACAGAATTATAATCTGAGTATAACAGAATTATAATCTGAGTATAACAGAATTATAATCTGAGTATAATTGAGTATAATAATTATAATCTGAGTATAACAGAATATAATCTGAGTATAATTGAGTATAAAGAATATAATCTGAGTATGAGCATAAAGAATTATAATCTGAGTATAACAGAATTATAATCTGAGTATAACAAATATATAATCTGAGTATAACAGAATAATAATCTGAGTATAACAGAATTATAATCTGAGTATAATTGAGTATAACATAATTATAATCTGAGTATAACAGAATTATAATCTGAGTATAACAGAATTATAATCTGAGTATAACAGAATTATAATCTGAGTATGAGCATAACTGAATTATAATCTGAGTATAACAGAATTATAATCTGAGTATAATCTGAGTATAACAAAATTATAATCTGAGTATAACAGAATTATAATCTGAGTATAATTGAGTATAACAGAATTATAATCTGAGTATGAGCATAAAGAATTATAATCTGAGTATAACATATTTATAATCTGAGTATAACAGAATTATAATCTGAGTATAATCTGAGCATATACAGAATTATAATCTGAGTATAACAGAATTATAATCTGAGTATAATTGAGTATAACATAATTATAATCTGAGTATAACAGAATTATAATCTGAGTATAACAGAATTATAATCTGAGTATAACAGAATTATAATCTGAGTATAACAGAATTATAATCTGATTATAACAGAATTATAATCTGAGTATAATTGAGTATAACAGAATTATAATCTGAGTATAACAGAATTATAATCTGAGTATAACAGAATTATAATCTGAGTATAATTGAGTTATAACAGAATTATAATCTGAGTATGAGCATAACAGAATTATAATCTGAGTATAACAGAATTATAATCTGAGTATAACAGAATTATAATCTGAGTATAATTGAGTATAACAGAATTATAATCTGAGTATAACAGAATTATAATCTGAGTATAATTGAGTATAACATAATTATAATCTGAGTATAACAGAATTATAATCTGAGTATAACAGAATTATAATCTGAGTATAACAGAATTATAATCTGAGTATAACAGAATTATAATCTGAGTATAACAGAATTATAATCTGAGTATAACAGAATTATAATCTGAGTATGAGCATAACTGAATTATAATCTGAGTATAACAGAATTTATCTGAATATAATCTGAGTATAACAAAATTATAATCTGAGTATAACAGAATTATAATCTGAGTATAACAGAATTATAATCTGAGTATAACAGAATTATAATCTGAGTATAACAGAATTATAATCTGAGTATGAGCATAACTGAATTATAATCTGAGTATAACAGAATTATAATCTGAGTATAACAGAATTATAATCTGAGTATAATTGAGCATAACAGAATTATAATCTGAGTATAACAGAATTATAATCTGAGTATAACAGAATTATAATCTGAGTATAACAGAATAATAATCTGAGTATAACAGAATTATAATCTGAGTATAACAGAATTATAATCTGAGTATGAGCATAACTGAATTATAATCTGAGTATAACAGAATTATAATCTGAGTATAACAGAATTATAATCTGAGTATAACAGATTTATAATCTGAGTATAACAGAATTATAATCTGAGTATAACAGAATTATAATCTGAGTATAACAGAATTATAATCTGAGTATAACAGATATATAATCTGAGTATAATTGAGTATAACAGAATTATAATCTGAGTATAACAGAATTATAATCTGAGTATGAGCATAACAGAATTATAATCTGAGTATAACAGAATTATAATCTGAGTATAACAGAATTATAATCTGAGTATAACAGAATTATAATCTGAGTATAACAGAATTATAATCTGAGTATAATGAGTATAACAATAATTATAATCTGAGTATAACAGATTATAATCTGAGTATAACAGAATTATAATCTGAGTATAACAGAATTATAATCTGAGTATGAGCATAACTGAATTATAATCTGAGTATAACAGAATTATAATCTGAGTATAACAGAATTATAATCTGAGTATAACAGAATTATAATCTGAGTATAACAGAATTATAATCTGAGTATAATTGAGTATAACAGAATTATAATCTGAGTATAACAGAATTATAATCTGAGTATAACAGAATTATAATCTGAGTATAATTGAGTATAAAGAATTATAATCTGAGTATAGATACAAATTATAATCTGAGTATAACAGAATTATAATCTGAGTATAAAGATATATAATCTGAGTATAACAGAATTATAATCTGAGTATGAGCATAACTGAATTATAATCTGAGTATAACAGAATTATAATCTGAGTATAACAGAAATATAATCTGAGTATAACAGAATTATAATCTGAGTATAACAGAATTATAATCTGAGTATAACAGAATTATAATCTGAGTATAATTGAGTATAACATTAATTATAATCTGAGTATAACAGAATTATAACTGAGTATAATCTGAGTATAACAGAATTATAATCTGAGTATAACAGAATTAAATCTGAGTATAACAGAATTATAATCTGAGTATAATCTGAGTATAACAGAATTATAATCTGAGTATAAATAACAATTAAATCTGAGTATAATTGAGTATAACAGAATTATAATCTGAGTATGAGCATAACAGAATTATAATCTGAGTATAACAATTATAATCTGAGTATACAGAATTATAATCTGAGTATAATCTGAGCATAACAGAATTATAATCTGAGTAAAAGAATTACAATCTGAGTATAACAGAATTATAATCTAAGTATAACAGAATTATAATCTGAGTAGAATAGAATTATAATCTGAGTATAACAGAATAACAGTCTGAGTATAACAGAATTAATAATGAGAGTATAATTGAGTATAACATAATTATAATCTGAGTATAACAGAATTATAATCTGAGTATAACAGAATTATAATCTGAGTATAACAGAATTATAATCTGAGTATAACAGAATTGTATTAATCTGAGTATAACAGAATTATAATCTGAGTATAATTGAGTATAACTAATTATAATCTGAGTATAACAGAATTATAATCTGAGTATAACAGAATTATAATCTGAGTATAACAGAATTATAATCTGAGTATGAGCATACTGAATTATAATCTGAGTATAACAGATTTATAATCTGAGTATAACAGAATTATAATCTGAGTATAATCTGAGCATAACAGAATTATAATCTGAGTATAACAGAATTATAATCTGAGTATAACAGATTTAATCTGAGTATAACAAAATTATAATCTGAGTATAACAGAATTATAATCTGAGTATGAGCATAACTGAATTATAATCTGAGTATAACAGAATTATAATCTGAGTATAATCTGAGTATAACAGAATATAATCTGAGTATAACAGAATTATAATCTGAGTATAACAGAATTATAATCTGAGTATAACAGAATTATAATCTGAGTATAACAGAATTATAATCTGAGTATAACAGAATTATAATCTGATATGAGCATAACTGAATTATAATCTGAGTATAACAGAATATAATCTGAGTATAATCTGAGTATAACAGAATTATAATCTGAGTATAACAGAATTATAATCTGAGTATAACAGAATTATAATCTGAGCATAACAGAATACATCTGAGTATAACAGAATTATAATCTGAGTATAACAGAATTATAATCTGATTATGAGCATAACTGAATTATAATCTGAGTATAACAGAATTATAATCTGATTATGAGCATAACTGAATTATAATCTGAGTATAACAGATTTTAATCTGAGTATAACAGAATTATAATCTGAGTATTACAGAATTATAATCTGAGTATAACAGCATAACTGAATTATAATCTGAGTATAACAGATTTATAATCTGAGTATAACAGAATTATAATTTGATATAATCTGAGCATAACAGAATTATAATCTGAGTATAACAGAATTATAATCTGAGTAACAGAATTATAATCTGAGTATAACAGAATAAAATCTGAGTATAACAGAATTATAATCTGAGTATAACAGAATTATAATCTGAGTGCATAACTGAATTATAATCTGAGTATAACAGAATTATAATCTGAGTATAAGAGAATTATAATCTGAGTATAACAGAATTATAATCTGAGTATAACAGAATTATAATCTGAGTATAATTGAATTATAATCTGAGTATAACAGAATTATAATCTGAGTATAACAGAATTATAATCTGAGTATAATTGAGTATAACATAATTATAATCTGAGTATAACAGAATTATAATCTGAGTATGAGCATAACTGAATTATAATCTGAGTATAACAGAATTATAATCTGAGTATAACAGAATTATAATCTGAGTATAACAGAATTATAATCTGAGTATAACAGAATTATAATCTGAGTATAATTGAGTATAACATAATTATAATCTGAGTATAACAGAATTATAATCTGAGTATAACAGAATTATAATCTGAGTATAACAGAATTATAATCTGAGTATAACAGAATTATAATCTGAGTATGAGCATAACTGAATTATAATCTGAGTATAACATATTTATAATCTGAGTATAACAGAATTATAATTTCAGTATAATCTGAGCATAACAGAATTATAATCTGAGTATAACAGAATTATAATCTGAGTATAATCTGAGTATAACAGAATTATAATCTGAGCATAACAGAATTATAATCTGAGTATAACAGAATTATAATCTGAGTATGAGCATAACTGAATTATAATCTGAGTATAACAGAATTATAATCTGAGTATAACAGAATTATAATCTGAGTATAACAGAATTATAATCTGAGTATAACAGAATTATAATCTGAGTATAACAGAATTATAATCTGAGTATAACAGAATTATAATCTGAGTATAACAGAATTATAATCTGAGTATAACAGAATTATAATCTGAGTAAAATTGAGTATAACAGAATTATAATCTGAGTATAACAGAATTATAATCTGAGTATAACAGAATTATAATCTGATTATGAACATATCTGAATTATAATCTGAGTATAATCTGAGTATAACAAATTATAATCTGAGTATAACAGAATTATAATCTGAGTATAACAGAATTATAATCTGAGTATAACAGAATTATAATCTGAGTATACAGAATTATAATCTGATTATGAGCATAACAGAATTATAATCTGAGTATAACAGAATTATAATCTGATTATGAGCATAACTGAATTATAATCTGAGTATAACAGAATTATAATCTGAGTATAACAGAATTATAATCTGAGTATAACAGAATTATAATCTGAGTATAACAGAATTATAATCTGAGTATAACAGAATTATAATCTGAGTATAATTGAGTATAACAGAATTATAATCTGAGTATAACAGAATTATAATCTGAGTATAACAGAATTATAATCTGAGTATAATCTGAGTATAACAAAATTATAATCTGAGTATAACAGAATTATAATCTGAGTATAACAGAATTATAATCTGAGTATAACAGAATTATAATCTGAGTATAACAGAATTATAATCTGAGTATAATTGAGTATAACATAATTATAATCTGAGTATAACAGAATTATAATCTGAGTATAATTGAGTATAACAGAATTATAATCTGAACATGAGCATAACAGAATTATAATCTGAGTATAACAGAATTATAATCTGAGTATAACAAAATTATAATCTGAGCATAACAGAATTATAATCTGAGTATAACAGAATTATAATCTGAGTATAATTGAATTATAATCTGAGTATAACAGAATTATAATCTGAGTATAACAGAATTATAATCTGAGTATAACAGAATTATAATCTGAGTATGAGCATAACTGAATTATAATCTGAGTATAACAGAATTATAATCTGAGTATAATCTGAGTATAACAAAATTATAATCTGAGTATAACAGAATTATAATCTGAGTATAATTGAGTATAACAGAATTATAATCTGAGTATGAGCATAACAGAATTATAATCTGAGTATAACATATTTATAATCTGAGTATAACAGAATTATAATCTGAGTATAATCTGAGCATAACAGAATTATAATCTGAGTATAACAGAATTATAATCTGAGTATAATTGAGTATAACATAATTATAATCTGAGTATAACAGAATTATAATCTGAGTATAACAGAATTATAATCTGAGTATAACAGAATTATAATCTGAGTATAACAGAATTATAATCTGAGTATAACAGAATTATAATCTGAGTATAACAGAATTATAATCTGAGTATGAGCATAACTGAATTATAATCTGAGTATAACAGAATTATAATCTGAATATAATCTGAGTATAAGAAAAATTATAATCTGAGTATAACAGAATTATAATCTGAGTATAACAGAATTATAATCTGAGTATAACAGAATTATAATCTGAGTATAACATATTTATAATCTGAGTATAACAGAATTATAATTTGAGTATAATCTGAGTATAACAGAATTATAATCTGAGTATAACAGAATTATAATCTGAGTATAATTGAGTATAACAGAATTATAATCTGAGCATGAGTATAACAGAATTATAATCTGAGTATAACAGAATTATAATCTGAGTATAACAGATATATAATCTGAGTATAACAGAATTATAATCTGAGTATGAGCATAACTGAATTATAATCTGAGTATAACAGAATTATAATCTGAGTATAACAGATTATAATCTGAGTATAACAGAATAAATCTGAGTATAACAGAATTATAATCTGAGTATAACAGAATTATAATCTGAGTATAATTGAGTATAACATAATTATAATCTGAGTATAACAGAATTATAATCTGAGTATAATCTGAGTATAACAGAATTATAATCTGAGTATAACAGAATATATAATCTGAGTATAACAGAATTATAATCTGAGTATAATCTGAGTATAACAAATTATAATCTGAGTATAACAGAATTATAATCTGAGTATAATTGAGTATAACAGAATTATAATCTGAGTATGAGCATAACAGAATTATAATCTGAGTATAACATTTATAATCTGAGTATTACAGAATTATAATCTGAGTATAATCTGAGCATAACAGAATTATAATCTGAGTATAACAGAATATAATCTGAGTATAACAGAATTATAATCTAAGTATAACAGAATTATAATCTGAGTAGAATAGAATTATAATCTGAGTATAACAGAATAATAATCTGAGTATAACAGAATTATAATCTGAGTATAATTGAGTATAACATAATTATAATCTGAGTATAACAGAATTATAATCTGAGTATAACAGAATTATAATCTGAGTATAACAGAATTATAATCTGAGTATAACAGAATTATAATCTGATTATAACAGAATTATAATCTGAGTATAATTGAGTATAACATAATTATAATCTGAGTATAACAGAATTATAATCTGAGTATAACAGAATTATAATCTGAGTATAACAGAATTATAATCTGAGTATGAGCATAACTGAATTATAATCTGAGTATAACATATTTATAATCTGAGTATAACAGAATTATAATTGCAGTATAATCTGAGTATAACAAAATTATAATCTGAGTATAACAGAATTATAATCTGAGTATAACAGATTTATACTGAGTATAACAAAATTATAATCTGAGTATTACAGAATTATAATCTGAGTATGAGCATAACTGAATTATAATCTGAGTATAACAGAATTATAATCTGAGTATAATCTGAGCATAACAGAATTATAATCTGAGTATAACAGAATTATAATCTGAGTATAACAGAATTATAATCTGAGTATAACAGAACAACAGTCTGAGTATAACAGAATTATAATCTGAGTATAACAGAATTATAATCTGATTATGAGCATAACTGAATTATAATCTGAGTATAACAGAATTATAATCTGAGTATAATCTGAGCATAACAGAATTATAATCTGAGTATAACAGAATTATAATCTGAGTATAACAGAATTATAATCTGAGTATAACAGAATAATAGTCTGAGTATAACAGAATTATAATCTGAGTATAACAGAATTTTAATCTGATTATGAGCATAACTGAATTATAATCTGAGTATAACAGAATTATAATCTGATTATGAGCATAACTGAATTATAATCTGAGTATAACAGATTTATAATCTGAGTATAACAGGATTATAATCTGAGTATAACAGAATTATAATCTGAGTATGAGCATAACTGAATTATAATCTGAGTATAACATATTTATAATCTGAGTATAACAGAATTATAATTTGAGTATAATCTGAGCATAACAGAATTATAATCTGAGTATAACAGAATTATAATCTGAGTAGAACAGAAATATAATCTGAGCATAACAGAATAATAGTCTGAGTATAACAGAATTATAATCTGAGTATAACAGAATTATAATCTGAGTATGAGCATAACTGAATTATAATCTGAGTATAACAGAATTATAATCTGAGTATAAGAGAATCATAATCTGAGTAGAACAGAATTATAATCTGAGTATAACAGAATTATAATCTGAGTATGACAGAATTATAATCTGAGTATAACAGAATTATAATCTGAGTATAACAGAATTATAATCTGAGTATAATTGAGTATAACATAATTATAATCTGAGTATAACAGAATTATAATCTGAGTATGAGCATAACTGAATTATAATCTGAGTATAACAGAATTATAATCTGAGTATAACAGAATTATAATCTGAGTATAACAGAATCATAATCTGAGTATAACAGAATTATAATCTGAGTATAATTGAGTATAACATAATTATAATCTGAGTATAACAGAATTATAATCTGAGTATAACAGAATTATAATCTGAGTATAACAGAATTATAATCTGAGTATAACAGAATTATAATCTGAGTATGAGCATAACTGAATTATAATCTGAGTATAACATATTTATAATCTGAGTATAACAGAATTATAATTTGAGTATAATCTGAGTATAACAGAATTATAATCTGAGTATAACAGAATTATAATCTGAGTATAATTGAGTATAACAGAATTATAATCTTAGCATGAGCATAACAGAATTATAATCTGAGTATAACAGAATTATAATCTGAGTATGAGCATAACTGAATTATAATCTGAGTATAACAGAATTATAATCTGAGTATAACAGAATTATAATCTGAGTATAACAGAATTATAATCTGAGTATAACAGAATTATAATCTGAGTATAACAGAATTATAATCTGAGTATAACAGAATTATAATCTGAGTATAACAGAATTATAATCTGAGTATAACAGAATTATAATCTGAGTATAATTGAGTATAACAGAATTATAATCTGAGTATAACAGAATTATAATCTGAGTATAACAGAATTATAATCTGATTATGAACATATCTGAATTATAATCTGAGTATAATCTGAGTATAACAAAATTATAATCTGAGTATAACAGAATTATAATCTGAGTATAACAGAATTATAATCTGAGTATAACAGAATTATAATCTGAGTATAACAGAATTATAATCTGATTATGAGCATAACTGAATTATAATCTGAGTATAACAGAATTATAATCTGATTATGAGCATAACTGAATTATAATCTGAGTATAACAGAATTATAATCTGAGTATAACAGAATTATAATCTGAGTATAACAGAATTATAATCTGAGTATAACAGAATTATAATCTGAGTATAACAGAATTATAATCTGAGTATAATTGAGTATAACATAATTAATCTGAGTATAATGAATTATAATCTGAGTATAACAGAATTATAATCTGAGTATAATCTGAGTATAACAGAATTATAATCTGAGTATAACAGAATTATAATCTGAGTATAACAGAATTATAATCTGAGTATAACAAAATTATAATCTGAGTATAACAGAATTATAATCTGAGTATAATTGAGTATAACATAATTATAATCTGAGTATAACAGAATTATAATCTGAGTATAATTGAGTATAACAGAATTATAATCTGAACATGAGCATAACAGAATTATAATCTGAGTATAACAGAATTATAATCTGAGTAGAACAAATATATAATCTGAGTATAACAGAATAAAGTCTGAGTATAACAGAATTATAATCTGAGTATAATTGAGTATAACAAATTATAATCTGAGTATAACAGAATTATAATCTGAGTATAACAGAATTATAATCTGAGTATAACAGAATTATAATCTGAGTATGAGCATAACTGAATTATAATCTGAGTATAACAGAATTATAATCTGAGTATAATCTGAGTATAACAAATTATAATCTGAGTATAACAGAATTATAATCTGAGTATAATTGAGTATAACAGAATTATAATCTGAGTATGAGCATAACAGAATTATAATCTGAGTATAACATATTTATAATCTGAGTATTACAGAATTATAATCTGAGTATAATCTGAGCATAACAGAATTATAATCTGAGTATAACAGAATTATAATCTGAGTATAATTGAGTATAACAGAATTATAATCTGAGTATAACAGAATTATAATCTGAGTATAACAGAATTATAATCTGAGTATAACAGAATTATAATCTGAGTATAACAGAATTATAATCTGAGTATAACAGAATTATAATCTGAGTATAACAGAATTATAATCTGATTATGAGCATAACTGAATTATAATCTGAGTATAACAGAATTATAATCTGAATATAATCTGAGTATAAGAAAAATTATAATCTGAGTATAACAGAATTATAATCTGAGTATAACAGATTTATAATCTGAGTATAACAGAATTATAATCTGAGTATAACAGAATTATAATCTGAGTATAACAGAATTATAATCTGAGTATAATCTGAGTATAACAGAATTATAATCTGAGTATAACAGAATTATAATCTGAGTATAACAGAATTATAATCTGAGTATAACAGAATAATAATCTGAGTATAACAGAATTATAATCTGAGTATAACAGAATTATAATCTGAGTATGAGCATAACTGAATTATAATCTGAGTATAACAGAATTATAATCTGAGTATAGTAGAATTATAATCTGAGTATAACAGAATTATAATCTGAGTATAACAGAATTATAATCTGAGTATAACAGAATTATAATCTGAGTATAACAGAATTATAATCTGAGTATAACAGAATTATAATCTGAGTATAATTGAGTATAACATAATTATAATCTGAGTATAACAGAATTATAATCTGAGTATGAGCATAACTGAATTATAATCTGAGTATAACAGAATTATAATCTGAGTATAACAGAATTATAATCTGAGTATAACAGAATTATAATCTGAGTATAACAGAATTATAATCTGAGTATAATTGAGTATAACATAATTATAATCTGAGTATAACAGAATTATAATCTGAGTATAACAGAATTATAATCTGAGTATAACAGAATTATAATCTGAGTATGAGCATAACAATTATAATCTGAGTATAACAGAATTATAATCTGAGTATAACAGAATTATAATCTGAGTATAACAGAATTATAATCTGAGTATAACAGAATTATAATCTGAGTATAATGAGTATAACAGAATTATAATCTGAGTATAACAGAATTATAATCTGAGTATAACAGAATTATAATCTGAGTATAACAGAATTATAATCTGAGTATAACAGAATTATAATCTGAGTATAACAGAATTATAATCTGAGTATAACAGAATTATAATCTGAGTATAATTGAGTATAACAGAATTATAATCTGAGTATAACAGAATTATAATCTGAGTATAACAGAATTATAATCTGAGTATAACAGAATTATAATCTGAGTATAACAGAATTATAATCTGAGTATGAGCATAACTGAATTATAATCTGAGTATAACATATTTATAATCTGAGTATAACAGAATTATAATTTCAGTATAATCTGAGTATAACAGAATTATAATCTGAGTATAACAGAATTATAATCTAAGTATAATTGAGTATAACAGAATTATAATCTTAGCATGAGCATAACAGAATTATAATCTGAGTATAACAGAATTATAATCTGAGTATAACAGAAATATAATCTGAGCATAACAGAATAACAGTCTGAGTATAACAGAATTATAATCTGAGTATAACAGAATTATAATCTGAGTATGAGCATAACTGAATTATAATCTGAGTATAACAGAATCATAATCTGAGTATAAGAGAATTATAATCTGAGTATAACAGAATTATAATCTGAGTATAACAGAATTATAATCTGAGTATGACAGAATTATAATCTGAGTATAACAGAATTATAATCTGAGTATAACAGAATTATAATCTGAGTATAACAGAATTATAATCTGAGTATAATTGAGTATACAGAATATAATCTGAGTATAACAGAATTATAATCTGAGTATAACAGAATTATAATCTGAGTATAACAGAATTATAATCTGAGTATAACAGAATTATAATCTGAGTATAACAGAATTATAATCTGAGTATAACAGAATTATAATCTGAGTATAACAGAATTATAATCTGAGTATAACAGAATTATAATCTGATTATGAGTATAACTGAATTATAATCTGAGTATAACAGAATTATAATCTGATTATGAGTATAACTGAATTATAATCTGAATGTAACAGAATTATAATCTGAGTATAACAGAATTATAATCTGAGTATAACAGAATTATAATCTGAGTATAACAGAATTATAATCTGAGTATAACAGAATTATAATCTGAGTATAATTGAGTATAACAGAATTATAATCTGAGTATAACAGAATTATAATCTGAGTATAACAGAATTATAATCTGAGTATAACAGAATTATAATCTGAGTATAACAGAATTATAATCTGAGTATAACAGAATTATAATCTGATTATGAGCATAACTGAATTATAATCTGAGTATAACAGAATTATAATCTGAATATAATCTGAGTATAAGAAAAATTATAATCTAAGTATAACAGAATTATAATCTGAGTATAACAGATTTATAATCTGAGTATAACAGAATTATAATCTGAGTATAACTTAATTATAATCTGAGTATAACAGAATTATAATCTGAGTATAATCTGAGTATAACAGAATTATAATCTGAGTATAACAGAATTATAATCTGAGTATAACAGAATTATAATCTGAGCATAACAGAATAATAGTCTGAGTATAACAGAATTATAATCTGAGTATAACAGAATTATAATCTGAGTATGAGCATAACTGAATTATAATCTGAGTATAACAGAATTATAATCTGAGTATAACAGAATTATAATCTGAGTATAACAGAATTATAATCTGAGTATAACAGAATTATAATCTGAGTATAACAGAATTATAATCTGAGTATAACAGAATTATAATCTGAGTATAACAGAATTATAATCTGAGTATAATTGAGTATAACATAATTATAATCTGAGTATAACAGAATTATAATCTGAGTATGAGCATAACTGAATTATAATCTGAGTATAACAGAATTATAATCTGAGTATAACAGAATTATAATCTGAGTATAACAGAATTATAATCTGAGTATAACAGAATTATAATCTGAGTATAATTGAGTATAACAGAATTATAATCTGAGTATAACAGAATTATAATCTGAGTATAACAGAATTATAATCTGAGTATAACAGAATTATAATCTGAGTATGAGCATAACTGAATTATAATCTGAGTATAACAGAATTATAATCTGAGTATAACAGAATTATAATCTGAGTATAACAGAATTATAATCTGAGTATAACAGAATATAATCTGAGTATAATGAGTATAACAGAATTATAATCTGAGTATAACAGAATTATAATCTGAGTATAACAGAATTATAATCTGAGTATAACAGAATTATAATCTGAGTATAACAGAATTATAATCTGAGTATAACAGAATTATAATCTGAGTATAACAGAATTATAATCTGAGTATAATTGAGTATAACAGAATTATAATCTGAGTATAACAGAATTATAATCTGAGTATAACAGAATTATAATCTGAGTATAACAGAATTATAATCTGAGTATAACAGAATTATAATCTGAGTATGAGCATAACTGAATTATAATCTGAGTATAACATATTTATAATCTGAGTATAACAGAATTATAATTTGAGTATAATCTGAGTAACAGAATTATAATCTGAGTATAACAGAATTAATAATCTAAGTATAATTGAGTATAACAGAATTATAATCTTAGCATGAGCATAACAGAATTATAATCTGAGTATAACAGAATTATAATCTGAGTAGAACAGAAATATAATCTGAGTATAACAGAATAATAATCTGAGTATAACAGAATTATAATCTGAGTATAACAGAATTATAATCTGAGTATGAGCATAACTGAATTATAATCTGAGTATAACAGAATTATAATCTGAGTATAACAGAATTGAGTATAACAGAATTATAATCTGAGTATAACAGAATTATAATCTGAGTATAACAGAATTATAATCTGAGTATAACAGAATTATAATCTGAGTATAACAGAATTATAATCTGAGTATAACAGAATTATAATCTGAGTATAATTGAGTATAACAGAATTATAATCTGAGTATAACAGAATTATAATCTGAGTATACAGAATTATAATCTGAGTATAACAGAATTATAATCTGAGTATAACAAATTATAATCTGAGTATAACAGAATTATAATCTGAGTATAACAGAATTATAATCTGAGTATAACAGAATTATAATCTGAGTATAACAGAATTATAATCTGATTATGAGCATAACTGAATTTAATCTGAGTATAACAGAATTATAATCTGATTATGAGCATAACTGATTATAATCTGAGTATAACAGAATTATAATCTGAGTATAACAGAATTATAATCTGAGTATAACAGAATTATAATCTGAGTATAACAGATTTATAATCTGAGTATAACAGAATTATAATCTGAGTATAATTGAGTATAACAGAATTATAATCTGAGTATAACAGAATTATAATCTGAGTATAACAGATATATATCTGAGTATAATCTGAGTATAACAGAATTATAATCTGAGTATAACAGAAATAATCTGAGTATAACAGAATTATAATCTGAGTATAACAAATTATAATCTGAGTATAACAGAATTAAATCTGAGTATGAGCATAACTGAATTATAATCTGAGTATAACAGAATTATAATCTGAGTATATCTGAGTATAACAGAATTATAATCTGAGTATAACAGAATTATAATCTGAGTAGAAAGAATTATAATCTGAGTATAACAGAATAATAGTCTGAGTATAACAGAATTATAATCTGATATGAATAACTGAATTATAATCTGAGTATAACAGAATTATAATTTGAGTATAATCTGAGCATAACAGAATTATAATCTGAGTATAACAGAAATTATAATATAAGTATAATTGAGTATACAGAATATAATCTGAGTATGAGCATAAACAGAATATAATCTGAGTATAACAGAATTATAATCTGAGTATAACAGAATTATAATCTGAGTATAATCTGAGCATAACAGAATTATAATCTGAGTATAACAGAATTATAATCTGAGTATAACAGAATTATAATCTGAGCATAACAAATTTATAATCTGAGTATAACAGAATTATAATCTGAGTATAACAGAATTATAATCTGAGTATGAGCATAACTGAATTATAATCTGAGTATAACAGAATTATAATCTGAGTATAACAGAATTATAATCTGAGTATAACAGAATTATAATCTGAGTATAACAGAATTATAATCTGAGTATAACAGAATTATAATCTGAGTATAACAGAATTATAATCTAATTATAACAGAATTATAATCTGAGTATAATTGAGTATAACAGAATTATAATCTGAGTATAACAGAATCATAATCTGAGTATAACAGAATTATAATCTGAGTATAATGAGTTAAACAGAATTATAATCTGAGTATGAGCATAACAGAATTATAATCTGAGTATAACATTTATAATCTGAGTATTACAGAATTATAATCTGATATAATCTGAGCATAACAGAATTATAATCTGAGTATAACAGAATTATAATCTGAGTATAATTGACTATAAATAATTATAATCTGAGTATAACAGAATTATAATCTGAGTATGACAGAATATAATCTGAGTATAACAGAATTATAATCTGAGTATAACAGAATTATAATCTAATTATACAGAATTATAATCTGAGTATAATGAGTATAACAAAATAATCTGAGTATAACAGAATTATAATCTGAGTATAACACAATTATAATCAGATAATTGAGTATAACAGAATTATAATCTGAGTATGAGCATAACAGAATTATAATCTGAGTATAACATATTTATAATCTGAGTATTACAGAATATAATCTGAGTATAATCTGAGCATAACAGAATTATAATCTGAGTATAACAGAATTATAATCTGAGTATAATTGAGTATAACATAATTTATCTGAGTATAACAGAATTATAATCTGAGTATAACAGAATTATAATCTGAGTATAACAGAATTATAATCTGAGTATGAGCATAACTGAATTATAATCTGAGTATAACAGAATTATAATCTGAGTATAAACAGAATTATAATCTGAGTATAACACAATTATAATCTGAGTATAATTGAGTATAACAGAATTATAATCTGAATATGAGATAACAGAATTAATCTGAGTATGAGCATAACAGAATTTATAATCTGAGTATAACATATTATAATCTGAGTATAACAGAATTATAATCTGAGTATAACAGAATTATAATCTGAGTATAACAGAATATAATCTGAGTATAACAGAATTATAATCTGAGTAGAATAGAATTATAATCTGAGTATAACAGAATAATAGTCTGAGTATAACAGATTATAATCTGAGTATAATTGAGTATAACATAATTATAATCTGAGTATAACAGAATTATAATCTGAGTATGACAGAATTATAATCTGAGTATAACAGAAATATAATCTGAGTATAACAGAATTATAATCTAATTATAACAGAATTATAATCTGAGTATAATTGAGTATACAGAATTATAATCTGAGTATAACAAAATATAATCTGAGTATAACAGAATATAATCTGATTATGAGCATAACTGAATTATAATCTGAGTATAACAGAATATAATCTGAGTATGAGCATAACTGAATTATAATCTGAGTATAACAGAATTATAATCTGAGTATAACAGAATTATATTATTATGAGCATAACAGAATTATAATCTGAGTATAACAGAATTTAATCTGATTATGAGTATAACAGAATTATAATCTGAGTATAACAGAATTATAATCTGAGTATAACAGAATTATAATCTGATTATGAGCATAACTGAAATATAATCTGAGTATAACAGAATTATAATCTGAATTAATCTGAGTATAACAGAATTATAATCTGAGCATAACAGAATTATAATCTGAGTATACAATTTATAATCTGAGTATAACAGAATTATAATCTGAGTATAATGAGTAACAAATTATAATCTGAGTATAACAGAATTATAATCTGAGTATGAGCATAACAGAATTATAATCTGAGTATAACAGAATTATATCTGAGTATACAGAATTATAATCTGAGTATAACAGAATTATAATCTGAGTATAACAGAATTATAATCTGAGTATAATGAGTATAACAGAATTATATCTGAGTATGAGCATAACAGAATATAATCTGAGTATAACAGAATTATAATCTGAGTATGACATAACAGAATTATAATCTGAGTATAACAGAATTATAATCTGAGTATAATCTGAGTATAACAAATTATAATCTGAAATTATAATCTGAGTATAACAGAATTATAATCTGAGTATACAGAATTATAATCTGGTATGAGTATAACAGAATTATAATCTGAGTATAACAGAATTATAATCTGAGTATAACAGAATTATAATCTGAGTATAATTGAGTATAACATAATTATATCTGAGTATAACAGAATTATAATCTGAGTATAACAGAATTATAATCTGAGTATAATTAGTATAACAGAATTATAATCTGAGTGAGCAAACAGAATTATAATCTGAGTATAACAGAATTATAATCTGAGTAGAACAGATATATAATCTGAGCATAACAGAATATAATCTGAGTATACAGAATTATAATCTGATATAACAGAATTATAATCTGATATAATTGAGTATAACAGAATTATAATCTGAGTATGAGCATAACAGAATTATAATCTGAGTATAACAGAATTATAATCTGAGTAGAAACAGATTATAATCTGAGTATAACAGAATTATAATCTGAGTATAACAGAATTATAATCTGAGTATAACAGAATATAATTAATCTGAGTATAACAGAATTATAATCTGAGTATAACAGAATTATAATCTGAGTATAACAGAATTATAATCTGAGTATAATCTGAGTATAACAGAATATAATCTGAGTATAACAGAATTATAATCTGAGTATAACAGAATTATAATCTGAGTATAATTGAGTATAACAGAATTATAATCTGAGTATAGCAAACAGAATTATAATCTGAGTATAACAGAATTATAATCTGAGTATAACAGAATATATAATCTGAGTATAACAGAATATAATCTGAGTATGAGCATAACAGAATTATAATCTGAGTATAACAGAATTATAATCTGAGTATAACAGAATTATAATCTGAGTATAACAGAATAACAGTCTGAGTATAACAGAATTATAATCTGAGTATAACAGAATCTATAATAACTGAATTATAATGAGTATAACAGAATTATAATCTGATTA
>JAAVKF010000084.1:0-159619 GCA_012070555.1 Brugia pahangi | reverse complement strand
GATGTATGATATCAGACCGTTATTCACAATTATGGATGTATGATACTCAGACCGTTATCACAATTCATGGATGTAGATACTCAGACCGTTATTCACAATTTATGGATATATAATGCTGAGAGCGTTATTCACATTCATGGATGTATGATATCAGACGTTATTCACAATTTATGGATGTATGATCTCGAGACAGTTATTCACACTTCGGGATTATGATACCAGAGCGTATTCACAATTCATGGATGTAGATACGACCGTTATTCACAATTTATGGATATATAATGCTGAGAGCGTTATTCACATTCATGGATGTATGATACTCAGACCGTTATTCACAATTTATGGATATATAATGCTGAGAGCGTTATTCACAATTCATGGATGTATGATACTCAGACCGTTATTCACAATTTATGGATATATAATGCTGAGAGCGTTATTCACAATTCATGGATGTATGATACTCAGACCGTTATTCACAATCGTGGATGTATGATACTCAGACGTTATTCACAATTCTGGATGTATGATACTCAGACCGTTATTCACAATTTATGGATATATAATGCTGAGAGCGTTATTCACAATTCATGGATGTATGATACTCAGACCGTTATTCACAATTTATGGATATATAATGCTGAGAGCGTTATTCACAATTCATGGATGTATGATACTCAGACCGTTATTCACAATTTATGGATATATAATGCTGAGAGCGTTATTCACAATTCATGGATGTATGATACTCAGACCGTTATTCACAATTTATGGATATATAATGCTGAGAGCGTTATTCACATTCATGGATGTATGATACTCAGACCGTTATTCACAATTCGTGGATGTATGATACTCAGACCGTTATTCACAATTATGGATATATAATGCTGAGCGTTATTCACACTTCGTGATGTATGATTCAGAGGATATATATGCTGAGAGCGTTATTCACAATTCATGGATGTATGATACTCAGACCGTTATTCACATTTATGGATATTAATGTGAGAGCGTTATTCACAATTCATGGATGTATGATACTCAGACCGTTATTCACAATCATGGATGTATGATACTCAGACCGTTATTCACAATTATGGATATATAATGCTGAGAGCGTTATTCACAATTCATGGATGTATGATACTCAGACCGTTATTCACAATCTGGATGTATGATACTCAGACGTTATTCACAATTATGGATATAATGCTGAGAGCGTTATTCACACTTCGTGGATGTATGATACTCAGAGGATTTATTTATGCTGAGAGCGTTATTCACAATTCATGGATGTATGATACTCAGACCGTTATTCACAATTATGGATATATAATACTCAGAGCGTTATTCACAATTCATGGATATATAATGCTGAGAGCGTTATTCACTATTCATGGATGTATGATACTCAGACCGTTATTCACAATTTATGGATATATAATGCTGAGAGCGTTATTCACAATTCATGGATGTATGATACTCAGACCGTTATTCACAATTTATGGATATATAATGCTGAGAGCGTTATTCACAATTCATGGATGTATGATACTCAGAGGATATATAATGCTGAGAGCGTTATTCACAATTCATGGATGTGTGATACTCAGACCGTTATTGCCAATTTATGGACATATAATGGTGAGAGCGTTATTCACACTTCGTGGATGTATGATACTCAAACCGTTATTCACATCGTGCATGTATGATACTCAGACCGTTATTCACACATCGTGGATGTATGATACTCAGACCGTTATTCACAATTATGGATATATAATGCTGAGAGCGTTATTCACAATTCATGGATGTATGATACTCAGACCGTTATTCACAATTTATGGATATATAATGCTGAGAGCGTTATTCACAATTCATGGATGTATGATACTCAGACCGTTATTCACACATCGTGGATGTATGATACTCAGACCGTTATTCAAAATTTATGGATATATAATGCTGAGAGCGTTATTCACAATTCATGGATGTACAATCATGGATACTCAGACCGTTATTGCCAATTTATGGACATATAATGGTGAGAGCGTTATTCACACTTCGTGGATGTATGATACTCAGACCGTTATTCACAATTTATGGATATATAATGCTGAGAGCGTTATTCACAATTCATGGATGTATGATACTCAGACAGTTATTCACAATTTATGGATATATAATGCTGAGAGCGTTATTCACAATTCATGGATGTATGATACTCAGACCGTTATTCACAATTTATGGATATATAATGCTGAGAGCGTTATTCACAACTTCATGGATGTATGATACTCAGACCGTTATTCACAATTTATGGATATATAATGCTGAGAGCGTTATTCACAATTCATGGATGTATGATACTCAGACCGTTATTCACAATTTATGGATATATAATGCTGAGAGCGTTATTCACAATTCATGGATGTATGATACTCAGACCGTTATTCACAATTTATGGATATATAATGCTGAGAGCGTTATTCACAATTCATGGATGTATGATACTCAGACCGTTATTCACAATTCATGGATATATAATGGTGAGAGCGTTATTCAAAATTCATGGATGTATGATAATCAGACCGTTATTCACAATTTATGGATGTATGATACTCAGACCGTTATTCACAATTATGGATGTATGATACTCAGACCGTTATTCACAATTTATGGATATATAATGCTGAGAGCGTTATTCACAATTCATGGATGTATGATACTCAGACCGTTATTCACAATTTATGGATGTATGATACTCAGACGTTATCACAATTCATGGATGTATGATACTCAGACCGTTATTCACAATTCATGGATGTATGATACTCAGACCGTTATTCACAATTTATGGATATATAATGCTGAGAGCGTTATTCACAATTCATGGATGTATGATACTCAGACCGTTATTCACAATTTATGGATATATAATGCTGAGAGCGTTATTCACAATTCATGGATGTATGATACTCAGACCGTTATTCACAATTTATGGATATATAATGCTGAGAGCGTTATTCACAATTCATGGATGTATGATACTCAGACCGTTATTCACAATTTATGGATATATAATGCTGAGAGCGTTATTCACAATTCATGGATGTATGATACTCAGACCGTTATTCACACATCGTGGATGTATGATACTCAGACCGTTATTCACAATTTATGGATATATAATGCTGAGAGCGTTATTCACAATTCATGGATATATAATGCTGAGAGCGTTATTCACAATTCATGGATGTATGATACTCAGACCGTTATTCACAATTTATGGATATATAATGCTGAGAGCGTTATTCACAATTCATGGATGTATGATACTCAGACCGTTATTCACACATCGTGGATGTATGATACTCAGAGCGTTATTCACATCATGGATGTATGATACTCAGACCGTTATTCACAATTTATGGATATATAATGCTGAGAGCGTTATTCACATTCAGTGGATGTATGATACTCAGACCGTTATCACAATTCATGGATATATAATGCTGAGAGCGTTATTCACAATTCATGGATGTATGATACTCAGACCGTTATTCACAATTTATGGATATATAATGCTGAGAGCGTTATTCACAATTCATGGATGTATGATACTCAGACCGTTATTCACAGATCGTGGATGTATGATACTCAGACCGTTATTCACACATCTAGGATGTATGATACTCAGACCGTTATTCACAATTTATGGATATATAATGCTGAGAGCGTTATTCACAATTCATGGATGTATGATACTCAGACCGTTATTCACAATTTATGGATATATAATGCTGAGAGCGTTATTCACAATTCATGGATGTATGATACTCAGACCGTTATTCACAATTTATGGATATATAATGCTGAGAGCGTTATTCACAATTCATGGATGTATGATACTCAGACCGTTATTCACAATTTATGGATATATAATGCTGAGAGCGTTATTCACAATTCATGGATGTATGATACTCAGACCGTTATTCACAATTTATGGATATATAATGCTGAGAGCGTTATTCACAATTCATGGATGTATGATACTCAGACCGTTATTCACAATTTATGGATATATAATGCTGAGAGCGTTATTCACAATTCATGGATGTATGATACTCAGACCGTTATTCACAATTTATGGATATATAATGCTGAGAGCGTTATTCACAATTCATGGATGTATGATACTCAGACCGTTATTCACAATTCATGGATGTATGATACTCAGACCGTTATTCACAATTTATGGATATATAATGCTGAGAGCGTTATTCACAATTCATGGATGTATGATACTCAGACCGTTATTCACAATTTATGGATGTATGATACTCAGACAGTTATTCACACTTCGTGGATGTATGATACTCAGACCGTTATTCACAATTCGTGGATGTATGATACTCAGACCGTTATTCACAATTTATGGATATATAATGCTGAGAGCGTTATTCACAATTCATGGATGTATGATACTCAGACCGTTATTCACAATTTATGGATATATAATGCTGAGAGCGTTATTCACACTTCATGGATGTATGATACTCAGACCGTTATTCACAATTTATGGATATATAATGCTGAGAGCGTTATTCACAATTCATGGATGTATGATACTCAGACCGTTATTCACACATCGTGGATGTATGATACTCAGACCGTTATTCACAATTTATGGATATATAATGCTGAGAGCGTTATTCACAATTCATGGATATATAATGCTGAGAGCGTTATTCACAATTCATGGATGTATGATACTCAGACCGTTATTCACAATTTATGGATATATAATGCTGAGAGCGTTATTCACAATTCATGGATGTATGATACTCAGACCGTTATTCACAATTTATGGATATATAATGCTGAGAGCGTTATTCACAATTCATGGATGTATGATACTCAGACCGTTATTCACAATTTATGGATATATAATGCTGAGAGCGTTATTCACAATTCATGGATGTATGATACTCAGACCGTTATTCACAATTTATGGATATATAATGCTGAGAGCGTTATTCACAATTCATGGATGTATGATACTCAGACCGTTATTCACATCGTGGATGTATGATACTCAGACCGTTATTCACAATTTATGGATATATAATGCTGAGAGCGTTATTCACAATTCATGGATGTATGATACTCAGACCGTTATTCACAATTTATGGATATATAATGCTGAGAGCGTTATTCACAATTCATGGATGTATGATACTCAGACCGTTATTCACAATTTATGGATATATAATGCTGAGAGCGTTATTCACACTTCATGGATGTATGATACTCAGACCGTTATTCACAATTTATGGATATATAATGCTGAGAGCGTTATTCACAATTCATGGATGTATGATACTCAGACCGTTATCACAATTTATGGATATATAATGCTGAGAGCGTTATTCAAAATTCATGGATGTATGATAATCAGACCGTTATTCACAATTTATGGATGTATGATACTCAGACCGTTATTCACAAATTATGGATGTATGATACTCAGACCGTTATTCACAATTCATGGATGTATGATACTCAGACCGTTATTCACAATTTATGGATATATAATGCTGAGAGCGTTATTCACAATTCATGGATGTATGATACTCAGACAGTTATTCACAATTTATGGATGTATGATACTCAGACAGTTATTCACATTTCGTGGATGTATGATACTCAGACCGTTATTCACAATTCATGGATGTATGATACTCAGACCGTTATTCACAATTTATGGATATATAATGCTGAGAGCGTTATTCACAATTCATGGATGTATGATACTCAGACCGTTATTCACAATTTATGGATATATAATGCTGAGAGCGTTATTCACAATTCATGGATGTATGATACTCAGAGGATATATAATGCTGAGAGCGTTATTCACAATTCATGGATGTATGATACTCAGACCGTTATTCCAATTTATGGATATATAATGCTGAGAGCGTTATTCACACTTCATGGATGTATGATACTCAACCGTTATTCACACATCGTGGATGTATGATACTCAGACCGTTATTCACACATCGTGGATGTATGATACTCAGACCGTTATTCACAATTTATGGATATATAATGCTGAGAGCGTTATTCACAATTCATGGATGTATGATACTCAGACCGTTATTCACAATTTATGGATATATAATGCTGAGAGCGTTATTCACAATTCATGGATGTATGATACTCAGACCGTTATTCACAATTTATGGATATATAATGCTGAGAGCGTTATTCACAATTCATGGATGTATGATACTCAGACCGTTATTCACAATTCATGGATATATAATGCTGAGAGCGTTATTCACAATTCATGGATGTATGATACTCAGACCGTTATTCACAATTTATGGATGTATGATACTCAGACCGTTATTCACAATTATGGATGTATGATACTCAGACCGTTATTCACAATTCATGGATGTATGATACTCAGACCGTTATTCACAATTTATGGATATATAATGCTGAGAGCGTTATTCACAATTCATGGATGTATGATACTCAGACGTTATTCACAATTTATGGATGTATGATACTCAGACGTTATTCACAATTCATGGATGTATGATACTCAGACCGTTATTCACAATTCATGGATGTATGATACTCAGACCGTTATTCACAATTTATGGATATATAATGCTGAGAGCGTTATTCACAATTCATGGATGTATGATACTCAGACCGTTATTCACAATTTATGGATATATAATGCTGAGAGCGTTATTCACAATTCATGGATGTATGATACTCAGACCGTTATTCACAATTTATGGATATATAATGCTGAGAGCGTTATTCACAATTCATGGATGTATGATACTCAGACCGTTATTCACAATCGTGGATGTATGATACTCAGACCGTTATTCACAATTCATGGATGTATGATACTCAGACCGTTATTCACAATTTATGGATATATAATGCTGAGAGCGTTATTCACAATTCATGGATGTATGATACTCAGACCGTTATTCACAATTTATGGATATATAATGCTGAGAGCGTTATTCACAATTCATGGATGTATGATACTCAGACCGTTATTCACAATTTATGGATATATAATGCTGAGAGCGTTATTCACAATTCATGGATGTATGATACTCAGACCGTTATTCACAATTTATGGATATATAATGCTGAGAGCGTTATTCACAATTCATGGATGTATGATACTCAAACCGTTATTCACACATCGTGGATGTATGATACTCAGACCGTTATTCACAATTTATGGATATATAATGCTGAGAGCGTTATTCACAATTCATGGATGTATGATACTCAGACCTCATGGATATATAATGCTGAGAGCGTTATTCACAATTCATGGATGTATGATACTCAGACCGTTATTCACAATTTATGGATATATAATGCTGAGAGCGTTATTCACAATTCATGGATGTATGATACTCAGACCGTTATTCACAATTCATGGATGTATGATACTCAGACCGTTATTCACAATTTATGGATATATAATGCTGAGAGCGTTATTCACAATTCATGGATGTATGATACTCAGACCGTTATTCACAATTATGGATGTATGATACTCAGACCGTTATTCACAATTTATGGATATATGATACTGAGAGCGTTATTCACAATTCATGGATGTATGATACTCAGAGATGGATATATAATGCTGAGAGCGTTATTCACAATTCATGGATGTATGATACTCAGACCGTTATTCACAATTTATGGATGTATAATGCTCAGAGCGTTATTCACAATTCATGGATGTATGATGCTGAGAGCGTTATTCACAATTCATGGATGTATGATACTCAGACCGTTATTCACAATTTATGGATATATAATGCTGAGAGCGTTATTCACAATTCATGGATGTATGATACTCAGACCGTTATTCACAATTTATGGATATATAATGCTGAGAGCGTTATTCACAATTCATGGATGTATGATACTCAGAGGATATATAATGCTGAGAGCGTTATTCACAATTCATGGATGTATGATACTCAGACCGTTATTGCCAATTTATGGACATATAATGGTGAGAGCGTTATTCACACTTCGTGGATGTATGATACTCAAACCGTTATTCACACATCGTGATGTATGATACTCAGACCGTTATTCACAATCGTGGATGTATGATACTCAGACCGTTATTCACAATTTATGGATATATAATGCTGAGAGCGTTATTCACAATTCATGGATGTATGATACTCAGACCGTTATTCACAATTTATGGATATATAATGCTGAGAGAGTTATTCACAATTCATGGATGTATGATACTCAGACCGTTATTCACACATCGTGGATGTATGATACTCAGACCGTTATTCACAATTTATGGATATATAATGCTGAGAGCGTTATTCACAATTCATGGATGTACAATTCATGGATACTCAGACCGTTATTCCAATTTATGGACATATAATGGTGAGAGCGTTATTCACTTCGTGGATGTATGATACTCAGACCGTTATTCACAAATGGATGTATGATACTCAGACCGTTATTCACAATTTATGGATATATGATACTGAGACCGTTATTCACAATTCATGGATATATAATGCTGAGAGCGTTATTCACAATTCATGGATGTATGATACTCAGACCGTTATTCACAATTTATGGATATATAATGCTGAGAGCGTTATTCACTTCGTGGATGTATGATACTCAGACCGTTATTCACAATTTATGGATGTATGATGCTCAGACCGTTATTCACAATTTATGGATATATAATGCTGAGAGCGTTATTCACAATTCATGGATATATAATGCTGAGAGCGTTATTCACAATTCATGGATGTATGATACTCAGACCGTTATTCACAATTTATGGATATATAATGCTGAGAGCGTTATTCACAATTCATGGATGTATGATACTCAGACCGTTATTCACAATTTATGGATATATAATGCTGAGAGCGTTATTCACAATTCATGGATGTATGATACTCAGACCGTTATTCACAATTTATGGATATATAATGCTGAGAGCGTTATTCACAATTCATGGATGTATGATACTCAGACCGTTATTCCAATTTATGGACATATAATGCTGAGAGCGTTATTCACAATTCGTGGATGTATGATACTCAGACCGTTATTCACACATGGATGTATGATACTCAGACCGTTATTCACAATTTATGGATATATAATGCTGAGAGCGTTATTCACATTCATGGATGTATGATACTCAGACCGTTATTCACAATTTATGGATATATAATGCTGAGAGCGTTATTCACAATTCATGGATGTATGATACTCAGACCGTTATTCACAATTTATGGATATATAATGCTGAGAGCGTTATTCACAATTCATGGATGTATGATACTCAGACCGTTATTCACAATTTATGTATGATACTAACTGTTATTCACATTCATGGATGTATGATACTCAGACCGTTATTCACAATTTATGGATATATAATGCTGAGAGCGTTATTCACAATTCATGGATGTATGATACTCAGACCGTTATTCACAATTTATGGATATATAATGCTGAGAGCGTTATTCACAATTCATGGATGTATGATACTCAGACCGTTATTCACAATTCATGGATATATAATGCTGAGAGCGTTATTCACAATTCATGGATGTATGATACTCAGACCGTTATTCACAATTATGGATGTATGATACTCAGACCGTTATTCACAAATGGATGTATGATACTCAGACCGTTATTCACAATTCATGGATGTATGATACTCAGACCGTTATTCACAATTTATGGATATATAATGCTGAGAGCGTTATTCACAATTCATGGATGTATGATACTCAGACCGTTATTCACAATTTATGGATGTATGATACTCAGACAGTTATTCACACTTCGTGGATGTATGATACTCAGACCGTTATTCACAATCATGGATGTATGATACTCAGACCGTTATTCACAATTTATGGATATATAATGCTGAGAGCGTTATTCACAATTCATGGATGTATGATACTCAGACCGTTATTCACAATTTATGGATATATAATGCTGAGAGCGTTATTCACAATTCATGGATGTATGATACTCAGACCGTTATTCACAATTTATGGATATATAATGCTGAGAGCGTTATTCACAATTCATGGATGTATGATACTCAGACCGTTATTCACAATCTGGATGTATGATACTCAGACCGTTATTCACAATCATGGATGTATGATACTCAGACCGTTATTCACAATTTATGGATATATAATGCTGAGAGCGTTATTCACAATTCATGGATGTATGATACTCAGACCGTTATTCACAATTTATGGATATATAATGCTGAGAGCGTTATTCACAATTCATGGATGTATGATACTCAGACCGTTATTCACAATTTATGGATATATAATGCTGAGAGCGTTATTCACAATTCATGGATGTATGATACTCAGACCGTTATTCACAATTTATGGATATATAATGCTGAGAGCGTTATTCACAATTCATGGATGTATGATACTCAGACCGTTATTCACAATTTATGGATATATAATGCTGAGAGCGTTATTCACAATTCATGGATGTATGATACTCAGACCGTTATTCACAATTTATGGATATATAATGCTGAGAGCGTTATTCACAATTCATGGATGTATGATACTCAGACCGTTATTCACAATTTATGGATATATAATGCTGAGAGCGTTATTCACAATTCATGGATGTATGATAATCAGACCGTTATTCACAATTCATGGATGTATGATACTCAGACCGTTATTCACAATTTATGGATATATAATGCTGAGAGCGTTATTCACAATTCATGGATGTATGATACTCAGACCGTTATTCACAATTTATGGATGTATGATACTCAGACCGTTATTCACAATTCATGGATGTATGATACTCAGACCGTTATTCACTTCATGGATGTATGATACTCAGACCGTTATTCACAATTTATGGATATATAATGCTGAGAGCGTTATTCACAATTCATGGATGTATGATACTCAGACCGTTATTCACAATTTATGGATATATAATGCTGAGAGCGTTATTCACAATTCATGGATGTATGATACTCAGACCGTTATTCACAATTTATGGATATATAATGCTGAGAGCGTTATTCACAATTCATGGATGTATGATACTCAGACCGTTATTCACACATGGATGTATGATACTCAGACCGTTATTCACAATTTATGGATATATAATGCTGAGAGCGTTATTCACAATTTATGGATATATAATGCTGAGAGCGTTATTCACAATTCATGGATGTATGATACTTTAGGATATATAATGCTGAGAGCGTTATTCACAATTCATGGATGTATGATACTCAGACCGTTATTCACAATTTATGGATATATAATGCTGAGAGCGTTATTCACAATTCATGGATGTATGATACTCAGACCGTTATTCACAATTCGTGGATGTATGATACTCAGACCGTTATTCACAATTCATGGATGTATGATACTCAGACCGTTATTCACAATTTATGGATATATAATGCTGAGAGCGTTATTCACAATTCATGGATGTATGATACTCAGACCGTTATTCACAATTTATGGATATATAATGCTGAGAGCGTTATTCACAATTCATGGATGTATGATACTCAGACCGTTATTCACAATTATGGATGTATGATACTCAGACCGTTATTCACAATTTATGGATATATAATGCTGAGAGCGTTATTCACAATTCATGGATGTATGATACTCAGACCGTTATTCACAATTTATGGATATATAATGCTGAGAGCGTTATTCACACTTCATGGATGTATGATACTCAGACCGTTATTCACAATTCATGGATGTATGATACTCAGACCGTTATTCACAATTTATGGATGTATAATGCTGAGAGCGTTATTCACAATTCATGGATATATAATGCTGAGAGCGTTATTCACAATTCATGGATGTATGATACTCAGACCGTTATTCACAATTTATGGATATATGATGCTGAGAGCGTTATTCACAATTCATGGATGTATGATACTCAGACCGTTATTCACAATTCATGGATGTATGATACTCAGACCGTTATTCACAATTTATGGATATATAATGCTGAGAGCGTTATTCACAATTCATGGATATATAATGCTGAGAGCGTTATTCACAATTCATGGATGTATGATACTCAGACCGTTATTCACAATTTATGGATATATAATGCTGAGAGCGTTATTCACAATTCATGGATGTATGATACTCAGACCGTTATTCACAATTTATGGATATATAATGCTGAGAGCGTTATTCACAATTCATGGATGTATGATACTCAGACCGTTATTCACAATTTATGGATATATAATGCTGAGAGCGTTATTCACAATTCATGGATGTATGATACTCAGACCGTTATTCACAATTTATGGATATATAATCAGAGCGTTATTCACAATTCATGGATGTATGATACTCAGACCGTTATTCACAATCATGGATGTATGATACTCAGACCGTTATTCACAATTTATGGATATATAATGCTGAGAGCGTTATTCACAATTCATGGATGTATGATACTCAGACCGTTATTCACAATTTATGGATATATAATGCTGAGAGCGTTATTCACAATTCATGGATGTATGATACTCAGACCGTTATTCACAATTTATGGATATATAATGCTGAGAGCGTTATTCACAATTCATGGATGTATGATACTCAGACCGTTATTCACAATATGGATGTATGATACTGAGAGCGTTATTCACAATCTGGATGTATGATACTCAGACCGTTATTCACAATTTATGGATATATAATGCTGAGAGCGTTATTCACAATTCATGGATGTATGATACTCAGACCGTTATTCACAATTTATGGATATATAATGCTGAGAGCGTTATTCACAATTCATGGATGTATGATACTCAGACCGTTATTCACAATTCATGGATATATAATGCTGAGAGCGTTATTCACAATTCATGGATGTATGATACTCAGACCGTTATTCACAATTTATGGATGTATGATACTCAGACCGTTATTCACAAATTATGGATGTATGATACTCAGACCGTTATTCACAATTCATGGATGTATGATACTCAGACCGTTATCACAATTTATGGATATATAATGCTGAGAGCGTTATTCACAATTCATGGATGTATGATACTCAGACCGTTATTCACAATTTATGGATGTATGATACTCAGACAGTTATTCACACTTCGTGGATGTATGATACTCAGACCGTTATTCACACATCATGGATGTATGATACTCAGACCGTTATTCACAATTTATGGATATATAATGCTGAGAGCGTTATTCACATTCATGGATGTATGATACTCAGACCGTTATCACAATTTATGGATATATAATGCTGAGAGCGTTATTCACAATTCATGGATGTATGATACTCAGACCGTTATTCACAATTTATGGATATATAATGCTGAGAGCGTTATTCACAATTCATGGATGTATGATACTCAGACCGTTATTCACAATTTATGGATGTATGATACTCAGACCGTTATTCACAATCATGGATGTATGATACTCAGACCGTTATTCACAATTTATGGATATATAATGCTGAGAGCGTTATTCACAATTCATGGATGTATGATACTCAGACCGTTATTCACAATTTATGGATATATAATGCTGAGAGCGTTATTCACAATTCATGGATGTATGATACTCAGACCGTTATTCACAATTTATGGATATATAATGCTGAGAGCGTTATTCACAATTCATGGATGTATGATACTCAGACCGTTATTCACAATTTATGGATATATAATGCTGAGAGCGTTATTCACAATTCATGGATGTATGATACTCAGACCGTTATTCACAATTTATGGATATATAATGCTGAGAGCGTTATTCACAATTCATGGATGTATGATACTCAGACCGTTATTCACAATTTATGGATATATAATGCTGAGAGCGTTATTCACAATTCATGGATGTATGATACTCAGACCGTTATTCACAATTTATGGATATATAATGCTGAGAGCGTTATTCACAATTCATGGATGTATGATACTCAGACCGTTATTCACAATTCATGGATGTATGATACTCAGACCGTTATTCACAATTTATGGATATATAATGCTGAGAGCGTTATTCACAATTCATGGATGTATGATACTCAGACAGTTATTCACAATTTATGGATGTATGATACTCAGACAGTTATTCACAATTCATGGATGTATGATACTCAGACCGTTATTCACAATTCATGGATGTATGATACTCAGACCGTTATTCACAATTTATGGATATATAATGCTGAGAGCGTTATTCACAATTCATGGATGTATGATACTCAGACCGTTATTCACAATTTATGGATATATAATGCTGAGAGCGTTATTCACAATTCATGGATGTATGATACTCAGACCGTTATTCACAATTTATGGATATATAATGCTGAGAGCGTTATTCACAATTCATGGATGTATGATACTCAGACCGTTATTCACAATCATGGATGTATGATACTCAGACCGTTATTCACAATTTATGGATATATAATGCTGAGAGCGTTATTCACAATTCATGGATATATAATGCTGAGAGCGTTATTCACAATTCATGGATGTATGATACTCAGAGGATATATAATGCTGAGAGCGTTATTCACAATTCATGGATGTATGATACTCAGACCGTTATTCACAATTTATGGATATATAATGGTGAGAGCGTTATTCACAACTTCGTGGATGTATGATACTCAGACCGTTATTCACATCGTGGATGTATGATACTCAGACCGTTATTCACAATCATGGATGTATGATACTCAGACCGTTATTCACAATTTATGGATATATAATGCTGAGAGCGTTATTCACAATTCATGGATGTATGATACTCAGACCGTTATTCACAATTTATGGATATATAATGCTGAGAGCGTTATTCACAATTCATGGATGTATGATACTCAGACCGTTATCACACATCGTGGATGTATGATACTCAGACCGTTATTCACAATTTATGGATATATAATGCTGAGAGCGTTATTCACAATTCATGGATGTATGATACTCAGACCGTTATTCCAATTTATGGATATATAATGCTGAGAGCGTTATTCACATTCGTGGATGTATGATACTCAGACCGTTATTCACACATGGATGTATGATACTCAGACCGTTATTCACAATTTATGGATATATAATGCTGAGAGCGTTATTCACAATTCATGGATATATAATGCTGAGAGCGTTATTCACAATTCATGGATGTATGATACTCAGACCGTTATTCACAATTATGGATATATAATGCTGAGAGCGTTATTCACAATTCATGGATGTATGATACTCAGACCGTTATTCACAATCATGGATGTATGATACTCAGACCGTTATTCACAATTTATGGATATATACTGAGAGCGTTATTCACAATTCATGGATATATAATGCTGAGAGCGTTATTCACAATTCATGGATGTATGATACTCAGACCGTTATTCACAATTTATGGATATATAATGCTGAGAGCGTTATTCACAATTCATGGATGTATGATACTCAGACCGTTATTCACAATTTATGGATATATAATGCTGAGAGCGTTATTCACAATTCATGGATGTATGATACTCAGACCGTTATTCACAATTTATGGATATATAATGCTGAGAGCGTTATTCACAATTCATGGATGTATGATACTCAGACCGTTATTCACAATTTATGGATATATAATGCTGAGAGCGTTATTCACAATTCATGGATGTATGATACTCAGACCGTTATTCACACATCATGGATGTATGATACTCAGACCGTTATTCACAATTTATGGATATATAATGCTGAGAGCGTTATTCACATTCATGGATGTATGATACTCAGACCGTTATTCACAATTTATGGATATATAATGCTGAGAGCGTTATTCACAATTCATGGATGTATGATACTCAGACCGTTATTCACAATTTATGGATATATAATGCTGAGAGCGTTATTCACAATTCATGGATGTATGATACTCAGACCGTTATTCACAATTATGGATGTATGATACTCAGACCGTTATTCACAATTCATGGATGTATGATACTCAGACCGTTATTCACAATTTATGGATATATAATGCTGAGAGCGTTATTCACAATTCATGGATGTATGATACTCAGACCGTTATTCACAATTTATGGATATATAATGCTGAGAGCGTTATTCACAATTCATGGATGTATGATACTCAGACCGTTATTCACAATTTATGGATATATAATGCTGAGAGCGTTATTCACAATTCATGGATGTATGATACTCAGACCGTTATTCACAATTTATGGATGTATGATACTCAGACCGTTATTCACAATTATGGATGTATGATACTCAGACCGTTATTCACAATTCATGGATGTATGATACTCAGACCGTTATTCACAATTTATGGATATATAATGCTGAGAGCGTTATTCACAATTCATGGATGTATGATACTCAGACCGTTATTCACAATTTATGGATGTATGATACTCAGACGTTATTCACAATTCGTGGATGTATGATACTCAGACCGTTATTCACAATCATGGATGTATGATACTCAGACCGTTATTCACAATTTATGGATATATAATGCTGAGAGCGTTATTCACAATTC
This sequence comes from Brugia pahangi, assembly GCA_012070555.1. Classification (NCBI taxonomy): domain Eukaryota; kingdom Metazoa; phylum Nematoda; class Chromadorea; order Rhabditida; family Onchocercidae; genus Brugia; species Brugia pahangi. Next base: position 142,892 of record JAAVKF010000084.1, on the reverse strand, counting down.
ATGGATGTATGATACTCAGACCGTTATTCACAATTTATGGATATATAATGCTGAGAGCGTTATTCACAATTCATGGATGTATGATACTCAGACCGTTATTCACAATTTATGGATATATAATGCTGAGAGCGTTATTCACAATTCATGGATGTATGATACTCAGACCGTTATTCACAATGGATGTATGATACTCAGACCGTTATTCACAATTTATGGATGTATGATACTCAGACCGTTATTCACAATTTATGGATATATAATGCTGAGAGCGTTATTCACAATTCATGGATGTATGATACTCAGACCGTTATTCACAATTTATGGATATATAATGCTGAGAGCGTTATTCACAATTCATGGATGTATGATACTCAGACCGTTATTCACAATTTATGGATATATAATGCTGAGAGCGTTATTCACAATTCATGGATGTATGATACTCAGACCGTTATTCACAATTTATGGATATATAATGCTGAGAGCGTTATTCACAATTCATGGATGTATGATACTCAGACCGTTATTCACAATTTATGGATATATAATGCTGAGAGCGTTATTCACAATTCATGGATGTATGATACTCAGACCGTTATTCACAATTTATGGATATATAATGCTGAGAGCGTTATTCACAATTCATGGATGTATGATACTCAGACCGTTATCACAATTTATGGATATATAATGCTGAGAGCGTTATTCACAATTCATGGATGTATGATACTCAGACCGTTATTCACAATTCATGGATGTATGATACTCAGACCGTTATTCACAATTTATGGATATATAATGCTGAGAGCGTTATTCACAATTCATGGATGTATGATACTCAGACAGTTATTCACAATTTATGGATGTATGATACTCAGACAGTTATTCACAATTCGTGGATGTATGATACTCAGACCGTTATTCACAATTCGTGGATGTATGATACTCAGACCGTTATTCACAATTTATGGATATATAATGCTGAGAGCGTTATTCACAATTCATGGATGTATGATACTCAGACCGTTATTCACAATTTATGGATATATAATGCTGAGAGCGTTATTCACAATTCATGGATGTATGATACTCAGACCGTTATTCACAATTTATGGATATATAATGCTGAGAGCGTTATTCACAATTCATGGATGTATGATACTCAGACCGTTATTCACACATCGTGGATGTATGATACTCAGACCGTTATTCACAATTTATGGATATATAATGCTGAGAGCGTTATTCACAATTCATGGATATATAATGCTGAGAGCGTTATTCACAATTCATGGATGTATGATACTCAGACCGTTATTCACAATTTATGGATATATAATGCTGAGAGCGTTATTCACAATTCATGGATGTATGATACTCAGACCGTTATTCACAATTTATGGATATATAATGCTGAGAGCGTTATTCACAATTCATGGATGTATGATACTCAGACCGTTATTCACAATTTATGGATATATAATGCTGAGAGCGTTATTCACAATTCATGGATGTATGATACTCAGACCGTTATTCACAATTTATGGATATATAATGCTGAGAGCGTTATTCACAATTCATGGATGTATGATACTCAGACCGTTATTCACAATTTATGGATATATAATGCTGAGAGCGTTATTCACAATTCATGGATGTATGATACTCAGACCGTTATTCACAATTTATGGATATATAATGCTGAGAGCGTTATTCACAATTCATGGATGTATGATACTCAGACCGTTATTCACAATTTATGGATATATAATGCTGAGAGCGTTATTCACAATTCATGGATGTATGATACTCAGACCGTTATTCACAATTCATGGATGTATGATACTCAGACCGTTATTCACAATTTATGGATATATAATGCTGAGAGCGTTATTCACAATTCATGGATGTATGATACTCAGACCGTTATTCACAATTTATGGATGTATGATACTCAGACGTTATTCACATTCGTGGATGTATGATACTCAGACCGTTATTCACAATTCATGGATGTATGATACTCAGACCGTTATTCACAATTTATGGATATATAATGCTGAGAGCGTTATTCACAATTCATGGATGTATGATACTCAGACCGTTATTCACAATTTATGGATATATAATGCTGAGAGCGTTATTCACACTTCATGGATGTATGATACTCAGACCGTTATTCACAATTTATGGATATATAATGCTGAGAGCGTTATTCACAATTCATGGATGTATGATACTCAGACCGTTATTCACAATTTATGGATATAATGCTGAGAGCGTTATTCACAATTCATGGATATATAATGCTGAGAGCGTTATTCACAATTCATGGATGTATGATACTCAGACCGTTATTCACAATTTATGGATATATAATGCTGAGAGCGTTATTCACAATTCATGGATGTATGATACTCAGACCGTTATTCACAATTTATGGATATATAATGCTGAGAGCGTTATTCACAATTCATGGATGTATGATACTCAGACCGTTATTCACAATTTATGGATATATAATGCTGAGAGCGTTATTCACAATTCATGGATGTATGATACTCAGACCGTTATTCACAATTTATGGATATATAATGCTGAGAGCGTTATTCACAATTCATGGATGTATGATACTCAGACCGTTATTCACAATTTATGGATATATAATGCTGAGAGCGTTATTCACAATTCATGGATGTATGATACTCAGACCGTTATTCACAATTTATGGATATATAATGCTGAGAGCGTTATTCACAATTCATGGATGTATGATACTCAGACCGTTATTCAATTTATGGATATATAATGCTGAGAGCGTTATTCACAATTCGTGGATGTATGATACTCAGACCGTTATTCACAATCGTGGATGTATGATACTCAGACCGTTATTCACAATTATGGATATATAATGCTGAGAGCGTTATTCACAATTCATGGATGTATGATACTCAGACCGTTATTCACAATTTATGGATATAATGCTGAGAGCGTTATTCACAATTCATGGATGTATGATACTCAGACCGTTATTCACAATTTATGGATATATAATGCTGAGAGCGTTATTCACTTCATGGATGTATGATACTCAGACCGTTATTCACAATTTATGGATATATAATGCTGAGAGCGTTATTCACAATTCATGGATATATAATGCTGAGAGCGTTATTCACAATTCATGGATGTATGATACTCAGACCGTTATTCACAATTTATGGATATATAATGCTGAGAGCGTTATTCACAATTCATGGATGTATGATACTCAGACCGTTATTCACAATTTATGGATATATAATGCTGAGAGCGTTATTCACAATTCATGGATGTATGATACTCAGACCGTTATTCACAATTTATGGATATATAATGCTGAGAGCGTTATTCACAATTCATGGATGTATGATACTCAGACCGTTATTCACAATTTATGGATATATAATGCTGAGAGCGTTATTCACAATTCATGGATGTATGATACTCAGACCGTTATTCACAATTTATGGATATATAATGCTGAGAGCGTTATTCACAATTCATGGATGTATGATACTCAGACCGTTATTCACAATTTATGGATATATAATGCTGAGAGCGTTATTCACAATTCATGGATGTATGATACTCAGACCGTTATTCACAATTTATGGATATATAATGCTGAGAGCGTTATTCACAATTCATGGATGTATGATACTCAGACCGTTATTCACAATTCATGGATGTATGATACTCAGACCGTTATTCACAATTTATGGATATATAATGCTGAGAGCGTTATTCACAATTCATGGATGTATGATACTCAGACCGTTATTCACAATTTATGGATGTATGATACTCAGACGTTATTCACAATTCGTGGATGTATGATACTCAGACCGTTATTCACAATCATGGATGTATGATACTCAGACCGTTATTCACAATTTATGGATATATAATGCTGAGAGCGTTATTCACATTCTGGATGTATGATACTCAGACCGTTATTCACAATTTATGGATATATAATGCTGAGAGCGTTATTCACAATTCATGGATGTATGATACTCAGACCGTTATTCACAATTTATGGATATATAATGCTGAGAGCGTTATTCACAATTCATGGATGTATGATACTCAGACCGTTATTCACAATCATGGATGTATGATACTCAGACCGTTATTCACAATCTGGATGTATGATACTCAGACCGTTATTCACAATTTATGGATATATAATGCTGAGAGCGTTATTCACAATTCATGGATGTATGATACTCAGACCGTTATTCACAATTTATGGATATATAATGCTGAGAGCGTTATTCACAATTCATGGATGTATGATACTCAGACCGTTATTCACAATTTATGGATATATAATGCTGAGAGCGTTATTCACAATTCATGGATGTATGATACTCAGACCGTTATTCACAATTTATGGATATATAATGCTGAGAGCGTTATTCACAATTCATGGATGTATGATACTCAGACCGTTATTCACAATTTATGGATATATAATGCTGAGAGCGTTATTCACAATTCATGGATGTATGATACTCAGACCGTTATTCACAATTATGGATATATAATGCTGAGAGCGTTATTCACAATTCATGGATGTATGATACTCAGACCGTTATCACAATTCATGGATATATAATGGTGAGAGCGTTATTCAAAATTCATGGATGTATGATAATCAGACCGTTATTCACAATTCATGGATGTATGATACTCAGACCGTTATTCACAATTTATGGATATATAATGCTGAGAGCGTTATTCACAATTCATGGATGTATGATACTCAGACCGTTATTCACAATTTATGGATGTATGATACTCAGACAGTTATTCACAATTCATGGATGTATGATACTCAGACCGTTATTCACACTTCGTGGATGTATGATACTCAGACCGTTATTCACAATTTATGGATATATAATGCTGAGAGCGTTATTCACAATTCATGGATGTATGATACTCAGACCGTTATTCACAATTTATGGATATATAATGCTGAGAGCGTTATTCACATTCATGGATGTATGATACTCAGACCGTTATTCACAATTTATGGATATATAATGCTGAGAGCGTTATTCACAATTCATGGATGTATGATACTCAGACCGTTATTCACAATCATGGATGTATGATACTCAGACCGTTATTCACAATTTATGGATATATAATGCTGAGAGCGTTATTCACAATTCATGGATATATAATGCTGAGAGCGTTATTCACAATTCATGGATGTATGATACTCAGACCGTTATTCACAATTTATGGATATATAATGCTGAGAGCGTTATTCACAATTCATGGATGTATGATACTCAGACCGTTATTCACAATTTATGGATATATAATGCTGAGAGCGTTATTCACAATTCATGGATGTATGATACTCAGACCGTTATTCACAATTTATGGATATATAATGCTGAGAGCGTTATTCACAATTCATGGATGTATGATACTCAGACCGTTATTCACAATTTATGGATATATAATGCTGAGAGCGTTATTCACAATTCATGGATGTATGATACTCAGACCGTTATTCACAATTTATGGATATATAATGCTGAGAGCGTTATTCACAATTCATGGATGTATGATACTCAGACCGTTATTCACAATTTATGGATATATAATGCTGAGAGCGTTATTCACAATTCATGGATGTATGATACTCAGACCGTTATTCACAATTCATGGATATAATGCTGAGAGCGTTATTCACAATTCATGGATGTATGATACTCAGACCGTTATTCACAATTCATGGATGTATGATACTCAGACCGTTATTCACAATTTATGGATATATAATGCTGAGAGCGTTATTCACAATTCATGGATGTATGATACTCAGACAGTTATTCACAATTTATGGATGTATGATACTCAGACAGTTATTCACAATTCGTGGATGTATGATACTCAGACCGTTATTCACACTTCGTGGATGTATGATACTCAGACCGTTATTCACAATTTATGGATATATAATGCTGAGAGCGTTATTCACAATTCATGGATGTATGATACTCAGACCGTTATTCACAATTTATGGATATATAATGCTGAGAGCGTTATTCACAATTCATGGATGTATGATACTCAGACCGTTATTCACAATTTATGGATATATAATGCTGAGAGCGTTATTCACAATTCATGGATGTATGATACTCAGACCGTTATTCACACATTATGGATGTATGATACTCAGACCGTTATTCACAATTTATGGATATATAATGCTGAGAGCGTTATTCACAATTCATGGATATATAATGCTGAGAGCGTTATTCACAATTCATGGATGTATGATACTCAGACCGTTATTCACAATTTATGGATATATAATGCTGAGAGCGTTATTCACAATTCATGGATGTATGATACTCAGACCGTTATTCACAATTTATGGATATATAATGCTGAGAGCGTTATTCACAATTCATGGATGTATGATACTCAGACCGTTATTCACAATTTATGGATATATAATGCTGAGAGCGTTATTCACAATTCATGGATGTATGATACTCAGACCGTTATTCACAATTTATGGATATATAATGCTGAGAGCGTTATTCACAATTCATGGATGTATGATACTCAGACCGTTATTCACAATTTATGGATATATAATGCTGAGAGCGTTATTCACAATTCATGGATGTATGATACTCAGACCGTTATTCACAATTTATGGATATATAATGCTGAGAGCGTTATTCACAATTCATGGATGTATGATACTCAGACCGTTATTCACAATTTATGGATATATAATGCTGAGAGCGTTATTCACAATTCATGGATGTATGATACTCAGACCGTTATTCACAATTATGGATATATAATGCTGAGAGCGTTATTCACAATTCATGGATATATAATGCTGAGAGCGTTATTCACAATTCATGGATGTATGATACTCAGACCGTTATTCACAATTTATGGATATATAATGCTGAGAGCGTTATTCACAATTCATGGATGTATGATACTCAGACCGTTATTCACAATTTATGGATATATAATGCTGAGAGCGTTATTCACAATTCATGGATGTATGATACTCAGACCGTTATTCACAATTTATGGATATATAATGCTGAGAGCGTTATTCACAATTCATGGATGTATGATACTCAGACCGTTATTCACAATTTATGGATATATAATGCTGAGAGCGTTATTCACAATTCATGGATGTATGATACTCAGACCGTTATTCACAATTTATGGATATATAATGCTGAGAGCGTTATTCACAATTCATGGATGTATGATACTCAGACCGTTATTCACAATTTATGGATATATAATGCTGAGAGCGTTATTCACAATTCATGGATGTATGATACTCAGACCGTTATTCACAATTTATGGATATATAATGCTGAGAGCGTTATTCACAATTCATGGATGTATGATACTCAGACCGTTATTCACAATTTATGGATATATAATGCTGAGAGCGTTATTCACAATTCATGGATGTATGATACTCAGACCGTTATTCACAATTTGTGGATATATAATGCTGAGAGCGTTATTCACAATTCATGGATGTATGATACTCAGACCGTTATTCACAATTTATGGATATATAATGCTGAGAGCGTTATTCACAATTCATGGATGTATGATACTCAGACCGTTATTCACAATTTATGGATATATAATGCTGAGAGCGTTATTCACAATTCATGGATGTATGATACTCAGACCGTTATTCACAATTTATGGATATATAATGCTGAGAGCGTTATTCACAATTCATGGATGTATGATACTCAGACCGTTATTCACACATCGTGGATGTATGATACTCAGACCGTTATTCACAATTTATGGATATATAATGCTGAGAGCGTTATTCACAATTCATGGATGTATGATACTCAGACCGTTATTCACAATTTATGGATATATAATGCTGAGAGCGTTATTCACAATTCATGGATGTATGATACTCAGACCGTTATTCACAATTTATGGATATATAATGCTGAGAGCGTTATTCACACTTCATGGATGTATGATACTCAGACCGTTATTCACAATTTATGGATATATAATGCTGAGAGCGTTATTCACAATTCATGGATGTATGATACTCAGACCGTTATTCACAATTTATGGATATATAATGCTGAGAGCGTTATTCACAATTCATGGATGTATGATACTCAGACCGTTATTCACAATTTATGGATATATAATGCTGAGAGCGTTATTCACAATTCATGGATGTATGATACTCAGACCGTTATTCACAATTCATGGATATATAACTGAGAGCGTTATTCACAATTCATGGATGTATGATACTCAGACCGTTATTCACAATTATAGATGTATGATACTCAGACCGTTATTCACAATTCATGGATGTATGATACTCAGACCGTTATTCACAATTTATGGATATATAATGCTGAGAGCGTTATTCACAATTCATGGATGTATGATACTCAGAGTTATTCACAATTTATGGATGTATGATACTCAGACGTTATTCACAATTCATGGATGTATGATACTCAGACCGTTATTCACAATTCATGGATGTATGATACTCAGACCGTTATTCACAATTTATGGATATATAATGCTGAGAGCGTTATTCACAATTCATGGATGTATGATACTCAGACCGTTATTCACAATTTATGGATATATAATGCTGAGAGCGTTATTCACAATTCATGGATGTATGATACTCAGAGGATATATAATGCTGAGAGCGTTATTCACAATTCATGGATGTATGATACTCAGACCGTTATTGCCAATTTATGGACATATAATGGTGAGAGCGTTATTCACACTTCGTGGATGTATGATACTCAAACCGTTATTCACACATCGTGCATGTATGATACTCAGACCGTTATTCACACATCGTGGATGTATGATACTCAGACCGTTATTCACAATTTATGGATATATAATGCTGAGAGCGTTATTCACAATTCATGGATGTATGATACTCAGACCGTTATTCACAATTTATGGATATATAATGCTGAGAGAGTTATTCACAATTCATGGATGTATGATACTCAGACCGTTATTCACACATCGTGGATGTATGATACTCAGACCGTTATTCAAAATTTATGGATATATAATGCTGAGAGCGTTATTCACAATTCATGGATGTATAATCAGATACTCAGACCGTTATGCCAATTTATGATATATAATGGTGAGAGCGTTATTCACACTTCGTGGATGTATGATACTCAGACCGTTATTCACAATTTATGGATAATGCTGAGAGCGTTATTCACAATTCATGGATGTATGATACTCAGACCGTTATTCACAATTTATGGATATATAATGCTGAGAGCGTTATTCACATTCATGGATGTATGATACTCAGACCGTTATTCACACATCATGGATGTATGATACTCAGACCGTTATTCACAATTTATGGATATATAATGCTGAGAGCGTTATTCACAATTCATGGATATATAATGCTGAGAGCGTTATTCACAATTCATGGATGTATGATACTCAGACCGTTATTCACAATTTATGGATATATAATGCTGAGAGCGTTATTCACAATTCATGGATGTATGATACTCAGACCGTTATTCACAATTTATGGATGATATAATGCTGAGAGCGTTATTCACAATTCATGGATGTATGATACTCAGACCGTTATTCACAATTTATGGATATATAATGCTGAGAGCGTTATTCACAATTCATGGATGTATGATACTCAGACCGTTATTCCAATTTATGGACATATAATGGTGAGCGTTATTCACAATTCATGGATGTATGATACTCAACCGTTATTCACAATCATGTGGATGTATGATACTCAGACCGTTATTCACAATTTATGGATATATAATGCTGAGAGCGTTATTCACATTCATGGATGTATGATACTCAGACCGTTATTCACAATTTATGGATATATAATGCTGAGAGCGTTATTCACAATTCATGGATGTATGATACTCAGACCGTTATTCACAATTTATGGATATATAATGCTGAGAGAGTTATTCACAATTCATGGATGTATGATACTCAGACCGTTATTCACAATTTATGGATATATAATGCTGAGAGCGTTATTCACAATTCATGGATGTATGATACTCAGACCGTTATTCACAATTTATGGATATATAATGCTGAGAGCGTTATTCACAATTCATGGATGTATGATACTCAGACCGTTATTCACAATTTATGGATATATAATGCTGAGAGCGTTATTCACAATTCATGGATGTATGATACTCAGACCGTTATTCACAATTTATGGATATATAATGCTGAGAGCGTTATTCACAACTCATGGATGTATGATACTCAGACCGTTATTCACAATTTATGGATATATAATGCTGAGAGCGTTATTCACAACTCATGGATGTATGATACTCAAGTTGCTGCCATTTATTTATGGACATATAATGGTGAGAGCGTTATTCACATTCATGGATGTATGATACTCAGACCGTTATTCACAATCATGGATGTATGATACTCAGACCGTTATTCACAATTTATGGATATATAATGGAGAGTTATTCACAATTCATGGATGTATGATACTCAGACCGTTATTCACAATTTATGGATATATAATGCTGAGAGCGTTATTCACAATTCATGGATGTATGATACTCAGACCGTTATTCCAATTTATGGATATATAATGCTGAGAGCGTTATTCACAATTCATGGATGTATGATACTCAGACCGTTATTCACATTTATGGATGTATGATACTCAGACCGTTATTCACAATTTATGGATATATAATGCTGAGAGAGTTATTCACAATTCATGGATGTATGATACTCGTTATTCACAATTATGGATGTATGATACTCAGACCGTTATTCACAATTATGGATATGATGCTGAGAGCGTTATTCACAATTTATGGATATATAATGCTGAGAGCGTTATTCACAATTCATGGATGTATGATACTCAGACCGTTATTCACAATTTATGGATATATAATGCTGAGAGCGTTATTCACAATTCATGGATGTATGATACTCAGACCGTTATTCACAATTTATGGATATATAATGCTGAGAGCGTTATTCACAATTCATGGATGTATGATACTCAGACCGTTATTCACAATTTATGGATATATAATGCTGAGAGCGTTATTCACAACTCATGGATGTATGATACTCAGACCGTTATTCACAATTTATGGATATATAATGCTGAGAGCGTTATTCACAATTCATGGATGTATGATACTCAGACCGTTATTCACACATCGTGGATGTATGATACTCAGACCGTTATTCACAATTTATGGATATATAATGCTGAGAGCGTTATTCACAATTCATGGATGTATGATACTCAGACCGTTATTCACAATTTATGGATATATAATGCTGAGAGCGTTATTCACAATTCATGGATGTATGATACTCAGACCGTTATTCACAATTTATGGATATATACTGAGAGCGTTATTCACACTTCATGGATGTATGATACTCAGACCGTTATTCACAATTTATGGATATATAATGCTGAGAGTTATTCACAATTCATGGATGTATGATACTCAGACCGTTATTCACAATTTATGGATATATAATGCTGAGAGCGTTATTCAAATGGATGTATGATAATCAGACCGTTATTCACAATTTATGGATGTATGATACTCAGACCGTTATTCACAATTATGGATGTATGATACTCAGACCGTTAATCACAATTCATGGATGTATGATACTCAGACCGTTATTCACAATTTATGGATATATAATGCTGAGAGCGTTATTCACAATTCATGGATGTATGATACTCAGACAGTTATTCACAATTTATGGATGTATGATACTCAGACAGTTATTCACACTTCGTGGATGTATGATACTCAGACCGTTATTCACAATTCATGGATGTATGATACTCAGACCGTTATTCACAATTTATGGATATATAATGCTGAGAGCGTTAATCACAATTCATGGATGTATGATACTCAGACAGTTATTCACAATTTATGGATATATAATGCTGAGAGCGTTATTCACAATTCATGGATGTATGATACCAGAGGATATATAATGCTGAGAGCGTTATTCACAATTCATGGATGTATGATACTCAGACCGTTATTGCCAATTTATGGACATATAATGGTGAGAGCGTTATTCACACTTCGTGGATGTATGATACTCAGACCGTTATTCACACATCGTGCATGTATGATACTCAGACCGTTATTCACACATCGTGGATGTATGATACTCAGACCGTTATTCACAATTTATGGATATATAATGCTGAGAGCGTTATTCACAATTCATGGATGTATGATACTCAGACCGTTATTCACAATTTATGGATATATAATGCTGAGAGTTATTCACAATTCATGGATGTATGATACTCAGACCGTTATTCACATCGTGGATGTATGATACTGAGACCGTTAATCACAATTTATGGATATATAATGCTGAGAGCGTTATTCACAATTCATGGATGTGCAATTCATGATACTCAGACCGTTATTCACAATTTATGGACATATAATGGAGAGAGCGTTATTCACACTTCGTGGATGTATGATACTCAGACCGTTATTCACAATTTATGGATATATAATGCTGAGAGCGTTATTCACAATTCATGGATATATACTCAGAGCGTTATTCACAATTCATGGATGTATGATACTCAGACCGTTATTCACAATTTATGGATATATAATGCTGAGAGCGTTATTCACAATTCATGGATGTATGATACTCAGACCGTTATTCACAATTTATGGATATATAATGCTGAGAGCGTTATTCACAATTCATGGATGTATGATACTCAGACCGTTATTCACAATTTATGGATATATGCTGAGAGCGTTATTCACAACTCATGGATGTATGATACTCAGACCGTTATTGCAATTTATGGATATATAATGCTGAGAGCGTTATTCACACTTCATGGATGTATGATACTCAAACCGTTATTCACAATCATGGATGTATGATACTCAGACCGTTATTCACAATTTATGGATATATAATGCTGAGAGCGTTATTCACACTCGTGGATGTATGATACTCAGACCGTTATTCACAATTTATGGATATATAATGCTGAGAGCGTTATTCACAATTCATGGATGTATATACTCAGACCGTTATTCACAATTTATGGATATATAATGCTGAGAGCGTTATTCACAATTCATGGATGTATGATACTCAGACCGTTATTCACAATTTATGGATATATAATGCTGAGAGCGTTATTCACAATTCATGGATGTATGATACTCAGACCGTTATTCACAATTCATGGATATATAATGCTGAGAGCGTTATTCACAATTCATGGATGTATGATACTCAGACCGTTATTCACAATTTATGGATATATAATGCTGAGAGCGTTATTCACAATTCATGGATGTATGATACTCAGACCGTTATTCACAATTTATGGATATATAATGCTGAGAGCGTTATTCACAACTCATGGATGTATGATACTCAGACCGTTATTCACAATTTATGGATATATAATGCTGAGAGCGTTATTCACAATTCATGGATGTATGATACTCAGACCGTTATTCACAATTTATGGAATATAATGTGAGAGCGTTATTCACAATTCATGGATGTATGATACTCAAACCGTTATTCACACTTGATGTATGATACTCAGACCGTTATTCACAATTTATGGATATATAATACTGAGAGAGTTATTCACAATTCATGGATGTATGATACTCAGACCGTTATTCACAATCGGATGTATGATACTCAGACCGTTATTCACAATTTATGGATATATAATGCTGAGAGCGTTATTCACAATTCATGGATATATAATGCTGAGCAGTTATTCACAATTCATGGATGTATGATACCTGAGACCGTTATTCACAATTAATGGATATATAATGCTGAGAGCGTTATTCACAATTCATGGATGTATGATACTCAGACCGTTATTCACAATTTATGGATATATAATGCTGAGAGCGTTATTCACATTCATGGATGTATGATACTCAGACCGTTATTCACAATTTATGGATATATAATGCTGAGAGCGTTATTCACAATTCATGGATGTATGATACTCAGACCGTTATTCACACAATGGATGGATATATGGTGAGAGCGTTATTCACAATTCATGGATGTATGATACTCAGACCGTTATTCACAATCGTGGATGTATGATACTCAGACCGTTATTCACAATTTATGGATATATAATGCTGAGAGCGTTATTCACAATTCATGGATGTATGATACTCAGACCGTTATTCACAATTTATGGATATATAATGCTGAGAGCGTTATTCACACATGGATGTATGATACTCAGACCGTTATTCACAATTTATGGATATATAATGCTGAGAGCGTTATTCACAATTCATGGATGTATGATACTCAGAACCGTTATCACAATTCATGGATATATAATGGTGAGAGCGTTATTTAAAATTCATGGATGTATGATAATCAGACCGTTATTCACAATTTATGGATGTATGATACTCAGACCGTTATTCACAAATTATAGATGTATGATACTCAGACCGTTAATCACAATTCATGGATGTATGATACTCAGACCGTTATTCACAATTTATGGATATATAATGCTGAGAGCGTTATTCACAATTCATGGATGTATGATACTCAGACAGTTATTCACAATTTATGGATGTATGATACTCAGACAGTTATTCACACTTCGTGGATGTATGATACTCAGACCGTTATTCACTATTCATGGATGTATGATACTCAGACCGTTATTCACAATTTATGGATATATAATGCTGAGAGCGTTAATCACAATTCATGGATGTATGATACTCAGACAGTTATTCACAATTTATGGATATATAATGCTGAGAGCGTTATTCACAATTCATGGATGTATGATACTCAGAGGATATATAATGCTGAGAGCGTTATTCACAATTCATGGATGTATGATACTCAGACCGTTATTGCCAATTTATGGACATATAATGGTGAGAGCGTTATTCACACTTCGTGGATGTATGATACTCAAACCGTTATTCACACATCGTGCATGGATGATACTCAGACCGTTATTCACATTCGTGGATGTATGATACTCAGACCGTTATTCACAATTTATGGATATATAATGCTGAGAGCGTTATTCACAATTCATGGATGTATGATACTCAGACCGTTATTCACAATTTATGGATATATAATGCTGAGAGAGTTATTCACAATTCATGGATGTATGATACTCAGACCGTTATTCACACATCGTGGATGTATGATACTAGACCGTTATTCAAATTTATGGATATATAATGCTGAGAGCGTTATTCACAATTCATGGATGTACAATTCATGGATACTCAGACCGTTATTCCAATTTATGGACATATAATGTGAGAGCGTTATTCACACTTCGTGGATGTATGATACTCAGACCGTTATTCACAATTTATGGATATATAATGCTGAGAGCGTTATTCACAATTCATGGATGTATGATACTCAGACCGTTATTCACAATTTATGGATATATAATGGTGAGAGCGTTATTCACACTGGATATGATAACAACCGTTATTCACAATCATGGATGTATGATACTCAGACCGTTATTCACAATTTATGGATATATAATGCTGAGAGCGTTATTCACAATTCATGGATATATGATGCTGAGAGCGTTATTCACAATTCATGGATGTATGATACTCAGACCGTTATTCACAATAAATGGATATATAATGCTGAGAGCGTTATTCACAATTCATGGATGTATGATACTCAGACCGTTATTCACAATTTATGGATATATAATGCTGAGAGCGTTATTCACAATTCATGGATGTATGATACTCAGACCGTTATTCACAATTTATGGATATATAATGCTGAGAGCGTTATTCACAATTCATGGATGTATGATACTCAGACCGTTATTGCCAATTTATGGACATATAATGCTGAGAGCGTTATTCACAATTCGTGGATGTATGATACTCAGACCGTTATTCACACATCGTGGATGTATGATACTCAGACCGTTATTCACAATTTATGGATATATAATGCTGAGAGCGTTATTCACATTCATGGATGTATGATACTCAGACCGTTATTCACAATTTATGGATATATAATGCTGAGAGCGTTATTCACAATTCATGGATGTATGATACTCAGACCGTTATTCACAATTTATGGATATATAATGCTGAGAGTTATTCACAATTCATGGATGTATGATACTCAGACCGTTATTCACAGATCGGATGTATGATACTCAGACCGTTATTCACAATTTATGGATATATAATGCTGAGAGCGTTATTCACAATTCATGGATGTATGATACTCAGACCGTTATTCACAATTTATGGATATATAATGCTGAGAGCGTTATTCACAATTCATGGATGTATGATACTCAGACCGTTATTCACAATTATGGATATATAATGCTGAGAGCGTTATTCACAATTCATGGATGTATGATACTCAGACCGTTATTCACAATTTATGGATATATAATGCTGAGAGCGTTATTCACAATTCATGGATGTATGATACTCAGACCGTTATTCACAATTTATGGATATATAATGCTGAGAGCGTTATTCACAATTCATGGATGTATGATACTCAGACCGTTATTCACAATTTATGGATATATAATGCTGAGAGCGTTATTCACAATTCATGGATGTATGATACTCAGACCGTTATTCACAATTTATGGATATATAATGCTGAGAGCGTTATTCACAATTCATGGATGTATGATACTCAGACCGTTATTCACAATTTATGGATATATAATGCTGAGAGGTTATTCACAATTCATGGATGTATGATACTCAGACCGTTATTCACAATTTATGGATATATAATGCTGAGAGAGTTATTCACAATTCATGGATGTATGATACTCAGACCGTTATTCACAATTTATGGATATATAATGCTGAGAGCGTTATTCACAATTCATGGATGTATGATACTCAGACAGTTATTCACAATTTATGGATATATAATGCTGAGAGCGTTATTCACAATTCATGGATGTATGATACTCAGACCGTTATTCACAATTTATGGATATATAATGCTGAGAGCGTTATTCACAATTCATGGATGTATGATACTCAGACCGTTATTCACAATTTATGGATATATAATGCTGAGAGTTATTCACAATTCATGGATGTATGATACTCAGACCGTTATTCACAATTTATGGATATATAATGCTGAGAGCGTTATTCACAATTCATGGATGTATGATACTCAGACCGTTATTCACAATTTATGGATATATAATGCTGAGAGCGTTATTCACAATTCATGGATGTATGATACTCAGACCGTTATTCACAATTTATGGATATATAATGCTGAGAGCGTTATTCACAATTCATGGATGTATGATACTCAGACCGTTATTCACAATTTATGGATATATAATGCTGAGAGCGTTATTCACAATTCATGGATGTATGATACTCAGACCGTTATTCACAATTTATGGATATATAATGCTGAGAGTTATTCACAATTCATGGATGTATGATACTCAGACCGTTATTCACAATTTATGGATATATAATGCTGAGAGCGTTATTCACAATTCATGGATGTATGATACTCAGACCGTTATTCACAATTTATGGATATATAATGCTGAGAGCGTTATTCACATTCATGGATGTATGATACTCAGACCGTTATTCACAATATCGGATGTATGATACTCAGACCGTTATTCACAATTTATGGATGTATATGCTGAGAGCGTTATTCACAATTCATGGATATATAATGCTGAGAGCGTTATTCACAATTCATGGATGTATGATACTCAGACCGTTATTCACAATTTATGGATATATAATGCTGAGAGCGTTATTCACAACTCATGGATGTATGATACTCAGACCGTTATTCACAATTTATGGATATATAATGCTGAGAGCGTTATTCACAATTCATGGATGTATGATACTCAGACCGTTATTCACAATTTATGGATATATAATGCTGAGAGCGTTATTCACAATTCATGGATGTATGATACTCAGACCGTTATTCACAATCATGGATGTATGATACTCAGACCGTTATTCACAATTTATGGATATATAATGCTGAGAGCGTTATTCACAATTCATGGATGTATGATACTCAGACCGTTATTCACAATTTATGGATATATAATGCTGAGAGCGTTATTCACAATTCATGGATGTATGATACTCAGACCGTTATTCACAATATGGATATAAGATACTCAGACCGTTATTCACAATGGGATATAATGCTGAGAGCGTTATTCACAATTCATGGATATATAATGCTGAGAGCGTTATTCACAATTCATGGATGTATGATACTCAGACCGTTATTCACAATTCATGGATATATAATGCTGAGAGCGTTATTCACAATTCATGGATGTATGATACTCAGACCGTTATTCACAATTTATGGATATATAATGCTGAGAGCGTTATTCACAATTCATGGATGTATGATACTCAGACCGTTATTCACAATTTATGGATATATAATGCTGAGAGCGTTATTCACAATTCATGGATGTATGATACTCAGACCGTTATGCCATTTATGGACATAATGCTGAGAGCGTTATTCACAATTCATGGATGTATGATATCAAACCGTTATTCACATTTCGTGGATGTATGATACTCAGACCGTTATTCACAATTTATGGATATATAATGCTGAGAGCGTTATTCACATTCATGGATGTATGATACTCAGACCGTTATTCACAATTATGGATATATAATGCTGAGAGTTATTCACAATTCATGGATGTATGATACTCAGACCGTTATTCACAATTTATGGATATATAATGCTGAGAGAGTTATTCACAATTCATGGATGTATGATACTCAGACCGTTATTCACAATCGTGGATGTATGATACCAGACCGTTATTCACAATTTATGGATATATAATGCTGAGAGCGTTATTCACAATTCATGGATGTATGATACTCAGACCGTTATTCACAATTTATGGATATATAATGCTGAGAGCGTTATTCACAATTCATGGATGTATGATACTCAGACCGTTATTCACAATTTATGGATATATAATGCTGAGAGCGTTATTCACAATTCATGGATGTATGATACTCAGACCGTTATTCACAATTTATGGATATATAATGCTGAGAGCGTTAATTCACAATTCATGGATGTATGATACTCAGACCGTTATTCACAATTTATGGATATATAATGCTGAGAGCGTTATTCACAATTCATGGATGTATGATACTCAGACCGTTATTCACAATTCGTGGATGTATGATACTGAGACCGTTATTCACAATTTATGGATATATAATGCTGAGAGCGTTATTCACAATTCATGGATATATAATGCTGAGAGCGTTATTCACAATTCATGGATGTATGATACTCAGACCGTTATTCACAATTTATGGATATATAATGCTGAGAGCGTTATTCACAATTCATGGATGTATGATACTCAGACCGTTATTCACAATTTATGGATATATAATGCTGAGAGCGTTATTCACAATTCATGGATGTATGATACTCAGACCGTTATTCACAATTTATGGATATATAATGCTGAGAGCGTTATTCACAATTCATGGATGTATGATACTCAGACCGTTATTCACAATTTATGGATATATAATGCTGAGAGCGTTATTCACAATTCATGGATGTATGATACTCAGACCGTTATTCACAATTTATGGATATATAATGCTGAGAGCGTTATTCACAATTCATGGATGTATGATACTCAGACCGTTATTCACACATCGTGGATGTATGATACTCAGACCGTTATTCACAATTTATGGATATATGATGCTGAGAGCGTTATTCACAATTCATGGATATATAATGCTGAGAGCGTTATTCACAATTCATGGATGTATGATACTCAGACCGTTATTCACAATTTATGGATATATAATGCTGAGAGCGTTATTCACAACTCATGGATGTATGATACTCAGACCGTTATTCACAATTTATGGATATATAATGCTGAGAGCGTTATTCACAACTCATGGATGTATGATACTCAGACCGTTATTGCCAATTTATGGACATATAACAAGAGATATCATTCACTTCGTGGATGTATGATACTCAAACCGTTATTCACACATCGTGCATGTATGATACTCAGACCGTTATTCACAATTTATGGATATATAATGCTGAGAGCGTTATTCACAATTCATGGATGTATGATACTCAGACCGTTATTCACAATTTATGGATATATAATGCTGAGAGCGTTATTCACAATTCATGGATGTATGATACTCAGACCGTTATTGCCAATTTATGGACATATAATGGTGAGAGCGTTATTCACACTTCGTGGATGTATGATACTCAAACCGTTATTCACACTTTGTGGATGTATGATACTCAGACCGTTATTCACAATTTATGGATATATAATGCTGAGAGCGTTATTCACAATTCATGGATGTATGATACTCAGACCGTTATTCACACATCGTGGATGTATGATACTCAGACCGTTATTCACAATTTATGGATATATAATGCTGAGAGCGTTATTCACAATTCATGGATATATAATGCTGAGAGCGTTATTCACAATTCATGGATGTATGATACTCAGACCGTTATTCACAATTTATGGATATATAATGCTGAGAGCGTTATTCACAATTCATGGATGTATGATACTCAGACCGTTATTCACAATTTATGGATATATAATGCTGAGAGCGTTATTCACAATTCATGGATGTATGATACTCAGACCGTTATTCACAATTTATGGATATATAATGCTGAGAGCGTTATTCACAACTCATGGATGTATGATACTCAGACCGTTATTCACAATTTATGGATATATAATGCTGAGAGCGTTATTCACAATTTGGATGTATGATACTCAGACCGTTATTCACAATCGCATGGATGTATGATACTCAGACCGTTATTCACAATTTATGGATATATAATGCTGAGAGCGTTATTCACAATTCATGGATGTATGATACTCAGACCGTTATTCACAATTTATGGATATATAATGCTGAGAGCGTTATTCACAATTCATGGATGTATGATACTCAGACCGTTATTCACAATTTATGGATATATAATGCTGAGAGCGTTATTCACAATCTTGTGATGTATGATACTCAGACCGTTATTCACAATTTATGGATATATAATGCTGAGAGTTATTCACAATTCATGGATGTATGATACTCAAACCGTTATTCACAATTCATGGATATATAATGGTGAGAGCGTTATTAAATTCATGGATGTATGATAATCAGACCGTTATTCACAATTTATAGATGTATGATACTCAGACCGTTATTCACAATTTAGATGTATGATACTCAGACCGTTATTCACAATTCATGGGTGTATGATACTCAGACCGTTATTCACAATTTATGGATATATAATGCTGAGAGCGTTATTCACAATTCATGGATGTATGATACTCAGACAGTTATTCACAATTTATGGATGTATGATACTCAGACAGTTATTCACACTTCATGGATGTATGATACTCAGACCGTTATTCACATTCATGGATGTATGATACTCAGACCGTTATTCACAATTTATGGATATATAATGCTGAGAGCGTTAATCACAATTCATGGATGTATGATACTCAGACAGTTATTCACAATTTATGGATATATAATGCTGAGAGCGTTATTCACAATTCATGGATGTATGATACTCAGAGGATATATAATTGAGAGCGTTATTCACAATTCATGGATGTATGATACTCAGACCGTTATTGCCAATTTATGGATATATAATGGTGAGAGCGTTATTCACTTTGGATGTATGATACTCAAACCGTTATTCACAACGACGTATGTATGATACTCAGACCGTTATTCACACATCATGGATGTATGATACTCAGACCGTTATTCACAATTTATGGATATATAATGCTGAGAGTTATTCACAATTCATGGATGTATGATACTCAGACCGTTATTCACACATGGATGTATGATACTGAGACCGTTATTCACAATTTATGGATATATAATGCTGAGAGCGTTATTCACAACCATGGATGTACAAATATGATACTCAACTGTTGCTTCAATTTATGGATATATAATGCTGAGAGCGTTATTCACAATTCATGGATGTATGATACTCAGACCGTTATTCACAATTTATGGATATATAATGCTGAGAGCGTTATTCACAATTCATGGATGTATGATACTCAGACCGTTATTCACAATTTATGGATATATAATGCTGAGAGCGTTATTCACATTTCATGGATGTATGATACTCAGACCGTTATTCACAATTTATGGATATATATCATGAGAGCGTTATTCACAATTCATGGATATATAATGCTGAGAGCGTTATTCACAATCATGGATGTATGATACTCAGACCGTTATTCACAATTTATGGATATATAATGCTGAGAGCGTTATTCACAATTCATGGATGTATGATACTCAGACCGTTATTCACAATTTATGGATATATAATGCTGAGAGCGTTATTCACAATTCATGGATGTATGATACTCAGACCGTTATTCACAATTTATGGATATATAATGCTGAGAGCGTTATTCACAACTCATGGATGTATGATACTCAGACCGTTATTCACAATTTATGGACATATAATGGTGAGAGCGTTATTCACACTTCGTGGATGTATGATACTCAAACCGTTATTCACACATCGTGCATGTATGATACTCAGACCGTTATTCACAATTTATGGATATATAATGCTGAGAGCGTTATTCACAATTCATGGATGTATGATACTCAGACCGTTATTCACAATTTATGGATATATAATGCTGAGAGCGTTATTCACAATTCATGGATGTATGATACTCAGACCGTTATTCACAATTTATGGATATATAATGCTGAGAGCGTTATTCACAATTTGTGGATGTATGATACTCAGACCGTTATTCACAATTTATGGATATATAATGCTGAGAGCGTTATTCACAATTCATGGATGTATGATACTCAAACCGTTATCACAATTCATGGATATATAATGGTGAGAGCGTTATTCAAATTCATGGATGTATGATACTCAGACCGTTATTCACAATTTATGGATGTATGATACTCAGACCGTTATTCACAATTATGGATGTATGATACTCAGACCGTTATTCACAATTCATGGATGTATGATACTCAGACCGTTATTCACAATTTATGGATATATAATGCTGAGAGCGTTATTCACAATTCATGGATGTATGATACTCAGACAGTTATTCACAATTTATGGATGTATGATATCAGACAGTTATTCACACTTCGTGGATGTATGATGCTCAGACCGTTATTCACATTCATGGATGTATGATACTCAGACCGTTATTCACAATTTATGGATATATAATGCTGAGAGCGTTATTCACAATTCATGGATGTATGATACTCAGACAGTTATTCACAATTTATGGATATATAATGCTGAGAGCGTTATTCACAATTCATGGATGTATGATACCAGAGGATATATAATGCTGAGAGCGTTATTCACAATTCATGGATGTGTGATACTCAGACCGTTATTCCAATTTATGGATATATAATGGTGAGAGCGTTATTCACTTCGTGGATGTATGATACTCAGACCGTTATTCACAATCGTGCATGTATGATACTCAGACCGTTATTCACAATCATGGATGTATGATACTCAGACCGTTATTCACAATTTATGGATATATAATGCTGAGAGTTATTCACAATTCATGGATGTATGATACTCAGACCGTTATTCACACATCATGGATGTATGATACTGAGACCGTTATTCACAATTTATGGATATATAATGCTGAGAGCGTTATTCACAATTCATGGATATATAATGCTGAGAGCGTTATTCACAATTCATGGATGTATGATACTCAGACCGTTATTCACAATTCATGGATGTATGATACTCAGACCGTTATTCACACATCTAGGATGTATGATACTCAGACCGTTATTCACAATTTATGGATGTATAATGCTGAGAGCGTTATTCACAATTCATGGATGTATGATACTCAGACCGTTATTCACAATTTATGGATATATAATGCTGAGAGCGTTATTCACAATTCATGGATGTATGATACTCAGACCGTTATTCACAATTTATGGATATATAATGCTGAGAGCGTTATTCACAATTCATGGATGTATGATACTCAGACCGTTATTCACAATTTATGGATATATAATGCTGAGAGTTATTCACAATTCATGGATGTATGATACTCAGACCGTTATTCACAATTTATGGATATATAATGCTGAGAGCGTTATTCACAATTCATGGATGTATGATACTCAGACAGTTATTCACAATTTATGGATATATAATGCTGAGAGCGTTAATCACAATTCATGGATGTATGATACTCAAACCGTTATTCACACATCGTGGATGTATGATACTCAGACCGTTATTCACAATTTATGGATATATAATGCTGAGAGCGTTATTCACAATTCATGGATATATAATGCTGAGAGCGTTATTCACAATTCATGGATGTATGATACTCAGACCGTTATTCACAATTTATGGATATATAATGCTGAGAGCGTTATTCACAATTCATGGATGTATGATACTCAGACCGTTATTCACAATTTATGGATATATAATGCTGAGAGCGTTATTCACAATTCATGGATGTATGATACTCAGACCGTTATTCACAATTTATGGATATATAATGCTGAGAGCGTTATTCACAATTCATGGATGTATGATACTCAGACCGTTATTCACAATTCAGGTGGATGTATGATACTCAGACCGTTATTCACAATTTATGGATATATAATGCTGAGAGCGTTATTCACAATTCATGGATGTATGATACTCAGACCGTTATTCACAATTTATGGATATATAATGCTGAGAGCGTTAATCACAATTCATGGATGTATGATACTCAGACAGTTATTCACAATTTATGGATATATAATGCTGAGAGCGTTATTCACAATTCATGGATGTATGATACTCAGAGGATATATAATGCTGAGAGCGTTATTCACAATTCATGGATGTGTGATACTCAGACCGTTATTGCCAATTTATGGACATATAATGGTGAGAGCGTTATTCACACTTCGTGGATGTATGATACTCAAACCGTTATTCACACATCGTGCATGTATGATACTCAGACCGTTATTCACACATCGTGGATGTATGATACTCAGACCGTTATTCACAATTTATGGATATATAATGCTGAGAGCGTTATTCACAATTCATGGATGTATGATACTCAGACCGTTATTCACAATTTATGGATATATAATGCTGAGAGAGTTATTCACAATTCATGGATGTATGATACTCAGACCGTTATTCACACATCGTGGATGTATGATACTCAGACCGTTATTCAAAATTTATGGATATATAATGCTGAGAGCGTTATTCACAATTCATGGATGTACAATTCATGGATACTCAGACCGTTATTGCCAATTTATGGACATATAATGGTGAGAGCGTTATTCACACTTCGTGGATGTATGATACTCAGACCGTTATTCACAATTTATGGATATATAATGCTGAGAGCGTTATTCACACTTCATGGATGTATGATACTCAAACCGTTATTCACACATCGTGGATGTATGATACTCAGACCGTTATTCACAATTTATGGATATATAATGCTGAGAGCGTTATTCACAATTCATGGATATATAATACTGAGAGCGTTATTCACAATTCATGGATATATAATGCTGAGAGCGTTATTCACAATTCATGGATGTATGATACTCAGACCGTTATTCACAATTTATGGATATATAATGCTGAGAGCGTTATTCACAATTCATGGATGTATGATACTCAGACCGTTATTCACAATTTATGGATATATAATGCTGAGAGCGTTATTCACAATTCATGGATGTATGATACTCAGACCGTTATTCACAATTTATGGATATATAATGCTGAGAGCGTTATTCACATTCATGGATGTATGATACTCAAACCGTTATTCACAATATGGATGTATGATACTCAGACCGTTATTCACAATTTATGGATATATAATGCTGAGAGCGTTATTCACAATTCATGGATATATAATGCTGAGAGCGTTATTCACAATTCATGGATGTATGATACTCAGACCGTTATTCACAGATCGTGGATGTATGATACTCAGACCGTTATTCACACATCTAGGATGTATGATACTCAGACCGTTATTCACAATTTATGGATATATAATGCTGAGAGCGTTATTCACAATTCATGGATGTATGATACTCAGACCGTTATTCACAATTTATGGATATATAATGCTGAGAGCGTTATTCACAATTCATGGATGTATGATACTCAGACCGTTATTCACAATTTATGGATATATAATGCTGAGAGCGTTATTCACAATTCATGGATGTATGATACTCAGACCGTTATTCACAATTTATGGATATATAATGCTGAGAGTTATTCACAATTCATGGATGTATGATACTCAGACCGTTATTCACAATTTATGGATATATAATGCTGAGAGCGTTATTCACAATTCATGGATGTATGATACTCAGACCGTTATTCACAATTTATGGATATATAATGCTGAGAGCGTTATTCACAATTCATGGATGTATGATACTCAAACCGTTATTCACACATCGTGGATGTATGATACTCAGACCGTTATTCACAATTTATGGATATATAATGCTGAGAGCGTTATTCACAATTCATGGATATATAATGCTGAGAGCGTTATTCACAATTCATGGATGTATGATACTCAGACCGTTATTCACAATTTATGGATATATAATGCTGAGAGCGTTATTCACAATTCATGGATGTATGATACTCAGACCGTTATTCACAATTTATGGATATATAATGCTGAGAGCGTTATTCACAATTCATGGATGTATGATACTCAGACCGTTATTCACAATTCATGGATATATAATGCTGAGAGCGTTATTCACAATTCATGGATGTATGATACTCAAACCGTTATTCACACATCGTGCATGTATGATACTCAGACCGTTATTCACAATTTATGGATATATAATGCTGAGAGCGTTATTCACAATTCATGGATGTATGATACTCAGACCGTTATTCACAATTTATGGATATATAATGCTGAGAGCGTTATTCACAATTCATGGATGTATGATACTCAGACAGTTATTCACAATTTATGGATATATAATGCTGAGAGCGTTATTCACAATTCATGGATGTATGATACTCAGAGGATATATAATGCTGAGAGCGTTATTCACAATTCATGGATGTGTGATACTCAGACCGTTATTGCCAATTTATGGACATATAATGGTGAGAGCGTTATTCACACTTCGTGGATGTATGATACTCAAACCGTTATTCACACATCGTGCATGTATGATACTCAGACCGTTATTCACACATCGTGGATGTATGATACTCAGACCGTTATTCACAATTTATGGATATATAATGCTGAGAGCGTTATTCACAATTCATGGATGTATGATACTCAGACCGTTATTCACAATTTATGGATATATAATGCTGAGAGCGTTATTCACAATTCATGGATGTATGATACTCAGACCGTTATTCACAATTAATGGATATATAATGCTGAGAGCGTTATTCACAATTCATGGATGTATGATACTCAGACCGTTATTCACAATTTATGGATATATAATGCTGAGAGCGTTATTCACAATTCATGGATGTATGATACTCAGACCGTTATTCACAATTTATGGATATATAATGCTGAGAGCGTTATTCACAACTCATGGATGTATGATACTCAGACCGTTATTCACAATTTATATATATGGTGAGAGCGTTATTCACACTTCGTGGATGTATGATACTCAAACCGTTATTCACACGTGCATGTATGATACTCAGACCGTTATTCACAATTTATGGATATATAATGCTGAGAGCGTTATTCACAATTCATGGATGTATGATACTCAGACCGTTATTCACAATTTATGGATATATAATGCTGAGAGCGTTATTCACAATTCATGGATGTATGATACTCAGACCGTTATTCACAATTTATGGATATATAATGCTGAGAGCGTTATTCACACTTCATGGATGTATGATACTCAGACCGTTATTCACAATTTATGGATATATAATGCTGAGAGCGTTATTCACAATTCATGGATGTATGATACTCAAACCGTTATCACAATTCATGGATATATAATGGTGAGAGCGTTATTTA
This sequence comes from Brugia pahangi, assembly GCA_012070555.1. Taxonomy (NCBI): domain Eukaryota; kingdom Metazoa; phylum Nematoda; class Chromadorea; order Rhabditida; family Onchocercidae; genus Brugia; species Brugia pahangi. The sequence goes on along the minus strand of JAAVKF010000084.1, from coordinate 114,433 downwards.
AAATTCATGGATGTATGATAATCAGACCGTTATTCACAATTTATGGAGTATGATACTCAGACCGTTATTCACAATTATGGATGTATGATACTCAGACCGTTAATCACAATTCATGGATGTATGATACTCAGACCGTTATTCACAATTTATGGATATATAATGCTGAGAGCGTTATTCACAATTCATGGATGTATGATACTCAGACAGTTATTCACAATTTATGGATGTATGATACTCAGACAGTTATTCACACTTCGTGGATGTATGATACTCAGACCGTTATTCACTATTCATGGATGTATGATACTCAGACCGTTATTCACAATTTATGGATATATAATGCTGAGAGCGTTAATCACAATTCATGGATGTATGATACTCAGACCGTTATTCACAATTTATGGATATATAATGCTGAGAGCGTTATTCACAATTCATGGATGTATGATACTCAGACCGTTATTCACAATTTATGGATATATAATGCTGAGAGCGTTATTCACAATTCATGGATGTATGATACTCAGACCGTTATTGCCAATTTATGGACATATAATGGTGAGAGCGTTATTCACACTTCGTGGATGTATGATACTCAAACCGTTATTCACACATCGTGGATGTATGATACTCAGACCGTTATTCACAATTTATGGATATATAATGCTGAGAGCGTTTTCACAATTCATGGATGTATGATACTCAGACCGTTATTCACAATTTATGGATATATAATGCTGAGAGCGTTATTCACAATTCATGGATGTATGATACTCAGACCGTTATTCACAATTTATGGATATATAATGCTGAGAGCGTTATTCACAACTCATGGATGTATGATACTCAAACCGTTATTCACAATTTATGGATATATAATGCTGAGAGCGTTATTCAAATTCATGGATGTATGATACTCAGACCGTTATTCACAATTCATGGATGTATGATACTAAGACCGTTATTCACAATTTATGGATATATAATGGTGAGAGCGTTATTCACAATTCATGGATGTATGATAATAAGACCGTTATTCACAATTTATGGATGTATGATACTCAGACCGTTATTCACAAATTATAGATGTATGATACTCAGACCGTTAATCACAATTCATGGATGTATGATACTCAGACCGTTATTCACAATTTATGGATATATAATGCTGAGAGCGTTATTCACAACTCATGGATGTATGATACTCAAACCGTTATCACAATTAATGGATATATAATGCTGAGAGCGTTATTCAAATTCATGGATGTATGATACTCAGACCGTTGTTCACAATTTATGGATGTATGATACTCAGACTGTTATTCACAAATTATGGATGTATGATACTCAGACCGTTATTCACACTTCGTGGATGTATGATATTCAGACCGTTATTCACAATTTATGGATATATAATGGTGAGAGCGTTATTCACAATTCATGGATGTATGATACTCAAACCGTTATCACAATTCATGGATATATAATGGTGAGAGCGTTATTTACAATTAATGGATGTATGATACTCAGACCGTTATTCACAATTTATAGATGTATGATACTCAGACCGTTATTCACAATTTATGGATATATAATGGTGAGAGCGTTATTCACAATTCATGGATGTATGATACTCAAACCGTTATCACAATTCATGGATATATAATGGTGAGAGCGTTATTCAAAATTAATGGATGTATGATAATCAGACCGTTATTCACAATTTATAGATGTATGATACTCAGACAGTTATTCACAATTTATGGATGTATGATACTCAGACAGTTATTCACACTTCGTGGATGTATGATACTCAGACCGTTATTCACACTTCGTGGATGTATGATATTCAGACCGTTATTCACAATTTATGGATATATAATGCTGAGAGCGTTATTCACAATTCATGGATGTATGATACTCAGACAGTTATTCACAATTTATAGATATATAATGCTGAGAGCGTTATTCACACTTTGTGGATGTATGATACTCAGACCGTTATTCACAATTTATGGATATATAATGCTGAGAGAGTTATTCACAATTCATGGATGTATGATACTCAGACCGTTATTCACAATTCATGGATGTATGATACTCAGACCGTTATTCACAATTTATGGATATATAATGCTGAGAGAGTTATTCACAATTCATGGATGTATGATACTCAGACCGTTATTCACACATCGTGGATGTATGATACTCAGACCGTTATTCACAATTTATGGATATATAATGCTGAGAGCGTTATTCACAATTCATGGATGTATGATACTCAGACCGTTATTGCCAATTTATGGACATATAATGGTGAGAGCGTTATTCACAATTCATGGATGTATGATACTCAGACCGTTATTGCCAATTTATGGACATATAATGGTGAGAGCGTTATTCACACTTCGTGGATGTATGATACTCAAACCGTTATCACAATTAATGGATATATAATGCTGAGAGCGTTATTTTAAATTCATGGATGTATGATACTCAGACCGTTATTCACAATTCATGGATGTATGATACTAAGACCGTTATTCACAATTTATGGATATATAATGGTGAGAGCGTTATTTAAAATTCATGGATGTATGATAATAAGACCGTTATTCACAATTTATAGATGTATGATACTCAGACCGTTATTCACAAATTATAGATGTATGATACTCAGACCGTTAATCACAATTCATGGATGTATGATACTCAGACCGTTATTCACAATTTATGGATATATAATGCTGAGAGCGTTATTCACAACTCATGGATGTATGATACTCAAACCGTTATCACAATTAATGGATAAATAATGCTGAGAGCGTTATTTTAAATTCATGGATGTATGATACTCAGACCGTTGTTCACAATTTATGGATGTATGATACTCAGACTGTTATTCACAAATTATAGATGTATGATACTCAGACCGTTATTCAGCACTTCGTGGATGTATGATATTCAGATCGTTATTCACAATTTATGGATATATAATGGAGAGCGTTATTCACAATTCATGGATGTATGATACTCAGACAGTTATTCACAATTTATGGATGTATAATGCTGAGAGCGTTAATCACAATACATGGATGTATGATACTCAAACCGTTATCACAATTCATGGATATATAATGGTGAGAGCGTTATTTAAAATTAATGGATGTATGATAATCAGACCGTTATTCACAATTTATAGATGTATGATACTCAGACCGTTATTCACAATTTATGGATATATAATGCTGAGAGCGTTATTCACAATTCATGGATATATGATACTCAGACAGTTATTCACAATTTATGGATGTATGATACTCAGACAGTTATTCACACTTCGTGGATGTATGATACTCAGACCGTTATTCACACTTCGTGGATGTATGATATTCAGACCGTTATTCACAATTTATGGATATATAATGCTGAGAGCGTTATTCACAATTCATGGATGTATGATACTCAGACAGTTATTCACAATTTATAGATATATAATGCTGAGAGCGTTATTCACACTTTGTGGATGTATGATACTCAGACCGTTATTCACAATTTATGGATATATAATGCTGAGAGAGTTATTCACAATTCATGGATGTATGATACTCAGACCGTTATTCACAATTCATGGATGTATGATACTCAGACCGTTATTCACAATTTATGGATATATAATGCTGAGAGAGTTATTCACAATTCATGGATGTATGATACTCAGACCGTTATTCACACATCGTGGATGTATGATACTCAGACCGTTATTCACAATTTATGGATATATAATGCTGAGAGCGTTATTCACAATTCATGGATGTATGATACTCAGACCGTTATTGCCAATTTATGGACATATAATGGTGAGAGCGTTATTCACAATTCATGGATGTATGATACTCAGACCGTTATTGCCAATTTATGGACATATAATGGTGAGAGCGTTATTCACACTTCGTGGATGTATGATACTCAAACCGTTATTCACACATCGTGGATGTATGATACTCAGACCGTTATTCACAATTTATGGATATATAATGCTGAGAGCGTTATTCACAATTCATGGATGTATGATACTCAGACCGTTATTCACAATTTATGGATATATAATGCTGAGAGCGTTATTCACAATTCATGGATGTATGATACTCAGACCGTTATTCCAATTTATGGATATATAATGGTGAGAGCGTTATTCACAATTCATGGATGTATGATACTCAGACAGTTATTCACAATTTATGGATGTATAATGCTGAGAGCGTTAATCACAATACATGGATGTATGATACTCAAACCGTTATCACAATTCATGGATATATAATGGTGAGAGCGTTATTTAAAATTAATGGATGTATGATAATCAGACCGTTATTCACAATTTATAGATGTATGATACTCAGACCGTTATTCACAATTTATGGATATATAATGCTGAGAGCGTTATTCACAATTCATGGATATATGATACTCAGACAGTTATTCACAATTTATGGATGTATGATACTCAGACAGTTATTCACACTTCGTGGATGTATGATACTCAGACCGTTATTCACACTTCGTGGATGTATGATATTCAGACCGTTATTCACAATTTATGGATATATAATGCTGAGAGCGTTATTCACAATTCATGGATGTATGATACTCAGACAGTTATTCACAATTTATAGATATATAATGCTGAGAGCGTTATTCACACTTTGTGGATGTATGATACTCAGACCGTTATTCACAATTTATGGATATATAATGCTGAGAGTTATTCACAATTCATGGATGTATGATACTCAGACCGTTATTCACAATTCATGGATGTATGATACTCAGACCGTTATTCACAATTTATGGATATATAATGCTGAGAGAGTTATTCACAATTCATGGATGTATGATACTCAGACCGTTATTCACACATCGTGGATGTATGATACTCAGACCGTTATTCACAATTTATGGATATATAATGCTGAGAGCGTTATTCACAATTCATGGATGTATGATACTCAGACCGTTATTGCCAATTTATGGACATATAATGGTGAGAGCGTTATTCACAATTCATGGATGTATGATACTCAGACCGTTATTGCCAATTTATGGACATATAATGGTGAGAGCGTTATTCACACTTCGTGGATGTATGATACTCAAACCGTTATTCACACATCGTGGATGTATGATACTCAGACCGTTATTCACAATTTATGGATATATAATGCTGAGAGCGTTATTCACAATTCATGGATGTATGATACTCAGACCGTTATTCACAATTTATGGATATATAATGCTGAGAGCGTTATTCACAATTCATGGATGTATGATACTCAGACCGTTATTGCCAATTTATGGACATATAATGGTGAGAGCGTTATTCACAATTCATGGATGTATGATACTCAGACCGTTATTGCCAATTTATGGACATATAATGGTGAGAGCGTTATTCACACTTCGTGGATGTATGATACTCAAACCGTTATTCACACATCGTGGATGTATGATACTCAGACCGTTATTCACAATTTATGGATATATAATGCTGAGAGCGTTATTCACAATTCATGGATGTATGATACTCAGACCGTTATTCACAATTTATGGATATATAATGCTGAGAGCGTTATTCACAATTCATGGATGTATGATACTCAGACCGTTATTGCCAATTTATGGACATATAATGGTGAGAGCGTTATTCACACTTCGTGGATGTATGATACTCAAACCGTTATTCACACATCGTGGATGTATGATACTCAGACCGTTATTCACAATTTATGGATATATAATGCTGAGAGCGTTTTTCACAATTCATGGATGTATGATACTCAGACCGTTATTCACAATTTATGGATATATAATGCTGAGAGCGTTATTCACAACTCATGGATGTATGATACTCAGACCGTTATTCACAATTTATGGATATATAATGCTGAGAGCGTTATTCACAACTCATGGATGTATGATACTCAAACCGTTATCACAATTAATGGATATATAATGCTGAGAGCGTTATTTTAAATTCATGGATGTATGATACTCAGACCGTTATTCACAATTCATGGATGTATGATACTAAGACCGTTATTCACAATTTATGGATATATAATGGTGAGAGCGTTATTTAAAATTCATGGATGTATGATAATAAGACCGTTATTCACAATTTATAGATGTATGATACTCAGACCGTTATTCACAAATTATAGATGTATGATACTCAGACCGTTAATCACAATTCATGGATGTATGATACTCAGACCGTTATTCACAATTTATGGATATATAATGCTGAGAGCGTTATTCACAACTCATGGATGTATGATACTCAAACCGTTATCACAATTAATGGATAAATAATGCTGAGAGCGTTATTTTAAATTCATGGATGTATGATACTCAGACCGTTGTTCACAATTTATGGATGTATGATACTCAGACTGTTATTCACAAATTATAGATGTATGATACTCAGACCGTTATTCGCACTTCGTGGATGTATGATATTCAGATCGTTATTCACAATTTATGGATATATAATGGTGAGAGCGTTATTCACAATTCATGGATGTATGATACTCAGACAGTTATTCACAATTTATGGATGTATAATGCTGAGAGCGTTAATCACAATACATGGATGTATGATACTCAAACCGTTATCACAATTCATGGATATATAATGGTGAGAGCGTTATTTAAAATTAATGGATGTATGATAATCAGACCGTTATTCACAATTTATAGATGTATGATACTCAGACCGTTATTCACAATTTATGGATATATAATGCTGAGAGCGTTATTCACAATTCATGGATATATGATACTCAGACAGTTATTCACAATTTATGGATGTATGATACTCAGACAGTTATTCACACTTCGTGGATGTATGATACTCAGACCGTTATTCACACTTCGTGGATGTATGATATTCAGACCGTTATTCACAATTTATGGATATATAATGCTGAGAGCGTTATTCACAATTCATGGATGTATGATACTCAGACAGTTATTCACAATTTATAGATATATAATGCTGAGAGCGTTATTCACACTTTGTGGATGTATGATACTCAGACCGTTATTCACAATTTATGGATATATAATGCTGAGAGAGTTATTCACAATTCATGGATGTATGATACTCAGACCGTTATTCACAATTCATGGATGTATGATACTCAGACCGTTATTCACAATTTATGGATATATAATGCTGAGAGAGTTATTCACAATTCATGGATGTATGATACTCAGACCGTTATTCACACATCGTGGATGTATGATACTCAGACCGTTATTCACAATTTATGGATATATAATGCTGAGAGCGTTATTCACAATTCATGGATGTATGATACTCAGACCGTTATTGCCAATTTATGGACATATAATGGTGAGAGCGTTATTCACAATTCATGGATGTATGATACTCAGACCGTTATTGCCAATTTATGGACATATAATGGTGAGAGCGTTATTCACACTTCGTGGATGTATGATACTCAAACCGTTATCACAATTAATGGATATATAATGCTGAGAGCGTTATTTTAAATTCATGGATGTATGATACTCAGACCGTTATTCACAATTCATGGATGTATGATACTAAGACCGTTATTCACAATTTATGGATATATAATGGTGAGAGCGTTATTTAAAATTCATGGATGTATGATAATAAGACCGTTATTCACAATTTATAGATGTATGATACTCAGACCGTTATTCACAAATTATAGATGTATGATACTCAGACCGTTAATCACAATTCATGGATGTATGATACTCAGACCGTTATTCACAATTTATGGATATATAATGCTGAGAGCGTTATTCACAACTCATGGATGTATGATACTCAAACCGTTATCACAATTAATGGATAAATAATGCTGAGAGCGTTATTTTAAATTCATGGATGTATGATACTCAGACCGTTGTTCACAATTTATGGATGTATGATACTCAGACTGTTATTCACAAATTATAGATGTATGATACTCAGACCGTTATTCGCACTTCGTGGATGTATGATATTCAGATCGTTATTCACAATTTATGGATATATATGTGAGAGCGTTATTCACAATTCATGGATGTATGATACTCAGACAGTTATTCACAATTTATGGATGTATAATGCTGAGAGCGTTAATCACAATACATGGATGTATGATACTCAAACCGTTATCACAATTCATGGATATATAATGGTGAGAGCGTTATTTAAAATTAATGGATGTATGATAATCAGACCGTTATTCACAATTTATAGATGTATGATACTCAGACCGTTATTCACAATTTATGGATATATAATGCTGAGAGCGTTATTCACAATTCATGGATATATGATACTCAGACAGTTATTCACAATTTATGGATGTATGATACTCAGACAGTTATTCACACTTCGTGGATGTATGATACTCAGACCGTTATTCACACTTCGTGGATGTATGATATTCAGACCGTTATTCACAATTTATGGATATATAATGCTGAGAGCGTTATTCACAATTCATGGATGTATGATACTCAGACAGTTATTCACAATTTATAGATATATAATGCTGAGAGCGTTATTCACACTTTGTGGATGTATGATACTCAGACCGTTATTCACAATTTATGGATATATAATGCTGAGAGAGTTATTCACAATTCATGGATGTATGATACTCAGACCGTTATTCACAATTCATGGATGTATGATACTCAGACCGTTATTCACAATTTATGGATATATAATGCTGAGAGAGTTATTCACAATTCATGGATGTATGATACTCAGACCGTTATTCACACATCGTGGATGTATGATACTCAGACCGTTATTCACAATTTATGGATATATAATGCTGAGAGCGTTATTCACAATTCATGGATGTATGATACTCAGACCGTTATTGCCAATTTATGGACATATAATGGTGAGAGCGTTATTCACAATTCATGGATGTATGATACTCAGACCGTTATTGCCAATTTATGGACATATAATGGTGAGAGCGTTATTCACACTTCGTGGATGTATGATACTCAAACCGTTATTCACACATCGTGGATGTATGATACTCAGACCGTTATTCACAATTTATGGATATATAATGCTGAGAGCGTTATTCACAATTCATGGATGTATGATACTCAGACCGTTATTCACAATTTATGGATATATAATGCTGAGAGCGTTATTCACAATTCATGGATGTATGATACTCAGACCGTTATTGCCAATTTATGGATATATAATGGTGAGAGCGTTATTCACAATTCATGGATGTATGATACTCAGACAGTTATTCACAATTTATGGATGTATAATGCTGAGAGCGTTAATCACAATACATGGATGTATGATACTCAAACCGTTATCACAATTCATGGATATATAATGGTGAGAGCGTTATTTAAAATTAATGGATGTATGATAATCAGACCGTTATTCACAATTTATAGATGTATGATACTCAGACCGTTATTCACAATTTATGGATATATAATGCTGAGAGCGTTATTCACAATTCATGGATATATGATACTCAGACAGTTATTCACAATTTATGGATGTATGATACTCAGACAGTTATTCACACTTCGTGGATGTATGATACTCAGACCGTTATTCACACTTCGTGGATGTATGATATTCAGACCGTTATTCACAATTTATGGATATATAATGCTGAGAGCGTTATTCACAATTCATGGATGTATGATACTCAGACAGTTATTCACAATTTATAGATATATAATGCTGAGAGCGTTATTCACACTTTGTGGATGTATGATACTCAGACCGTTATTCACAATTTATGGATATATAATGCTGAGAGAGTTATTCACAATTCATGGATGTATGATACTCAGACCGTTATTCACAATTCATGGATGTATGATACTCAGACCGTTATTCACAATTTATGGATATATAATGCTGAGAGAGTTATTCACAATTCATGGATGTATGATACTCAGACCGTTATTCACACATCGTGGATGTATGATACTCAGACCGTTATTCACAATTTATGGATATATAATGCTGAGAGCGTTATTCACAATTCATGGATGTATGATACTCAGACCGTTATTGCCAATTTATGGACATATAATGGTGAGAGCGTTATTCACAATTCATGGATGTATGATACTCAGACCGTTATTGCCAATTTATGGACATATAATGGTGAGAGCGTTATTCACACTTCGTGGATGTATGATACTCAAACCGTTATTCACACATCGTGGATGTATGATACTCAGACCGTTATTCACAATTTATGGATATATAATGCTGAGAGCGTTATTCACAATTCATGGATGTATGATACTCAGACCGTTATTCACAATTTATGGATATATAATGCTGAGAGCGTTATTCACAATTCATGGATGTATGATACTCAGACCGTTATTGCCAATTTATGGACATATAATGGTGAGAGCGTTATTCACAATTCATGGATGTATGATACTCAGACCGTTATTGCCAATTTATGGACATATAATGGTGAGAGCGTTATTCACACTTCGTGGATGTATGATACTCAAACCGTTATTCACACATCGTGGATGTATGATACTCAGACCGTTATTCACAATTTATGGATATATAATGCTGAGAGCGTTATTCACAATTCATGGATGTATGATACTCAGACCGTTATTCACAATTTATGGATATATAATGCTGAGAGCGTTATTCACAATTCATGGATGTATGATACTCAGACCGTTATTGCCAATTTATGGACATATAATGGTGAGAGCGTTATTCACACTTCGTGGATGTATGATACTCAAACCGTTATTCACACATCGTGGATGTATGATACTCAGACCGTTATTCACAATTTATGGATATATAATGCTGAGAGCGTTTTTCACAATTCATGGATGTATGATACTCAGACCGTTATTCACAATTTATGGATATATAATGCTGAGAGCGTTATTCACAACTCATGGATGTATGATACTCAGACCGTTATTCACAATTTATGGATATATAATGCTGAGAGCGTTATTCACAACTCATGGATGTATGATACTCAAACCGTTATCACAATTAATGGATATATAATGCTGAGAGCGTTATTTTAAATTCATGGATGTATGATACTCAGACCGTTATTCACAATTCATGGATGTATGATACTAAGACCGTTATTCACAATTTATGGATATATAATGGTGAGAGCGTTATTTAAAATTCATGGATGTATGATAATAAGACCGTTATTCACAATTTATAGATGTATGATACTCAGACCGTTATTCACAAATTATAGATGTATGATACTCAGACCGTTAATCACAATTCATGGATGTATGATACTCAGACCGTTATTCACAATTTATGGATATATAATGCTGAGAGCGTTATTCACAACTCATGGATGTATGATACTCAAACCGTTATCACAATTAATGGATAAATAATGCTGAGAGCGTTATTTTAAATTCATGGATGTATGATACTCAGACCGTTGTTCACAATTTATGGATGTATGATACTCAGACTGTTATTCACAAATTATAGATGTATGATACTCAGACCGTTATTCGCACTTCGTGGATGTATGATATTCAGATCGTTATTCACAATTTATGGATATATAATGGTGAGAGCGTTATTCACAATTCATGGATGTATGATACTCAGACAGTTATTCACAATTTATGGATGTATAATGCTGAGAGCGTTAATCACAATACATGGATGTATGATACTCAAACCGTTATCACAATTCATGGATATATAATGGTGAGAGCGTTATTTAAAATTAATGGATGTATGATAATCAGACCGTTATTCACAATTTATAGATGTATGATACTCAGACCGTTATTCACAATTTATGGATATATAATGCTGAGAGCGTTATTCACAATTCATGGATATATGATACTCAGACAGTTATTCACAATTTATGGATGTATGATACTCAGACAGTTATTCACACTTCGTGGATGTATGATACTCAGACCGTTATTCACACTTCGTGGATGTATGATATTCAGACCGTTATTCACAATTTATGGATATATAATGCTGAGAGCGTTATTCACAATTCATGGATGTATGATACTCAGACAGTTATTCACAATTTATAGATATATAATGCTGAGAGCGTTATTCACACTTTGTGGATGTATGATACTCAGACCGTTATTCACAATTTATGGATATATAATGCTGAGAGAGTTATTCACAATTCATGGATGTATGATACTCAGACCGTTATTCACAATTCATGGATGTATGATACTCAGACCGTTATTCACAATTTATGGATATATAATGCTGAGAGAGTTATTCACAATTCATGGATGTATGATACTCAGACCGTTATTCACACATCGTGGATGTATGATACTCAGACCGTTATTCACAATTTATGGATATATAATGCTGAGAGCGTTATTCACAATTCATGGATGTATGATACTCAGACCGTTATTGCCAATTTATGGACATATAATGGTGAGAGCGTTATTCACAATTCATGGATGTATGATACTCAGACCGTTATTGCCAATTTATGGACATATAATGGTGAGAGCGTTATTCACACTTCGTGGATGTATGATACTCAAACCGTTATTCACACATCGTGGATGTATGATACTCAGACCGTTATTCACAATTTATGGATATATAATGCTGAGAGCGTTATTCACAATTCATGGATGTATGATACTCAGACCGTTATTCACAATTTATGGATATATAATGCTGAGAGCGTTATTCACAATTCATGGATGTATGATACTCAGACCGTTATTCACAATTTATGGATATATAATGCTGAGAGCGTTATTCACACTTTGTGGATGTATGATACTCAGACCGATATTCACAATTTATGGATATATAATGCTGAGAGCGTTATTCACAATTCAGGGATGTATGATACTCAGACCGTTATTCACAATTTATGGATATATAATGCTGAGAGCGTTATTCACACTCTGTGGATGTATGATACTCAAACCGTTATCACAATTCATGGATATATAATGCTGAGAGCGTTATTTTAAATTCATGGATGTATGATACTCAGACCGTTATTCACAATTCATGGATGTATGATACTCAAACCGTTATCACAATTCATGGATGCATGATCACAATTCATGGATCTGTGTCACTCAGACCGTTATTCACAATTTATGGATGTAAGATACTGAGAGCGTTAATCACAATTCGTGGATGTATAATACTCAGATAGTTATTCACAATTTATGGATGTATAATGCTGAGAGCGTTAATCACAATTCATGGATATATGATACTCAAACCGTTATTCACACATCGTGCATGTATGATACTCAGACCGTTATTCACAATTTATGGATATATAATGCTGAGAGCGTTATTCACAATTCATGGATATATAATGCTGAGAGCGTTATTCACAATTCATGGATGTATGATACTCATACCGTTATTCACAATTAATGGATATATAATGCTGAGAGCGTTATTCACACTCTGTGGATGTATGATACTCAAACCGTTATCACAATTAATGGATATATAATGCTGAGAGCGTTATTTTAAATTCATGGATGTATGATACTCAGACCGTTATTCACAATTCATGGATGTATGATACTCAGACCGTTATTCACAATTTATGGATATATAATGCTGAGAGCGTTATTCACACTTCGTGAATGTATGATACTCAGACCGTTATTCACAATTTATGGATATATAATGCTGAGAACTTCATGGATGTATGATACTCAAACCGTTATTCACACATCGTGCATGTATGATACTCAGACCGTTATTCACAATTTATGGATATATAATGCTGAGAGCGTTATTCACAATTCATGGATATATAATGCTGAGAGCGTTATTCACAATTCATGGATGTATGATACTCAGACCGTTATTCACAATTAATGGATATATAATGCTGAGAGCGTTATTCACACTTCGTAGATGTATGATACTCAGACCGTTATTCACAATTTATGGATATATAATGCTGAGAGCGTTATTCACAATTCATGGATGTATGATACTCAGACCGTTATTCACAATTAATGGATATGTAATGCTGAGAGCGTTATTCACACTTCGTGAATGTATGATACTCAGACCGTTATTCACAATTTATGGATATATAATGCTGAGAGCGTTATTCACAATTCATGGATGTATGATACTCAGACCGTTATTCACAATTAATGGATATGTAATGCTGAGAGCGTTATTCACACTTCGTGAATGTATGATACTCAGACCGTTATTCACAATTTATGGATATATAATGCTGAGAACTTCATGGATGTATGATACTCAAACCGTTATTCACACATCGTGCATGTATGATACTCAGACCGTTATTCACAATTTATGGATATATAATGCTGAGAGCGTTATTCACAATTCATGGATATATAATGCTGAGAGCGTTATTCACAATTCATGGATGTATGATACTCAGACCGTTATTCACAATTAATGGATATATAATGCTGAGAGCGTTATTCACACTTCGTAGATGTATGATACTCAGACCGTTATTCACAATTTATGGATATATAATGCTGAGAGCGTTATTCACAATTCATGGATGTATGATACTCAGACCGTTATTCACAATTAATGGATATGTAATGCTGAGAGCGTTATTCACACTTCGTGAATGTATGATACTCAGACCGTTATTCACAATTAATGGATATGTAATGCTGACAGCGTTATTCACAATTCATGGATGTATGATACTCAGACCGTTATTCACTCTTCGTGGATGTATGATACTCAGACCGTTATTCACAATTTATGGATATATAATGCTGAAAGCGTAATTCACACTTCGTGGATGTATGATACTCAGACCGTTATTCACAATTTATGGATATATAATGCTGAAAGCGTAATTCACACTTCGTGGATGTATGATACTCAGACAGTTATTCACAATTCATGGATGTATGATGCTCAGAGAGTTATTCACAATTTATGGATGTATAATGTTGAGAGCGTAAATCACAATTCATGGATGAATGATACTCAGACAGTTATTCACAATTTATGGATATATAATGCTGAGAGCGTTATTTAAAATTAATGGATGTATGATAACGAAATGATGAAAATGTTCCTTCTGAACCAAACCACCTTTTCAGATCATTATTTGGACAAACAGTTGGTGGTTTTGTGTCCAGTGGATTGGTTTTCCACTAACAAAACTAACAAAGAATTTAGCTTTATTAAATATTATCTTTGTTAGTCTTTCTTTAAATTTCCTCATAATGAAGATGATTTTTAGCAGGAATTGGTGATCGAAAACATAGAAGTGAAGTATGCTGTTTAAGAAAATATATTTGACCTTTCCTAATTTCAAAAATTCAATTTCAGATTACTGCAATTCTGTGTTTTCATGCAATTTATGATTGGTTCGGGTTTTGCATTCGACAGAAGTTCAATCACAATCACTAATTTCATCTTTTGGCTTGTCACAAATTTATATATTTTAACATTACATTGTCAATTTATAACTCCACAATCTTTCTTTCCTTTTGCTTTCTTATAAATGAATTAACTAAGAGATAGAAATCACAGTCTTCAGAAAAAGGGACGAAATATTAGAGAGCAATAAATAGTGCATTGGTCGTTCAAATTACTAACGAAATGAAACTAGTAACCATCATTTAGAAACATTAGAAAGTAATAATCATAAGGCAACAATAATAAGTGAGATCATTCTATATTTTCTTTTTTAATCTTTACAATTTCACAAAAGTCATAATGATGTTAAGAAATTTTTATTGAAAATGAAAAAAACTAGCAAAAACTATGTTTGTTACGTGTTCTAACCATTTATTGTGGTCAATAAAATGCGCTTAGTATTTCCGGAACACTATGTTTTATCAAATGTTTACATTTTTTAGAGTTCAGATAATAGGAGCTAGTACTGTTGAAGTGATTTAGTAAAAAAAGTGCTACTGGAACGGTGTACAGTAAAGTGCTATTATAAAAAAATTGCATAAGACAATAACAATTTTAGTTGAGATGTTTGATATTGTGGACTTTACTAAAATGAGAATTAATTAAATAAAACAGTTAAGAATATTGACAAAACATTGTGCTGCTCTCTTAAAGTCACATAAATTTAGCCATGCGAACAAATGTGAAGTATATTTTGTATATACATGTAAACCTGAAAAATATCGGTGTTTTGGGAATCGACGGAGAATAGGAAAGTCAGTCTATTTTATTTTTTGATTAATATTATTTAATTGCCTAAGCATTAGCAAACCCGAAACGTATAGAAACAAATGTACGTTTTTAAGTAGGAATATAAAACGAAAAATAAACTTCTAAGTAGGAATAAAAAACGAAATAGAAGAAATTTTATTTATAACATAATCACAAAGAAACATGCATGCAATATTGAAGACAAATGCTCAACTACGGATTTATTAATGTTAAAATCAAATAAGAAAAAATTTCTCAAAGTAATAATGGGAGCATTTGAGGATATCCTCATACGGAAAACGATGGATTATGAACTAATAAAGTGATATAATCTAGTATTCAAATTTTCCTTCCTTTTTTTAAATTCAAATAAAGTGAAGTTTAGAACAGTTTAAGTTCAGCGGATCTTATAGTATCCATTATCACTACCACATTTTCAATGTCTCAACATCCTCTACTCTTTTACTCTCGTAGATTTTATCTTTCACTCTCGTAGATTTTATGTTTCTCCAGCAGAGCAGATAAACAAGTGCAACAATTAAAAATAATTAAATCCCATCATCAACAGTATCGATTACAACATTTTAGTGAATTAATTCTTCATTTGATATTTCACTATATTCTATTATACTTTTTTATGTTGCTGCAAAACTTTTTATTGCAATAGTTTGCTACAGATAATTAAGATAATTAGAAAGCTATCCTAGAAATTATTATTAAATAGCCGAATAAAATGAATATAGGCTGGATGTATTTTGAAATTAAATAAAAGTTTAAAATTAAAATGAAATCTTCAAGCTCATTCTAAGCATTAAAACACCTTTTTGTGAAAAACAATTTTTCTTAATTATTTCTGTAAAGCTGAGGGATAGCTATTACTTTGTCACTGCTGGTCGAATTCAATAATTATTACAGATTCTCTTATTAACTCCAATGGTACTGTTACTCTCGAATCTGATATGTTGTTTATCAGCAATGTCATAATTATGAGTACGATGAAAAGAAGAAGAACTATGTGTTCGAAATGTCATTTGTTCATAAATGACAGTTTGTTTCTTTCTTTTTTTTTATCAATCTTCTTCAAATTTTCACAACAGATCATTGATACTACAAAGTAACGTATAAAAAGAAAAAATCTTCGTTTTATTCTCAAGTGCTTGAAAATTTGAGCAAAATAACATTGCAATGTTCACTTTTAGTTTCTTTTTCATTGTTGAATTTTAACAGAATGGCTAAGATTGTTGTCCTCCTCATTACGCTTAGTGAGATGGAACAGTTGCAATACAAGATTTTCGAGCAGATGCTTACAAGGAGGTGTAAGTAGTTAGCAGTTCAGAAGAAGAAGAAGAAGAAGAGGAAGAGGAAAAAATTTGTAGGAATATTTGCAGCATTTGATTGACCCGATCGTTCATTCTTATCTTCTCTCTCTCTCTCTCTCCTTCTCTTTCTCTTTCTCTCTCTCTCTCATTTCCTTTATTATCCACATCACATCAGTTCCTAATTTCCTGTCCTTTCAAGTGTTTATTCTCTTTAAATATTATCAGTGATAATGTTACAATCATATTTTAAACTAGCATTTAGCAATCAACAAATACTGTTTGAATTTATTAACTGAAAATTACTGATTATTTGATTTTAGTCAAAGTTTAAATTCAAAAACAGTATTAAATGAAAAGCAAATATGGAAGAACAATATTTTCAGTTTATGTTGATTATTGCGTCTTATTTAACAGTCTTCAAAATGTTATCACATTTAATTGTTTTCTGAAGTATTCATTGAATCCTTTTAAAGTATTTTTTGAAAAAGATTGAAAATTTTCATGAATTTCTGACAGCTATTTAGAAGGGACAGAAATAAAAATTAAATTAACTGAAGAAAGATTGCATACAATGAAATTTATCACAAATCATTCTCAAAATATCTAGTCCTGAATGAACGAAGATATGAGTCTTACTCTCATTTGATACAATTTTATTTATGCAAAAATATTCCATAACTGGGTAAATCATAAATAACATTCTATTGTTTAAACATTTAGCATTTGATCATACTTAAAACTGTAACGATATTTTATGCAGGTAACTGATTTTAATTATGAGAATTTTTGATTATCTTATTTTAATTTTTTATGCTTTAAGAGCGGCTTTTCTCAAAATAAAGATATTGGGCAAAGAGTTAAATTAGCTCTACCAAACAAAACTTAAATCCTTTCCACTTTTTTTTTGCAAACTTTTAAGATAATTTTTAAAAAATCAACACAGTTCAATTTATTCTCTAATTTCCTTTTTCTCTTTTCTTTTGTAATTATTTTTTTCTTTCAATGCTTAGAAAACAAATTATATTTACAAGAGAAATTATTCCTGTCACCTTTTCATTCCAGGTGAGAAATGATTGACAATTTCATAACTATCATTTAATTACCTTTCAACCTTCAAATTCATTTTCATTCTTCCAGAAGGGAAGCAAAGAAGCTTTAATTATCATAGTGAATTAATAATCTTTAATAGTCAGAAAAGCAAACTGAGTGATAAAATATTATGAGCAGCAAATTCAATTGGCAAAAATTGGTTGAGATTTCATGAAATGGAATTTACTGAATTTTAGAAATTTTTTGGTGGAAAAAATTCCTTTAAATTTTGTTTTCTTTTTTAAAATAAGATTATGAAAAAAATATAGCTTCAAAACCTTTCTTTTTTTATAATCTTCTTTGAATTTTCCAGAAGTAAAGAGAGATTACAGGATCAGTATCAGTAAACTCATGTAAACAACTGCAGCAAGGCGCTAATTTTTTTAAACAAAATTTAAAGAGTGCAAAAAAATTTTCTCCATCTAAAAATCTCCAGTACTACTTGTTTTTTCTTTCTCTTTTCTTCTCTCTCCCTCCTCCTCTCTCTCTCTCTCTCCTGTCTCACAGTTACTTTTTACTTATATAAAAATGCTAAATATAAATATTCATTGCTAAAAGTAAAACTAGAATAAATAATTCATCATTTTAGAAATTTTTAAGAAATTAAAAAAACTCGAAAAAATTAAGTTTATTTTTTTTTTAATCAATCCGTAATAACAAATATTTCATCTTGGCCTTATTGAAACAAATAAAATTACTCAAATCTGATATTAATTAATTAGTGAGATATTTCGCTAATTTTGCTACGAAAGTTGATGAAAGTGCAAAATGTTTAAATTAATAATACTTAAGCATTAAAAGTCTCCTTTTTTTTTGTTTTTTTCTTGTTTTTTTTTTTTTTTTTTTTTTGTTTTTATTTTTTGTATTAGTATTTACTTTGAGTGAATGCAGAGAATAGTATCATGTAAAATATACTAAGCATATGGATGTATCTTAGGAAAGGTGGCATCTGTTGCTATTCTGTCAAACACATGTGCCTCTTGAGCTCCTCTTCAATACTTCATTCATTCATTCAACAATGTTGGATACAGTCTGATCGTTTAGGATCACCTTTTTGTGTGCTTTTAAGAAATTTGAAACTAGAAAGGTCGTTATCTTCTACAACTGTTTATTAAATTTTTAATACAATTTTTGTTTTTCATTTTTTTTTTTGACACAAAATTTAATGCATTTATGAAATCAGTGAATATTTTAATTCAAAATATTTAATTAATCGCTTAAAATTTGTTGTTGAACATAAAGAATTTTAATAAAGTAAGCATCTGATTTTAAAAAACTTTGAAGCATAAGTTCATTTAAAGTAAGGATTTGTTCCATCGAAAAAAATATTTTTAAATGATTTAAGTTTTCATTAAGGTTCTTTACATCTATTCAGTAATAAATGATTATGAGTTTATTGTAAAGCAATTAATGTTAATTTTAATTTTACTCTAAAAATAAATCTAAAAATACGATTTATTGCCAACTAATGTATTTTAAGACCCGAACAGTTTGAAATCATAACATAAAATATAATAGTCTAAAAAGTTATCATTAGTTTGATGAGAAATTAATTTCTAATTTAAAGTAAACTTTTTTTAATTAAATAATTGAATCATTTATGAAGATCAAAAAACATAGATTTCATTGAGAATCCCTGTGCGTACTTTACTGCGGGGCAATTATTCCTAAAGAAAAGTTTACCGAAATGGCGCTTCTTGCTTGATTGTTTGTTGCTTACTAAGAGGATGGATGAAGTTAGCACAGATTAGATGAAGTGATTACGTGGGTGTGAGGTTATCTTAATTATTTGATTGTTTATTCTGACCCAATTAGCAATAGTGAACGCTCCAAATTTTGTTTGTTTATTGTAATGCACTGAAATTTATTAATGAAATTGGCGCTATTTTAGATTGTATTGATTTAATTTTATTGAAAAATTTGAATTGAATTTGAAAGTGTTTTCTTTCCGTAAAAAAATATATAAATTACAATAAAATTTAATCACCATTTTGATTTTTAACTGCTTATTGATTATTTCAAAAAGTCTTATTTGAATTTTGTTTATCAGACAATCATTTTTTATAATTTTTCATAGTTCCCAATTATCCAAATCTATATTTAATTTTTTTTTCATTAAATTTTACAATTCAATATTGGAAAGTATTTAAATGAAAGCAAAAGTTGCATGAAAAATTCCATTTGCTTTCTTCCTTATTTTGAAAACGGCAGAGAAAAAAAAAAGTTTTATTATTAGAAGTAAATCTTTACTTTTCTGCATATGATGGCATTGATATTTCAATTCTGAAAAGTGAACAAATATTCGAAATTCATATTGCATAGGTCAGAATTCAAAGTTAGTAAATTTGATTAATTATTAAGGCACGATTTCATTAATTCTAATGAGAAAATGAAAAATATGTTAATGCTATGCACCGAAAAATACTTTTAATGAGATCATTCTTCAATGATAGTTTTGGCTTATTTCTCAACCATTATTAGCCTAACGTATTAATATATTAAATGGGTCCTAGTCTAATTATTTACACGACATTGTCATCAACAAATAATCTAATCAGAATTGAAGATGTGCATCATAAATTAACAAATCAATGCTTTCTCCATCATTTCCTATCATTATTAGTAATATTGATCAATTGCCATTGCTTTCATTGCAAAAATTCTAATTAGTGAAGAATTTTATTGTTATTAAAGGTGCATTGAATATGCAAATATATTAGCAAAGTAAAAGAAATGATAAAATTTTCTTTTTTTATTGACTAACAAACAGAAAAGCAGTCTATGCATTCAATAATAAATTAAATTTAGATTATGAACAATTTGAGTCATTTTCTCTTTTAACTTTTTTTTTTTAAAAATTTTTTGTGAAATTTCACATTATACTTAAAAGGAGCAAAAATTTTCGGACCGACGTCTACCTTATTGCTATTTTCTGAATTAAACATTGGATACATTTGAAACTTGTTTTTGATTTTTGTATTTCCGAACTTATGAATTCTATTGTAGTCAAATTGCTCTTTTAATCGATTCAATAAAGTTAATTATATAATGAATCGGATTCAATATATTTTAAAATTTCAATAAAGTTAATTATATAATGAATCGGATTCAATATATGAAGCAACTTCATTTAGTATGAGGTGGAATTCGCTTCTGCTAACAAATTAGAATAAAAATAATATTGCTTCAAATCTTACAAAATTATTTTTAAATGCTCTTTTTTGTTCTATGAATTTCATAATTAATCGCTTTTTTTTTTAATTTAAATCTACAAAACTACTAGCGAATCATCTAAAATTATATATAATTGATGATGTGATTGGTCAGATGATCTTCGTATAATCATAATCAAGTACTTAAGTATTCAAATACATTCTACATATGATTTCGTTTCATTCCTAAGAAGTTTGAAAGTACCAATTCTAATGACTCTAACTATCTTTTACTAATTTTTCGCATAATTTCACAAGGTTTCTTTAAAAGAATAAAGAAACTTTATGTTGTACAAAATGAACTTTTTTTTTGTTGCAATTTTTCTATAATACATTCAAGGAAATTTTTATTTTATTTAGATACCTAATCACTGTGTAATTCAAAAGTGATTAGATCATTTTTACTCGATTTTAATTCTGTTTTCAACAGAACTGATGCAATTACTAAATTAGATTAGTAAAATAAAAGAGGAGATAATCATAAAAAGTAATAATGATTTGATCAAAAATCAGTCTCACATTAAATTAGTAATTTTTTTTGTTGCATTTTTATTTTTAAAAGTAAAACTGCAAATTATAACAAAAGCTAATAATAATTGGTTTTACTGTTATAATTTTTCTTAAATGGCTGAAAATTTTCCCTTGATTTTTCCTCGAAATTCCTTGAGCTAATATAGATTTTGATAACTTCTTCTGTTGAATCAATAATTTGTTGTATTTTTCTTTTTTTGAAAAGTTTTAAAAGTTTTACTATATTATGTGAAATATGAATGCAATAATTGAAATTTATGAAATTAATATAAGTTGGCTATGATTTGAAATAAAATAAATGATATTTCTATCTCACTTAAGTTGTCATAGTATTCATTTATTCCTTTTTGCTGTTTAAATTTTTACAATTTGACGGAATTCATATTCTCTCTGAAACTATCAATGTGAGGGAAAGTGATTCACTAGTAATTGTACAATGTGTTTCAAATCATTTTTGAATGGAAAATTTCTTTTTTCACGATTATTTTTCTTATTACGAAACATTTTAATGTAAACTTTGTTTGAAATAAATTTTGTTAAAGAACGATAGTTTCAATATTATGCAGCAAATGCTTTGGCGCACAGTTTAAACAACAAAGCTTTCATTCTCAGTTTTTTTTTTTTTTTTTTTTGTTAGCAATTACTTTGATCTGTTCTAAATTTACAGTAACGCTACCATGGAAAAGAAAATAAATGCTTACTTATGATTAAGCAAATTCAAACTCTTTTAACAAACATTTAAAATCTTTTCAATTTCATTTTATGATGAATCACTACATAATTTCAAGAGTTAAATTCTCTCATAATTATTTCTAAATATGTAATGTTTAGTAAATTATTTATGAATAAATGATTACAAAATCTTTTTTTTGTACTATCAGTAACAGAAGCAATCAATGGACAAATAAGCATTACTTTTAGGTGATAAATAATCGTTAAGAATGAAAGTGAAAAAATTTTCTTTTTTTGTGTTTTATAATATACTAATGGAATAATATTATCGAAAAGAAAGTTTTAAAAGTGACTTTCATATTTTACGTTTTTTTTTTTCTTTTAAAAAACTAACAAATCATAACGAAGAGAAAATCTACGAGAGAGAGAGAGAGAGAGAGAGAGAGGTTGAGAGAAAAGGATTGTTCATATAAATTGTTTATTTCTTTGGATTATCGGATAGTTATGTTGCACAGCTTTTAAAATTACGCATTATTTTACGTTTTATGTTTATTGGTTCATTTATGCCATTTTTTATTCAAATAAAACACTTAGATCTTATTTTATTTTCTCTCTTCTTTTTTATAAAATATCTTCTTTTAACGAACAAATTTTTATTAATTTTTATTTTTTGCATAATTTTTTCCAGTGTTAAAGTTTATTTGAAATTATAATAAATATAAACAAATAAATGAATGAATAAGCAAGTAAATGAATAAATAAATATGTAGCCAATTTACAAGTGTTCTCTTGGTATTTTCAAAAATTAAAATAACGGTGAAGGCGCATTTATTCCAGCAGATGTCCTGTTGGAATCGAACAGAATTGTTGCTATTCTCTGATGCTTTACTTTTCGGTTACTATTTCTTTTTTTTTTTTTTGAAGCATATCTTATCAATTTTTTGACTCAGAATGCGCCAATAATCCATCATATCAAATCATAAGCAAATACAATCAAAGGATCCGTTAAATATGTTATCTTGACAGCTTATGATGTTTCAAGGCTTGATAATTTCATTTCTTACCTCTGTAAATACCTGTCCAATGCACAGAATTTATACAATCAATTGATATTAAATCATAAAATGAAAAAAAAACGAAAAGAGTTATATAAAAAATTAACAGATAGGAAGTGAAGAAAAAGTGAAAATATGAGAATAAAGAAAGAAAAATCAGTCTTATTAAATTATTAGATCTTAAACAACAGTCAACTTTTCATCATTGATAATAGATTGATCAAAATGAATGGAATTGATAGACGGTGGATGTTTGCTAACATACCGCCAGATCTATGTATAACTATGTATGAATTTTGATAAGCAGCTTAATCATTTCAATAGAGATTCATTCAAAAGTAGGGGAAGAATTAATTATTATTACTTCACACTTTTAATCTTTTTTTTTTTAATTTCTCACAAATTTCATAGTCAACAAGTAACGTTCAAATTACACGGCAATGAAAATGTGTTAATATTTCAAAACATCTTTTAATTACTTGCAAATTGAATATTAATTTCAACAGCATTAATGCGGCGCATTTGGTCTAATAATTCGGTGCACTATTCTATTTATGAATAAAAGTTATTTACAGATATTTCGAAGTTGATTTTCGTCTAATGAAATCTCACATATACTCGCTACTTGCACTATTTATCGTTATTGCTGATGGTAAGTAATCTTTTGATGAATTTCATTCCATAAGTTGTGCTAATTAGAAATTAGCCAACATTATTTAATTTCAGTATTTGCAAAGGATGTGAGGAAATTATGTACCAACACATTGGGTAGCAGAAGCTGTGGCCAATGTATTAAACAACATCCAGATTGTGCATGGTGTCTTGATCCGGTTAGCTTATTGCTCATCAATCTTTTGCAAATTAAAAATAAAACAAT
Organism: Brugia pahangi; assembly: GCA_012070555.1. Classification (NCBI taxonomy): domain Eukaryota; kingdom Metazoa; phylum Nematoda; class Chromadorea; order Rhabditida; family Onchocercidae; genus Brugia; species Brugia pahangi. The sequence continues at coordinate 89,417 of JAAVKF010000084.1, read as the reverse complement.
TTTGAAGGAATTTAATGAAGGAATTAATAAATTTAGGATTTTGTCAATAAAAGTATACATTCAAATACAATTTGAAATTTTCAATTGCTGCAAAATTATGTATAGTTAGTTCAAAATGCTAAGTACAAATGAGTTAAAAATTATATGATTACTTTTTATCTTTAACATGATTGACTTTCTGATAGACTGATACCTTAATTTTGTGTAAAAATTAGTTATTAGAAAAAAAAGTAAAAATAAGGAAATTTTGAATTATGTCAAGTTGTTCTAAATATGAATGAGATTAGAGCTCAGGAATGCAATAAGTTTGATTATCCAGGTTTAAGTCAATAAAACTTGCTATGCTTTTCGTCAATTAGCACGGCAGAATGGAATTTAAATTAACAAAAAATATTTTCAAAAAAAACCTTAAGGGAATATTAAGATTAATGTAACCGTTGTGCATAAATATTTTTCTGTGAATTTTTTTTTCGAATTGATAATAAATTATGAGGAAGAAAAGTTTTGAAATATTACAGCATTTGGTAGGTCCATCACGATGTGATTTAAAATCTGAATTTCAAGGCAAATGCGCTCCATCGCTTATCTATTCACCGACTACAGAAGTTCGAATTGTACCGCAAAATGTAATATTTATTTTTGAATCTTTTTCGTTTAATCTAAACAAATTTTAGAACAATTTAACTAGTTCAGAAGCTTCAAGTTATGCAACTTCATTAATCATAGCAATTTATCCTTTTAGGTAAGGACAACTAAATTGCACTTTATAGATGAAAATTCGTGGAAATTTTCTATTACTGCAAAAATTAAAGACACTATGAAATTTTTTTTAATTTTTTCCAACTTATTTTTCTTGAAATTTTCAAAATTAATTATTGTTTTAGAATTTGCCATTAAGAAGTAAACAAGCAGATGGTATAACGATTGTACAACTCGAACCACAACAAGTTGTTTTGAGAATGAAACCTGGTAACCATAAATTTTATAATTACCTCGTATCCTATCTCATATCGCATCCAAATTTTGTCACTTCTATGAAATAGCAAAAAAAATTAGGTCTTCTCATGTGTAACTGATAAAATTGATCTATTTGAAAATACTATAAAATGCTAGAATTTGCATCTTCAAATTTTTTTTCACTCTCAGCTAAAAGAAGTTAATGCTATAATTATTTCTTTCAAATTCTCATTTCTCTCAGAAAAAAACTCTCATATAACAAAATGAACTTGGTTATTTTAAAATGTCAGTAATTTGACATACTTTTTTTTCTTTCATTCTTTGTTAGTTAGTAAATATCCTTTGTTTATTTGGTAAGATTTGAAAAAATAAGACGCAAATCATCCGATCATTTAGTCTTTCTCTTTGTTTTCCTCTTCCTTTGTCATGCTTAAACTTTATAATTCAATTCAAAAGCAACAATATATTTAGTTAGCAATAAATTGTCTATTATTATGCTCAAATTTGATGATTCAATTCAAATATTAGTGATAAATAGTTGAACAGTACAAACTTCACGTCGACAAATATTGCTAATTTAAAAAGCAGAAAACATTGCTTAATAAACTAAGTTGGAAAAAAAAAAACAAAAAAAAAGTGTGTGTGTGTGTGTGTGTGTTGTTTTTGTAAATAAATGCACTTTTAACATTTAAATAGCAAAATAGTGCTGAAGAAGAAGCATATAAACAAAGTAGCAACCAATTATCATTGCTGTGTAAAAGAAAGTTAAACAAAATTTCCGAGAATGAAAAAATTTTAGCAGTTTTGAAAATAATGTTAAAAATGTTCAAATTTCAAATTCCATGTCACAACTATAATCACCATTTTATTATCGCTTGATCAACTTATCTGATCGAACAAACATATGTTTTTGTAATTGTATGCACTTTTTGAAAAATTCTTATCACAACAAAATGGTTCATCATCAAAAATGATTTAAATTTTGTATATGAAGAAGTATATATGAGAAGAAGTAAGAAAAATTAAAAAGAATTTTATTGATGAAAATTTAAAATTTTTATTTCTTAGGGTTAGACGTGATAAGTAATTAAGCAATTAGTAATAATTATTGAATCAAAAACAACAAACTAGTGCATTCCTCAGCATTTTCTTATAGTTTATGCTAATCAAATAATAAAATACTACAAGTTACTCCGCTAATTATACTCACTTAATCAGTTCTTTTCCTCTCATCTTTCCAATTAATTATTTACCTGATTTATTTACCTGTACTGCAAAAGTGTTGAAAATCTTCCATCACAAGTTGCACTAATCCATGGTGGTATTACATTTCTTCAATTTCGTCTAGTTTTTTGCCTTTGCTATCCAATCACAACCAATACTATAAAATATAATTTCATGACACAATTCATTTTCACAATTCATTGTTGTGAATTTTTGTAAATCTTTGAAATAAAATATTTCATTTTAGGCTATCGCTTTACTATCACTCACCTATTTCTCTATTAATGCCTTTTTAAATCCATCAAACTTACAACTGTCTTAATTTTTGTTCCAAAACTTAGCAAAATTACACTGTGTGATTGCTTTCTCTATCAAAATGATTCTTTTTTCCCTTTTTTTTTTCAGGTGATGTAATGGAAATACCATTCAAATACCTGCACAGGCCACAGCAATCAAGTCAGCGTGATTTCGTTATACAAACCAGCAAGTTTCGATCATTGGGTGTTGATATCGACTTTTCCATTCTTTGTGGAGGGTATATTTTATTAAATTTGAAATTTATCAAATATGTAATTATTAAATATTTCTTAAAATATTAGTTTACATTTATATCTTCTCATTTGTACATTTATTTAAAATGAAACTACTTTGCTTTTTTATTTCAAACTATTAATTGATTCAATTTTTGAATTTAAAAAAAGGTTAAAAATGTATTTTGCAGCAAGCGAGTACAAGGGTGGCAATGTCCAAATGTTTCGATAGGTGATCAAATCGAATTTTTCGCTAAAGTATTCTTGAACGAGTGCAAATCAGGAGGCGATATTGCGGTTTCTATTGGCGCATATGGTTATCAAACCGTTTCTGCTATGTATATCACACCATCATGTGGTTGTGAATGTGAAAAAGTGCAGAATCAGGTTATTTTATGGATACATTATATCTTTTCCAGATGTATAAAGCAGTTTTAATGTTTTACAAAAATTTTTTTTCAAGCAGAATATAAAATTTTAAGTAAAATTCTCTCATATTATTTAAGCGAATTTTTCAAGGAAAAGCTATCACCATTATGTTATGGCGCAGGTGATTTAATTTGTGGTGTATGTGAATGTCAACCAGGTAAAGGTGGAAATCACTGTGAATGTGACTTAAAGCAGCACAGCGCCTTATCAGCTCAGGAATTGGAAAATAGATGTAGAAAGTAAGAATTGATAATTATATGATTAAATTTTAATTCAAATAAATAGAATTTAAAGGAGTTAAAAGTGATATTATAATATTATGCATACTTTAAAAGATATTTTTATTCATAGAAATTCAAGTTAATTTATAATTCATACCATAGCATGATAAATCTCACCAAATAGCTTGATAAGATATCATTCTAATAAATTAAAGTGGAAAAGATTAAAGCAAACGTTTATTATCATTTTAGAACTCCGAAAGATTTAGTTTGTAGCGGTAATGGTCAGTGTAAATGCGGTAGCTGTGATTGCAGCGTCGAACACGTAAGTGTATTTAGCGTTTTACTAAATCAATTTTACCCAATACTAACTTTAGAATTATGTCTATTATTTGAAAAAGAGTTGAGATACACCGAAATTCCGTTATATACGCTGAATACGTAGGCATGGACAACTGATTATCTCTATTTTTTTGGAATTTTAAATTTATTTATTTGTTAAAATGAAAAAATTTTCCTTTGACTGCAGTATTTTTAGTTGAATTCAAAATTCGACTTTAATTTCGAAATTTAAAAAGATTTAAATTCGAATACAATAATAAAAAATATAATACAATATTTATTATACATTGATCTACATATCGATGCAATGCAATATGAGGAAACTTTTGCAGAATTCAGTTATTATAGGTTCGTGGAGATCATTGCGAATGTAAAAATATGTCATGTCCAACTTCTAATGACAGAATGTGTGCAAGCCAGGGTGAATGCAAATGTGGCAAATGTCATTGTGAAGAAGGTTATGCAGGTGATGATTGCTCGTGCACTCTCGATACTTCTTCATGTCTAGAAGGCGGAGTAAGTTTCAGGAAGAATTGTGAAAATTTTTTATTTTATATTAAAAATTTTGCATATGCGTTTTTTTTTTTTCAAATTATTTATATGAAAAAAAAAAATTTATTTTTGTGCAAATGTTTTATTTTCTATAGTATGAGCGTGTGTGAATCAAATTTTCTACTTATTTCTTTATTGTATCTGTGTTTAACTTTTTTTCCTGTGGATTTTTTTAAAAATTTAGGATGTAAACTTTATTATCAACATTTCACTCTTTAATTGTTTAATGTAGCTTATCGGAATTTTTGTTTTTCTTTTTCCAGAAAATTTGCAGTGGACAAGGTAGCTGTGAATGTGGAAAATGCGTTTGTTATGAAGGTTTCACAGGATTAACTTGTGGAGTAGTGGCTGAAAATGAGGCATTAGATGATGAAATGCCTGAATCGTCTGATGGTGAGATGGATGAATCCTCAAAAATGATGTAAGCAAAGTCGGATATGATCAATTTCAAGAAGAGAATTTAGATGAGGTAACTGAAAATAAGGTGAAGGAGGGCGAAGAATATGCTGAAGCAACAGAAGGATGTGAAATGGATGGTCAAGAAGGTATGAAAGGTGTGAACATAATTCGAAAATTTAATTATTAACTATTTCTATTCTATTTGTATTGTTTTGTTTTTTGATCAGAAATTTAAAAAAATTAATGCATGAAAAAAATCAGCAAATTCGAAAAAAAAGGAAAAAACAAAAAACAAATGAAATTATTATTAAGATTGAGGTTAAGATTTTAAAACATAATAAAAGGATGGTATTTTCAATATTACATTTTTTTCGAACCATTTTTTTTATAGCTGGTGAAACATTGCTATCAGTGGATGATGATACTGGTAGTACATCAGCTGAATTAACTGAGACAAGAGTTGAAGCTGGTGACAGCAGTAATGATGATGATGAAGGACAAACTGCTGGTTGCTTATGGATAGAAATTCATTCATTAATTTTATTAATATCATTAATGATGCTTTTTTGGCCTTAAATTCCATCGCTTTATTATCAAATAATTTCTATTCGAAATTGATTCTCAACTCAACGATCTTTCAATATCCTAGTCTGAATTTCCTTTCATTTATTGTTAATTTAAATTTTTAAAACAAAATGCTTTTATTTATTTCATTCCATCAGCAGTAATTAGTTAAAATGATATAAACGAGGAAGAGAAGGTCAATCATAAACATTTCGATTTTTTTTTTTTTTTTTGAAAACTAATGCATGAATGTCTCGCTTCCATTATTTTACATTAATCTTTCTCACATATACAAATGTTTAGTGCGATTTTGTCCTTTGCTTTTTTAATTTTTCTTTTTTTTATTAAATATACGGTGAAAAATTCGTCATTTTTCATTTTATTGAAATATGATTCGCTGAAAAACATTTGCTTTCATTAAAAGCCATTTCTATTTTCAAAAGGAGATAAATGAAAATAGTTTGCATAATAGCTGAAAATGATTGGTTATCAAAAAGGATTATAAATTTGGTCCATTTTTTCACTTTTTCAACAAATTTGAACAATTCCAAATTAGCATTATCCTCTTAAATCTCAGAGTAATCCTACAAAAACTGCCTTTTAGAATCATAATTTTCAATTGGCATTTCTTGATAATAGCTTATTCGTTCTGCTTTTTTCTCATACTTTATTGTTGTTTCGGAAAAATTTGAGGACAAAAATGGCTCATTTTAGATTATATTTGGAAATTTTTTAAGTGGTATAAATAAGCTATTTGAATTGGATGTGTCATATTTGTCATCTTGAATTTTTTTCGTTCTTGATGATAGCTGCAATATTTTTAATGATTATCAGTTGTATTTCTAATTTCTCTAACTTTTGAATTTTAGTTTACAATTTGACACTTTTTCTCCCACCAATAATTATGCTTTTTGTATGATGTTTGCTAAATTTTCCAATAAGTAAAAATGTTAAAATAAATATAGGATGCGAAATTCCTTATTTGTGATTAAATATTTACAATTAATTTTTTTGGAACTGTCACCAAACCACGATTATTTGACATTCTTAACATATCAAATAATCAACAAATTCATCAAATGACTATTTGGTATTTAATTGCTTTATAATTTGACTTTGGCATACAAATAGTATTGGACTTAGATAATTATTGTGCGTATAACTAATTTTTCATGTGCCTTTCTTGCTTTATCTTTTTTTCAAAAATAAATGAAAATTCAAATCTTTTCTTTAAAATTTTTGTAAAGATTCCATTTTTTTTTTTATAATAATGAATTTCTGTTCTTTTTTTTAAGTTTTAAAAATTATTCATTTATTTCTAAACAATTTTACATGAGACATTTTCGATTTTATGTCTCGTTTTAAATGCTGTTTAATTTGAAAATCATTATGATTCCTTTAGCTAAGATCGAAAATACAATGAAGATTTTTAGCAATTCATAAATTTAAGAATATTATATTTGCAGTGAAGTGCTTATACTTAAAAATAAAACATTATATCATTCTATTGATACCCCACATGGGTTTTTGTCTTAAATTACGCATTTTTTTTTTTCTATCAACAAATTACCACTTAAAGTTCGATCTAATGCTTATTTACTTTGTTTGGAGTATTAATTTATACCGTATAAAAGTTTTTGCTTAAAATACTCAAATACTGAAAATTTGTTTCCCACTCACATTAAAATTTTTACAATATTGATTGAAGATTTCTAATTAATACAATTTCCGATTTCTTGCTCTCACTCAATGGAGTATCTTCATTATCTCGATAAAAATCATATATAATTTAAGATGCTAGGCCTCATTTTATATCTTAACATATGTTGTCATGAAAGGTTGTCTGGTTGATATTTATTGAATAGTTGCAATACTTCCTATGGGAAGATTAATAAACCTTTATTTTTCTAGAACGTAATGTTAACAAACCGAGCAATAAAAAAAGTGAAGAAATTTATAAAAGAAGACCGGAGGAATTGAAATTGGTTAACCGAGTAGTAATCGACCTTAAAGACAAAAAATAATTGTAATTTTTAGGATTGAATTTTATATGAGTGGTAATTGGGCGTGTCTAAGATAAAAGTGTGAAGAATCGGAAATGTTCATGAGAATTGAGAATTTATGATATGAGATTACATGTGTAATAAACCAAAAAAACTAGATTTAAAGAGAGATAATTTAAGATACTATAAGATTGTTTTACAATGTCTGAAGAGTTGGAAGTGTCTAAAAAAAATTGAGAATTTACAATGTGAGAATTGAACGTATCTATGATGAAAATCACATGTGAAAAATCTTAAGAAATTAGATTTATGTAGAGATAATTTATGATATTATGGGATTATTTTTAGATAGGAGTTTTCGCGAAATTATAATTCGCGACATATGTCGCATAAAATTTTTTTATTTTGTTCCAGCGCTATGAGTAACACACAAAACGATGAATCAGTGTTCATAAAATTGACATTAATTCTAATTTCAGTTAATTAATTAAGATGAAAACTTTTAAAAACTAATTCTACTTCTAAAAAAAAAAAAATTTTCAGATATTTTCTAATTCTAAAAAAAAAAAATTCTAAAAAAATTTTCTGATATTTTGATATTTTTGCCTATGTATAAACTTAAACCATAATTTTGTGCATATATCTCAAATAAGGTGAAGGATTTTATTGTGTTATTCTAAAAGAGAGAAAGAGAGATAAAAAGAGAGGTGAAATTTTTGATGTCGAAAAGATTGAAGCCATTGTCCACTAAGGAAAAGAATAATTCAACAACAATAATTGTGAAATATCACAGCGATACAGGAAATGCGTAGAGGAAGAAATTAAGGACTGAAATTATAAATGTCAAACGACCAATATTCCATCTTCTCTTTAAATTGCAATAATCAACCTTTAAATTGCAACAATTTGAAGTCATTTCATTATATATATTATCATCGTTCAGTAATATAATTTTCGTAAATTTGATTAATAACCAATCACTAAATGGGTATTAAAATTTCTCACTGATATGAGAATATATTTCTGTAATACTCTGTCTTCCAAATCTTTGTTCCTTTGTAACATTCAATTTAAAATGAAATCAAAACTTTATGATATGGATTAAGCTGATATCTTCATATCAGTGATCAGTTTTGATCCATTCCTGCAAATGTGTTAACTGAAATTTCTTAATATTGAAAGATTATTTCATCCATACAAGAAGTAGCATAAGTTTAATTTTCGTGTCACATTTTCTTCATCATATCATATCTACTATGTCACATTTTAACTATTATATGGTACATTTCATAGCAAAGTATAGGATTTCATCAAATAAAATGTAAAATTGCATACTTTTGAATAAAAACATAATTAAAATGTCTTCAATTTTCCTGCTTGAAATAGCAATTTTTATTTTCATTGAAAATGTAATAAAAATTATTCCTAATATCTTCAAGTTATTACGGTTAACTCTTTAAAATTTTACAAGTTCATTATCGTTTCTAATTATTTATGAAATTTTTTGCCGCTACTTTTTTAGAATTTTAAAAATCTAGTTTTAGAACAAAGCAAATTTTGATAGAGTAAAACTAAAATTAGAAGTTTTAGAACTTACAAAGTGCAAAGCAGTTATGTAGTGATCGAATCACTCTAACATGAAATAAAGTGTAGAAGTTTTGTTGAATTAATAAATACAACCAAGCAACCAATCCATAGGTTTGTCAACATTGAATTGATTACATATCCTTTTATTGTCACACAATGTCTTTCGATTTTATTTTACTTCACTGATTTATTGTTTGTGGTCAGTTAAAGTTAGAGAGGAAGAAGTGATTAGAAAACTTTTAGTTCTGATCAAAAGAGAATAATAAACTCAAATATTTTCTTTTAATAATGAAATTTTTGCTAAAACCATCGTTTTAAGACTTTCATTTGCAATAACTATATCGTTCTATTCAAAAATTTCATTTAAAATATTAATATAGCTAATTGACTGTCACATATTATATTTAAAAGTTTTCATTAGAAACATCAAGGATTGTTTTTCTTTTGCTATTGCAGCAAAAAAATTATCTTTTTTTCGTGCACAACGAATAAAACTTAATCAAATTAAATAAACGTCAAATAAACTTTTCTTGATATAAATTCCAATTTTAAGAACAACTAAAATAAGATAAAAATGTAACCATTTTATTGTTTTTATATGTAAGTAATAAATAAGTAAGCTTCTAATTATCAGTTTAATATTAATTTCATGAATTGATAACTTTTGAGAATGAATTATGATACGTTAATATAGGACATAATTTGAATTAGAAAAATATTGGTAAAGTAAGTTTGAAATAATAATCAATATGTTTGAGCATTTGTATTATTTAAATGATGCTTGTGATGATTGGCTGGTTGGTTTGGTTGGTTGGTAATGAATTGTGTTGTTTACAAAAGCGGAGAGTTGGGTCTTGAATGAAATGATTCAATTTTGCATTGAACGGAGTGCTTGTCCTTTGCTATTTTCTACTCATCCTCAATTCTCTGCAAGAAATTTATTAAAAATTTATGAATTTTTCAATTTTTTCCCTTTAAATGCTAACAATCATCATCGCTTGCAATGACACCACTTCAAAATTCCCTTTCCTATCATTCATTACACTATATATGTATAATTAAACTTTCAAAAATATTGAAGAAATTTTTATTTTGTACAGTTTTTGCAGAAATAAATGATCAAATAAGCCATTCACTAATAACTGATAAGCTAGAGCGGTCGTTAATAGTAAAATTAGAAAGATAAGAAATGACGCAATACGATTAAATTCTTTGATCGTACATATCCATCAGATCTTTAAGTTCACTTTTCCACTATGCTTTCTATTGCAAATTAATTTAATTATAGGTGATTTCGATTCATTTATTCATATTTTTCATTACAGATTTGCTTTCATTTCTTCGAGATGAGTATTAATTACTTCATAGAAATAGTTTACTAATTTGTTTAACCTTTTTTGTTTAAAGTTAAATAATTTTCAGATTTTAATAACTTATTGTGTTTAAATTCATTTCTATCGTTCCTATCTCTCTCATTTTGTTTGCCATTTCTTTTCATTCTGTTTATAATCATGAATTCAATCGATTAATTTAATACGAAGCTACACGAAACTGGATATGAAAAGTCCAGCTTAGCCTATTTATGAGGCCAGTTGTCAGTCACAATTTTGTTTATACCTCATAACCCTCCTAACCTTAATTTCCCGCAATTTTCTTTTTTTTTTTTCAAATTTTTAAAACAACTTTTTTTTCTACGTTTAATAATTTAACACTATTTTTAGATAACTTCTGATAACTACAAAATATTTGTCTAAATTGCTTCCATAATACAATCAATTTTTTAAAATCGATTTTATTTTCATCAGTGATATCATTACTGAATGTAATTGAATGGTATCTAGAAATTTATTATTCCTCAAAAGCTTAAATTAAATGCCTAAAAAACAAGAAGTGAAACAATCATTCAATAAAAAAAACCATTCATTAATTTTTCAATTAATTCCACGACCAAAAAAAAGATATATTTTTAGGATAGTTTTTTTTTTTTTAAAAAAATTTTAAAAGTTGTAAAAGAAAAAATTCTTTGAAAAAAATACGTGCAGCAAAATTGTTGCATTTCTATAACGGAGATAAATTTTCTTTTTCTTCCGGAAACCAAAATTTGTATTAGCATTGACCTATCAGTTTTATTTTTTTATTCATTGCATTACAGATGTATGTTATAATACCTGCCTGTTCTACAAATTTTTCAAAAACTCATCATAAAATGTTATCTTGGGCTAAATAGCTATGCCAGTTACTGCTGATCTTAACCATGTCGCGGATTTTAGCATTGCGAAGCACTAAATGAATGTTAACAATGCTTAATATAGCAATCCATTGATATCTTTTACAATTCATCGTAATGGTTTAAGTGACCTTTGATCTTATATCAATTCATATACAATAAGCATCTACCACGTAATGTTTATTGCAACTCATAGTAGCCACTTATCATAATGTCTAGACAAGTCATTGTATTTTCTTTCGTGATACCCATTTTTAAACCTATTGTTAAAGTTACTTACTATCATCCTTTGTACAAGAATGTCTAATTATAAACCACTCCCACATTTTAACACATATAATGTAAGATAATTGCTATATAAGGATCACCCTTGTCAAAAGATTTAGTATATGTGTAATTTATCGCCAAGGACCGACGATTCCAATTTCAGTTGTTTTGTATCAACGTATTGTCTTATTACTTCTGCTAATAAAGAACTTGGATTATATTTCTGTTACTTCACGCATTTACATTTACATTTACATCCAAGACAATCTCCCTGCGATCAAACACCTCTCCCAATATTATTAATTAAATAATCAAAACCTTCCACGACAAGCCATTGTCTCGTTCTACCAAATTTTCTTCAAAACCAATGAATAATTTTTGTTGAGGAAAGGAAACACTGTTTATATTTCCAAGAGAAGGAAACGGTGTGATGCCTTCTTATTTTCTACATCATTTCTATCAATTTTTGAATTTGAGGTAAGGAGCATAAAAGTTGAATAAATTAAAATTTATACTTTTCGAACCATGGATTCATCCATTCATATTTCATATTACCATTCATATTACGAAACCAAAAAAAAAATGCGACATAATTTTGGTCATTTTAAAATTAAAATGATAGCACAGTTTATACAAGTCTTTATGCATCATATCATCAAATTTAATGTACCCAAAATTTGCAATCAAATTTTTGTGACAATAATTCGGAGGAAAATGGAAGGTTACTGGATGGGAAAGAAGAAATAAGTAACATTTGAATGAGCTATCAGATTGTTCGATTAAAATGAAATGTATGTGGTAATTTCTAGTCAATTTTGACATGACATGCAATGATGCAAGAAAGAGGGAAGAGAAGATTGCGCCAAATAAAGATGTGTGGAAGGAAAGAAATGAGGGAGTGACTTCTTTCATTTGCATATTTCCATCCAGGCTGGCCAGTTTTCTGTCACTTCATAAATACCAATGCGACATTTGTCATATCTATTCAAAATATATGATTTATTCCTACTAATCAGTTATGGATGAAATATCCTAAAGCGCAGAAATTACTTCGTTCGACTCAATTTCACTTCCTTTAGCACTTGGTCTACAGTTCTCTTTTCTAATTTCATTTCATTCCTTTTCATTTTACAATGAATAATTTCATACAAAAAAAAAGGTTAGATTTTATTTATATCTTTTTTCTTTTTCATTTTTTGAATTTCATAAATTTTTAATAGCTAAAATCTCTATACTTCAAACAAAATGAATTATAAAACGATGTGAGTACAACGATATGAACAGATGAATGTTTAGGTGCTAATCAAAATTAAAAAATCATTTCATTTTAACTATTGGTTCATTAAACTGTGATATTTATTTTAAAATTGTTGGTTATCTTTTGTTTGTAATTATGTTTTTTTGTAAAGTCTGTTTGTAAAGTCTAAAATATTTTAATCATTTAAAAAAGTTCTGGTCATGATAAACATTTCCTATTCATTTTAGGAATAAAATTAAATCGTTAGTTATCGGAAATTTTCTCAAATTCAGTCTAAATTATTTGCAATTTTTAATAACGATAGTGCTTGAGATTGACAAAAAATAAAATTCTACAATATTTTTGATAACATAAATATTTTTAATAATATAGAGAATAAGTCTATGATAATTACTACGTGACAGCTTATTATTGATGTACAAAAATCTTCTTTAAAGGTTAGCAAGAATTGTCAGGTACTAAACTATAAACTTTTTTGAATTGCTATAAATTTCAATATATTCATCTTTCCTCTCTTAACATCATTTATTCCGTTATTTCTAAACAGTTTCTCATTTTCATATTATACTATAACAGTGACGTGAAATGTAATAAATATGATTGAAGAAAATAAAAATGGATGCAAAATGTCATTAATTCCTCTTTTTTTGTCGCTATTAGCGTATCCTTGAAATACAATTCTCTTTTTGTATGAATCATTAGAAATGAATCGTTGAACATTTGACGACATCGTTATTTGTCTATGAGAAATAATCAAAAGTAAAATCTTTAAATAATAATTCACTTATCATATTGCTACAGTGATAAAATTGGTTAATTGTGAAATGATACTGATAAGTAGTAATCAAAAATGTTCCTAGTAAATTATAATACGATTTTTATTGTTTATATTAATATGAATCATTCATTAGAAGTTGATCAACGAAATGATTCACTGGTTTGCTTTTTTTTCGATGTTAGAAAGATATAAATTATTCTTGCGATTAATAATCCTTAGTCATTTTGTAAATTACAATGATTTAAAACTTTCTTATTAAAATTCTTTTTTAATGCAAACAAACATTCATGTATTTCATATACATCACTCTGTGCATCTACATTTTTCATTCCTCTTTTTTTTCTCTTTCTGATTTGTGAAATTTACCGCTTATTCACTTACTTTTCAATCTTTTAAAAATCGTTTTTCACTTATATATAACAGTATTTCAAATTTTGCCATTTTCAATGAGCCATAAAATTTGGCAAAATAGTTTTATTTATTCAAAGAGAGTATCACATAACTGCGCACATACAAATTGGTTAATTAAATTTTTTGTTACAGGAATTGATTTACTTCAAATTATTATAGGAATGGATTCAAAAGGACTATGAAAAGAATTTACATTCCATGTCTTACACAAAAGAAATTTAGCAATGAAAAATGTTTGAGATTATAAAATTCTGCAAATCTTATTATGACATAAATTAAATCATCGTTTTTTTTCTCATGTTCTAAGAGTTCTTAGAAACGTTGTAAAAAAAAAGAATCATTTCAAACTTTATCACTCATATCTTTCTTGAAATTATACTTGTTTGATAGAAAAAAAAAATTTAATATCTACAAATTTGTTTGTGAAATTATGTAAAGTGCTGAAATTAAAGAGTAAAATGTGAATTATCGGTTCTGCAAACATCCATTAAAAGTAGATTCGAAATATCAATACTGAAACGATTACTGCTTTAATTTGTACTAACGCTTTTTTTCTTGCATTTTAAAAATTATTTGAGCAAAATTCTTGAAAAAAAAACTTCAACAGATTGGAAAAGGAAATTTATTTAATGAAATCATTGATAATTAGTAGGATTTTAGGATATTTCATTGTTGTAATTTTTTTTTGTTTACAAACTTTTGCAAAATAAACTATTGTCATTTTTCCTGATGATTATTGATGACTGTAATGAAACAAAAGTAAACTATCTTTGTTGAGATTTGCTGAAGAAAACGATACTGTCGAAAAAAATATTATTCGACTACTCGTTTTAAAAAAAAAGAAACACCCAAATTAAAAAGAAAAAACAATATTTGAAATTGTGCGTATTTATGCATGAGTTTAAAAAAAAAGAAATGCAAAGTACTGTTATTATTTATGTTGTATACAATATAAGAATGTTAAAGGATTTAAAAAGTTTAAAAAAAATATTTGATTCCAGAAATTATTCCGGAAATTACTGACAGCACCTTATTGCTGTCCGAATGCTGCTCAATTTGCATATCGCTAGTGTTACAAATTATTACCGCTACTTTATCTTGTACTACAGCTAGCTGTGCTAGTGCTAATTGCATCATTGGGAATGTCTGAAGTAAATAGCGCCACAGTATCCACAACGACTATTTTAAAAAGTACAACTGAAGCATCTGATGATGATTGGAATGCCGATAAAACAGGTACCATTGTGGTTATTTTGCTGGTAAGTATTCTTTTTTTAATTTGAAATGAACAGATTAATTTTTTGGTGGTAAAATTTCTAAATTTTCACTTGATGATGATCATCATTATTACTTTCAATTAGAGAAAGGACGAAAGGTGTAGGCAAAAAGAGAAATTTGAAAAATATTTTAAGAATACAAATTCAAGGCAGTTAATGCTAATGCTTTTCAAATTTTGTCTTAATATGATGGAGAAATTACCTTGTTACAAAATAAGGTAAATCATATATCAGACGGACACTTAATGCAAAATTTATTGTAGTGACGAGTAAAAGCAATAACATGAAGCATCAATTCAAAGAAAATCTGTAATTTGTTATAACAAATTTCTTTTGAATTTTGGAATTTGGAATTTGTCATCTCATGCTTTTTTCAGAAATTAACGAATGATGGAGTGCGACTTATAGGAGATAATAAAACCCAAATATTTTGGTGCTTGAAAATTTTCTATGAATCGACGAAAAATAGATTCATCAGATAAGACAAAATTAAGAATTATTGTAAAATTTGATAACTTTTCAGGTTATGCTTCTTAGTCTCATTACTGCTGGTTATGTTGGCTATCGTAAATTGAAAGAACGACGTCGCAATCATGGCGAATATCGGCCACAGTTTGCGGAATATCAACATGCTAAAAATTTGCCTTATTTACAGTATCGAAGGACTTATTTAATTTCAATAATGTATAAAAATTATATGCAAACTTTCGTAGTCTTATTTTTATAATGATGAATAATGCACATTTTATCAATAATGGTTGCAATAACAAAACTTTCAGCATTTTTCTGCAGGAAACTATGAAATTGAAAAAATTCATACCGTAATTTAAAATAATTTAAAATATTTTAAACTTCAATAGATTATGATAAAAATAATTTACCATTATGAAAAGGATATAATACAACTGAATAATAATTGTTAAATGATGTTAATAAAACGAAAAGATTTGAGTCATTCATTGAAAATACAATCTTTTCTTTATCTTTTGAAAACAAAATTTCAAAAAAAGGAAAAATCATATTTCAGTAAAATAATAAAATAATGATTTCTGACTATGACAAAAAAGTGAACGGAAACAATCCTGCAAAATAAGCTAACTTTTTCATCCATGTCAGGATTCGTCGGTGGAAAACACATCCAAAAATGCAACAGAATCATGGATTGCTTATAACTAAATCTGTTGCGGTCAATTCTGTAATGTTTTTAGCTTTTTGTAACAACACTGGCCATTCTTAAGAGATCCTCATAATCACTATCCGAATCGCCTCCAAATCCTGCAATCATTTTCTGCAAATGAAAACTAAACTGAAAAAATGCTAAAAATCAGAATATCAACAATTAGAAATTTTTGTTTTTCCAATTTGCTACGTCTACATTTTGCTGCGTCTACATCCTTCTGAATTAAGCATTTGTAAGTGTACACCTTGGAGGATAGTAATCCATTCACCAAATTATAACAAATAAATAGCTATTGAAAAGTCCATTGATTTTCTAAGAATAACAAAATTTGAGATACGATCATGTTTAAGAATAGGATTTTTTTTCGGTGTAGATTTAGTACAAGAATATATTGGTGAATTTATACATTCAATGCAAGAAGATAAGTTAAATTAGACAAAACTGATTAAATTAAGCGTCTCAAATGGAAACACAACAACATGATGATAGAATTTGACTTTTACTAAGTTCCAAACTAACCAAGTTTTGATAACATTCACTCCAAAAATTTTGAGCAGATATCAATTTCGATGCAACCAAATGTTTGTATATTTCTTGCAATTTGTTGCGCTCTAAAATCTTCTTCTTTGCTTCTAGCTTTTTTGTTTTATTGTACTTTAACGATTGTATAATATTCTAAAAGTAAATATGATAAGCATCGAGTTCATCAGTCAAAAAGTTTCGGCTGTTGTATAATCGAATATCAGGAATTTCTAAAAGAAAGTCTATGATTTAAAGTAAACCAGAGCACATTTACCTGACTAACAATTTATCTATGACGTATAAGAACCTGTTGCAATATTTCTTTTACCAAATCGCGATGTTTAACATGCACCTGAAGAATATATGATATTCTTCTCACATGTAATATGGAAAACCTTCATACAAAAAAGTCTCATGAATTTGACAGATTAAACAAACAACTAATAGACTAATAACGTGCTGATGAATACATTTTAAAGAGACAAAATCATGAAACCATAGATGTTCATGCACAATAGCTATTAATTCGAATTCCAAGTCTACCATGAATAATAACAAATCAAAACTTGCTTCCTTCAAAAGTGGATTAACGAAAACAAATGTTGCTTGTTCTTCATTATGTTTACATATCTGGAGCTGTGTTTTTTGTTTTATTTGGTGGCGATATTCGTTGTCCTGGAATCCAGAAAGCATTCCATAAACAATGAAAAGGATGAAATACTGAGGTGTTGATAAATAACAAGGAAAATGCATAGTCTACATAAAAAAGCATATCTTGTATTTCAAATCCAATTTCGAAAATTTAGAACAAAATTATGTTCTTTGCTTGGGTAAAAAAAGGAAAAATTAAAAAAAAAAAACACTAAAATTTTTAATCCTTTAAAGCAGCAACTTATTTAAATCCCGTACCATATTTCTTCTGATTTGGTCTATCAGCTAACTTTCTTAGCTATTCGAAGCACTTCAATAACGCATCTCTAGCGAAATTCTTACCTTTAATATCGCTGAAAAGGACGACAAGTTTTTCATCCCAAGCGTTGTCCAACCATTCAACCCGATCTTCATAAACATAAAAGGTACCAATAGGTGATTTATAAGCACTTGGCATGCGATATTTCACATGTTCGACACGCAACAGTTAAATCTTTATTAGACATGGCTGATATCCTGTCTGATATCTTGAAATCATTGCACAATGAAATTTTCACAAGTTTATAGAAGTATGATTTTTACGGATGTAATAAAATACATAGCGCATGATACAGTGAGTAAGATGTTTAAAAAAATGTGAGTGCAAGTATGAGCAGATATCTGGAATTCTGGAATCTGGAATGATGTACGTAGGAAGAATTGAAGATCTAGAATTAGCAAAGAGAAACACCACGAAATAAAAGGCAGCGGAGGAACTACTGTAAGAAGGAAGTTCATAGACATCGAGGAATTTTACTCTTTCACAAAAAATCACGGATTAATAAAAAAACCAAAAAAAAATATGTCGTAAAAGTAGCGAAAAAAAATATTACAAGGGAAGCAACTGAAAAAGAGAGAGGGAATGAGAATGATAGCAAAAGATCGGATAAAAAAGACTGTGAAACAAACAAGACACAGCATGATAAAGTATGCGAAATAACACGCTACAGACATCAAGAGACATGCTGAAATATCGCAATGATAATGATACTCTGCAGCAGTGAAAATTTTAACCTCCCAGTTCACTGTTTTCATACCAAAATTCAAACTAATTTCTCATTATGATAATTATTTGGTAACATTTCAAATTTTACCCATGATAAATTAAGATGGATTAACTTGATTTCCATTTTGTATATTTACACAGACTGAGAACGGGCGTTTTATTTGCTTAATTCGTTGGTATTTCATCACTTAAATTAATTAGTAGATTGAAATTGGCAATTTTTGCAGAGCTTGTTATTTAATATTGATTCTTCGAAATATTTAATTTGTTTTTCTATTCAGCACATTCAAAATTTAACTTGTGTGTGGGATGGTATGGTTACCGTCAATAAATTTTAGTTATAATTTCTAATTTAAAGAAATCGTACTCCAAAAAGTCGAAATTGCTCATAAAGATTGAAAAAAGATATTTTAATAAACAGTCTAATTCACTTTATTGAGGTCCCTGTTCATTTATTGAGGATAGAAGGGCGATAATTGTCGACAGATCCTGTTCATTCTCTCTTATACTGAAAGGTATCCATACAATTTATTCCTTTAAAAGTGTTCACCAGTCATACATCTTTTTCAGGATTTTTTTAAAATTTCAATTTAGTATTTTAAATCTACATCTTTTCTTTCCCATCTAGTTTAATTCCCTGTTATTTTATCACTGAAATTAAAAACAAGAGTTATGAGTAAAAAAAGTAATTATTTGTGAATAATAAAGCTTAGTTTAGTTGCTTCATATCTTCCATTCCATTAAAAAGAGTTTATTTGATTTGTCGAAAAGGAAAAAAAATCAAAAATTAATTTGAATGAAATTTCGTTTAAGTCAATCGTTTTTTCTCTTATTATTTCCTTTTTTTTTTTTAAAAAAAAATGTTAATAACTGTTAGAGTTAGCTTTACACTTCTAGAATTCCAGGTTTTTGACAAAAGAGAGGAGATTCAAACAAATAATGTCTTCCAGAAAACAAAAAACTAAAAGAGCTCATAAGCTATCCGATGAATCCAATAAGAGCGCATTTGTTAAGGATACAATATTCTCAGCTCACTGTCTTGTATGAATCTTAAATGTTTAATAATATCACTTATTCATCAGAAGATTTTTGCGTGATCTCTTTGTTGTGCTTTTTTACATACGTAACATTATCACATCGTTTGATCAATGTATGACATGGGATGCCATTAGCCTTTTTTTTTTATTAGCTTCTATCACTGATTAATTATGAGTGCTTAGACTTGTTGATAAAACTAATAGAAGTTTAAATAGAAGTTCTAATTAATATGGGGAGATTTGAAATAGAGGAGAAAATATTAATCATTAAAACTAATTCTGGATAATAATTTTCCGTAAAGTTTGGAATGATAATTGGAAACAAATAGAAGCGCTATCAAAAAAAAAAAACCATTTGTCCAAGAAAAAAGAGGAAGACTACCTTTAATTTTTGTTGCATGCTATTGGTTTATTTAATTGTCGTACAGGTGGAAAATTCAGCAGATAACATTGAGGCAATGATAAAACTGCTTAAATGTAATCAAAAATGTAATCAAATATCAGTAATAAGTCAAGAAAAAATGGATGCATCTGAGGAAAGGTTATACTATTTTCCACTATTTGCCATTAAGTCAGAAAATACCTGATTTACATTTTTCTTTTTTTAACTTCTTTTAATTTATTAATAAGTTTTGCGATAATTTTCAGTCTATGGAGTATATTTTTGCCTACCAGCCTCATTCATACTATTATCATAAAATTCTTTGCTTAAACACATCTTATTTATTTTGCTAATATAAAATGCTTGATAACCATCTATTAGTTCATCTTTCTTCAACAAATTTTTTCTTCTTCGATCGAATTTTTACCTCTAGTTTTACAATATTCTTAATAATTAATTAAAATTTGCTTTAAATAACTGATATACTATTTGACTCATTAATTTGACACCAAGGATTAATATTACATCATAGATTTTCGACATTATTTTTTCCTGTGGCGTTCAGATAATGTATTTATATGGAAAACATAGCAGAATCTGAATGATCTCGAACAGTGCATGCATATCGTGTTTATCTCTTCAAATCTCTTCAAAAATGAGACTATTCTCTCTTCCTTCATGGAATTAAAAATTTAACTTCATATTAGGCCTCTATTTTTCAAAACAAAAAAAAAAATAATTTTATTGTTGTTCTCTTTAAAATACCGGAACGGAATTAAACAATGCAGAAATTAAAAATACTATTCAAAATCAAATTTACTCTGATATTACTCAAATAGATTTTTTTCAGGCTAAGCACAGCTACAGAAAAAAATAAAAATTTATCAAGAAGACAAATTCATCATCAGAAGATGGCAGTGAATATTCCCTTTTCTTTTTTTGAATAAAAAATTAATTTTCCGAAAAAAATCTGCAATTTTGAATTTTGAATTTAAATTCTCTTACTTTTTCGAATTCATTGTCAAGAATGGTATAAAAGAACTCTAAGAAATTTAGGCGATAAATCGAAATTATGTTGAGTAACTTTTAAAAGTATTTGGTATTAATGTCGGTCGTTCTCGTTATTTCAGGTTGAAGAACAGTCGAAAGATTGTAAGTAAATTAAACAAGAAAAATTATTTCTTATACAAACTTTTTTCTTCTCCCAAAATTACAGAAAATTTTGAGTTTAATTTCAGATTTTGCTGATAGAATACATCTTAGGAAATCATTAACAGTGGATTCGCGCAGAAAATTAATGGTTTGTTCTTAAAAAACCAATTCAAAAGATCATTTATGCGGTCGATAGGTTTTTTAAAAACAGTCACTAGGATTTTTTTATTATATTGTATTATTAGGTTTTTTTTTTTTCGATAGGTTTTTTAAAAACAGTCACTAGGATTTTTTTATTATATTGTATTATTGAAGTGATTCTTAGATATATATTTATTTTTCTTTACTTTGGAATTTGGAGTAGTAATTTCTTTGGAACAACTTAAATACTTCTGTAAAAATCAGTAGAATTATAACTTTATTCCAGAAAAAAGACATAAAATAATTAGTTATATACAATGAAAATTGCTTCTATAATTATTTTATTGTCGTAAAAATAATTTATCGCCGAGACTTGAAATGCTGTGAATAGTTAGTGACTTAATAAGCAATCCTAATACTGTTTTCAATAACATATGATGCAAATTTTATGAGAATTTTTAATTTATACGACAAATTCAGTTGAATGCATGTTGAATGCAATTAGCCGATTTTGTTTTATATCGGTTAAAAAACCCAGTAGATTACTAATTAATTGACTCTCCATCCATTCATTATAATTGCGAATGAGTCATTGAAGGCTAAGCAACAAAATGCATTGCCAAAACTACCGAAAATCACCGATGCAAAAGAAAGTATATTGTCGAATATGAAAGGTAAAATGGAAAGAGCAAGTGTGGTTCTTCAAATATTCTTTGTTAATCTATGTAGAAGCATTTGAATAATTTTTCTTGGCATCATTAGTATAACAAATCTATTCGAGAATAAATAATAAGTAATTATAAGACTAAAAAAATTTGTGTAAAAATGTTTTTGTGTTTTTTGTGTAAAAAAATTTGTGTAAAAAAAAATGTAAAAAGAAAAAGAAAAAAAACATTGATGCAATTAATAACTTTTTTTTTACACTCCATCTGTTATTGATTACAAATAAGTTATTACTTATCTAAAATCATCAAAATTTGCAAATAAAATTCTCATATCTTACTGACAATTACCGTAATTTATAACTAGAAGCAGCTTATAAAGAATGGTTTAAAGCTGTACAAGCAAATAATTTAGTTAATAATGAAAATGAGGTGTATTTTCTGCAGAGCCCATAAGAATTCACACAGTGATGCGCGTGAATCAAACACGTAAGGGTGAAACATATTTGGAACACAAAATTGAGCTCCTGGGGAATGATGGAAAAATTCAAAAACGTGACCTTACGTTACTGCAACCAAAAAGAATGCATTTGCAGCCAGCTGAAGTGAGTTAGTGGTTGATTTATTTAATTGAAGTTGACATGAAGAAATATTTATTTTAAATAATTATTTTTTTTAAATTACAACACTGAGAGTGATTGTAATGAAATGCTGGGTGCATAATAAAATGAAGTAATAAAATAAATGGAAACAAATTTTTATTGAATGTTTTAAGTGAATAGAATAAGCTTATTTTTAATTTCATAATAAAGTTTTATCAAATCAAAATTTTTGGTTAAGTAATCAGTTATTCCATACTAACATATAATGAGTTAGCATTGATGTTTATGTCAAATATTTTGTAGAGTGATAAAAAATACAATCGACCAAAATGTAAGTTAACTTTATATGCTTCTGATGGATATTTACTCCTGATTAGAATGATGAAGATTATGCCGGAAGATAAAAATATCGCTATGAACATTGTGCACGAAGAAACTCGAATTTATGATAGTGATAATGTCAATATCAATAGAGGTATTCTATATTTTATTATAAAATTGCTTCCCTTTTTTAAAAAAAAAAAAAAAAATCAGTTTTTACATAAAATGGTTTGTTTATATCTTTCACTTCTGCGGATTTCCAAAAATACTGCTTAGAAGAGACGAATGCATTTAGACAAATGAACAGAAGAGTCTTTTTTATGAAATATTTTTAATGAAATGTAAATGAGCACAAGATTTGGACCGTCACAAAGTTGCAGACTGAATGAAGAAACTGATCTGATTTTAGTAATTTATTATACAGCACCGTTAGCTTTAGTACCGGAAGCTACCAGTACTACGAGAAAGACAAGGAAAACAAAAGCGATCCAGAAATTTTGTGATCCAACTTATGCAAAATGCTATAATAGGACAATACTAGCAAAAGACGCGAATTACAAAATGATTGATTTGATCGAATTAAGATGCAAGGAGAGTAGCAAAGAGCCAAATAAAGTAAGTCTTTTCAGACGCAGATGAAAACATTATAAAATTATCAAGTAAAATCGCTTACTGTTTCTTGCCTTACCGGAATGCTTTCTGCTCTCACTCCATTTATACTTACTTTATTTCTCTTGACTTTTCAAAACTTGGACATTTCTAATTTGATTTTAGTTTTAACTCTTAAAAGAGAAATGATACATATCGATGAATGAGAAGGTGAAAAATTATTTCCATTCAAACTATTTCGTATACGCAGAATTACTTTAAAATTACTATAATGAAAATGCAACATAGCATTACTGGAAATATATACTTATCAGAAATTAATTGCAACCTCTAATGGTCACCACAACAAAAAAGACATGAAATCAGCTGAAACTAAAAATTGCGACTTCAAACAATTAGTTGGTTATGGTGAAGGATTATTAACCATTGAAACTATTTTGGATTTATTAGCAGTGACGAAATTAAAGGTTTTAGTTATAGCCTAATTCTAGAATTTTAAATGAACTATAATATGTATGATAACTCATTATATTCTTCAGAAATTTTCTATATAAATATTTACAATTATAAATGAGGACATAAAAAAAATTCAGAATGTTTAAATTTCTATATTTTTCTGGACAAATCATATGCATGGCATGAAATGCGTGATTACAGCACTGATATTTGTGAAAGCTATCCCGGATCTTTATTTTCCAGGTCTAACTTTTCAATTCCAAAATCATATCATATCAAAATATGTCTAATTCATGACTAATTCATGAAATTTTCTCTAACTAATCTCTTCATCGATATGACCTAGTTAGTTCATTTTTTAAAATGCTCACGAGTAAAGCTATGATATATTTATCAAATTTTTAAATTTTTTTTTCAAATTCTGGTCAATGATGGTATGCTATTTCAGTAGAAGAAGGCACTTAAATTCATAATTTCATATCTAAATTCATCGAAGGAAAGCAATTATAATGCAACTTATTTCGCACTTTCAATTGTCAAACTACAGATTTTTGTCATTACCCATCTCTTTATCCCCAAATATAAGAAATAACAAAATTGAGTAATTAAACCGAATTTAGTGAAATGTCCACACTTAATTTTCTTACATCTAAACTTTTAGTTATTTTCCACCATCATGGAAGCTACCAGAACATTTAAAAGTCACAGCACCACAACAAGCAAATTTGAAAAGCGATAGGCGAAATGACAATTCTCCTCCAAAATCCGGTTAGAGATGTTTATTCCCATAAATCTACTGCATTTTAAGATCTGAGAACTGTTTAGTAACAGAAAAGCAATAGACATTTAAAGCTATATTATAATGAGACGACGATGCTGGCATTAACAACAATACTAATAATGCAAGCCTTAGATTTTGAAACTATTATTAGAAAAAGCAATCTACGAAAGCAGTTTTCATCTTCTTTTCATTTTCATTATAATTTTATAAAGAAGATGGTATAAAATAATTTTATAAAGAAGATGGTATAAAATTATTTTACAACAACTGCACATTGTTTTCACTGCTATCCTATTTCATTCATCAAATTTGTGCTTGTAGGAACCAAATGATTTGACAAAAATAATTTTGTAATGTGATTTTTTTTTCTATGAATTTTATGAATCCTAAATTTCAAATCTTAAAATCTCATTTGATATCTCATTAATTTGCAGGATTAAGTGACACATCAGCTGGTGGTGGTAGCGAATCAGATGGTAAGTATTCCACGAAATTGTAATAATATCAAAAAAGCTATCACTAACGATATTATTCTGAATGATATTGCAGATCATTCACCATATCTGCCTGCGAACCATGATTCCAGGTTGCTTTTTCTCTGTTTTAATTTACATTTCTTCTGAATGTGTTATTAACTTAGTATTCAGAGTAATCAAGCAACACATACGAAATTGATTTTGTTTTAGCTCAGATAAAGGCATTCATGAAAGTAATCCACCCACTGGTGTTTGTAAAGCTTCACTAGTAAACATTGCTGCTTCACCTAAAAATGGTATTTTTGTATCAATTGTACAAATCATTCTAGAATCGCTCTTTAATTCTGTAAGAAATAAGTGCTTTTAAACACTTTTTACTCTTAGAAAGCCCTCCAACAAGTGCTTCAATTTATAGCGTAATTTCTGCTTCATGATTATCAGGACTGCTATATTTTCATTCTGCTTATTTTACCCTTTTGTTTCCTAATTGTATAAAGTTTTTTCATTTTCACCAAATGTTTTTTTTTTTCTTGATCTCTGAAATCACCAATTATTTCAAAAGAGACCTTATTTCTTAGGTTTGTTACGCTCACATGAATATCCGGATGACATCTGCTGCCTCAAATCAGCTAATATCTGGAGGAAGCTACCACCAAGATTGCCAGAAATCATGTTTTTTTTATAAAGATATTTGTGTGATTGCAAAACACTAGATATTGTTTAATTTAATTATGAGTCTAATTTAATTATGAAAAGGAATGTGTATCTTTTTTGAAATCAAATGAAGATAAGGAAAAGTTACGAAGTTATAGCAAATAACAAATATTAGAAAAATGTATAAGTGTTTTTCAAGAAATTTTTAAGCAAGATTTTTAATTTCACCTCAGAAGTTTTCAATAAGTTTGAATATTCTAGTCAAAATTTGAAATTAAATTTGATAAGTTACATTTTAGGATAGTGAAAAACCAGGACCAAAGCCACTTAAATCGAAATCATTTGAATCTCCAAGGCGTATTTTTCATACATCAGATGAAAGCACCCAATTAGATTTTAGCACAGAGATGATTTCGCCAAAGGCACTGCCAGTGAGTTCTACGGAATAATGAATTCTTCGAAATGTTATGTGCACATGACAATATAAAATGTAATGATTGGTAATGTGAACTGATGACTAGTTTTTCCTTTTGCTAAAAAGATTATTTGTGCATCAATAATTAGCTTTTATCATTTTTTTTAGCTTATAAATTGTTTTTCCTACTTTTTTCTTTGTTCTCTTATATTTTGCAGATGGCCAATGCAGAATCTGGAAATGATACAAATAAAATTACCATTTTCTTATCCGACAAAAATGGATTAAATGTAGTCTATCATTAAATAACTTTTTTCTAAGTGTCTGTTTCATTGCTGCGAATTATTGACAATTTTGTCACACAAAAATTCTGCTTGCTCATTTTGTTCTTGAGTGGATTTTCGAGAAGGTGCGATTTATCTGATGGACATTTAGTGATAGATATGGCGAAACCGTTTGATATGAACAATCCATATCATTTGCAGGTGGCAGTAACAGCTGATATTGGCATGAAGCTTATCAATGAAGATGGGTCAAAAAAAAGAATTAAATGCATTAAAAAGCAAAAAATTTGTGTCGATGACAAAGTTTTTTATGAAGATTGACTTTTTGCAAATTTTCAAATTTTGTATTTTTTTTTTAACAATCAAGAACTAAAAGCGAAAAAGCAGCATTAATGCACTAGCATTAATCAACTAAACTATCAAAAGTGGAAATGATAAAAAACTGACTATATTGTGATTCCATTTACTGAAAATCAGTAGAATTTTTAAAGGTTTCAATGAGATCGAAATTGATTAAATCAACAGTTCATTTCAAATCCTGTCACATTAACAATATACCATTTCTATATAGTCATTGTTTCGTTCAACTCATTGATCAGATTGCTGTAGAATTGAGTCAGATTAAAATTCACAATATTCATAGATGCTCATTATCAATGCAAGGGTACTAATTGATAAATGTATGGTATGGAGAGATGTTCAAAGGAAGAAAGTAATTCGAATTACAATTAAACTTTATAAACAAAATGGAATAACAATTTATCTGTCCATTTATATGGCCGATTTTAAATTGAGCTTTAGAAATGAATTATCTAGAGATTTAATTTATTTCGATGATACTTTAGATTAAATGTATGTCGTCCTGCGAACTATTCAGAAATAAAGTCTTTTTTTTTTGATAAACTAGTCAACTTTTTTTTCCAAGAAAACTAGAGAATTTTTTATCCATATCTATCTCTCGATGCTGTCACAAACGTCTGTCATTTTAAAATTTGTATTGGTAAAGGAAATTGGTGAAAATTTCATTGGTAGAATTCACTGTTCAATATCTAATATATCTCAATATCTCAATTCAATATCTCATATTTCGTGGAAGAATGTATTTCTAACCGAATATAAAAGCATACCTCTAGTTCATAATATACATATTCATCATCTTTACAAAACCGATCTCAAGCGTCAATTGTTTTGAGATCCTCTACTTCCGATTTGCTTTCCAAATCTAGCCCCAAAGCTTCATCCATATCAATTGAATTGCATTCCACCGCTTTATCCTCCAGTTGACCCAGTCGACCACGCATTGCTGTTGTGTTTGATAGTTGCCAATCCGACTCCGGACTGCAAAAAAATGAGTAAGATATTAGCTTACAATTAAAGAACTTGAAAGTAGAGGAAATTATTTTTACCTGATATTTCGGTTTTATGCCACAATACAGATATAAGCTTTGTTTAAAGGAAGTTTAAAATAATGCGTTGGAAATGAAAAGCTTTGTACCTGCTATCTTGACTGCCATAACCAGAACTGTAAATGCTCTCATCCAGACTATTGATACGAAACGATGCCGTACGATCTATGGACATGTGTATCAGTTTATAATTGGATCTCGGTCCGTGATAAACAATAGTCTGAACCAATGGGCGACTATATGAAATCCAGGGATTTGACGTATATTCTGAAAAATCACTGTGAAAATTGAAAAGACAAACTAGCGCCTGAGAAAGAAACAGCAAGCAATTGTCTGATAAAATCGGTCCAGTTGAAATTATTTGAAATTAAATCGGGTTAAGTGAGACTAGGTCGGATTACTCCAGTTCTATTTATTGGCCTATTATTCCACGTATAATTGATAAACTTTTATAAGTTAGATACAAGGCTAGTTCCAGGAGATCAATAGGTTTTACTCATTATTCATAAATGAGGTCTATCCAAAGATACTTTTCGCCCAGAACTAGTTGGTGTAGAGAATGACTTTAAGAAAGATGTGGCAAGCTTGGAATTGTCGTGACACGAGTGAGTTACTATTTCTTGCTTGTTCCAAGAAAAGGCATTATTGCTGCAATGGAAGGAAATTGAAATAAAGTAACTGAGTACATAAAAATGTTATAAGTATTGCGATTGCATATAATTTCTATTAATTTAACTCGTCTCACAACTAAGAATTCATAATAGGATACTGGACTATCTCAGGTTATAACACAGAACGCATTGTAGTTAAGTTCTAGAAAGTGAAATGATGTTTCTGCTTACAATACGCAGATTGTAAGTTATAAGCTATAAATTCTGTAGTTAGCGAGAAGATCCACGACGTCGCAAAGGCAATTGTTCGAACCATGAGCTGAGACGCTGCATCAGACCAAATTCCGAATTATGGAAAACGTTATAAATTGCCAATGAAAACAAATAAGTGTTGCTCTTACATTTGCTCTCTACAAAACGTACATTGAGTGCTCAAAGGAGTATGCAACTCTTTGACATTTCAATCTTAAAGCAACTTTTCTCTTCCTTTTTTTTTGGAAATATTGTCTTTTTATCTGGTTGAGAAGACGACTGAAATCTCTATAGAAATAATAATTCTTTAATTTAACAACTTCTATAATTAAAGTTTTCTCTATGTTATAACATGAAAGCTTTGGACTTCGAAATCATAGGAGATACAACATCAATCAATTCTTAATGGTTTCCTAGTATAGAGTAATGCATCCGGATATGAATGGATGAATCCATGGTTCGAAAAGTATAAATTTTAATTTATTCAACTTTTATGCTCCTTACCTCAAATTCAAAAATTGATAGAAATGATGTAGAAAATAAGAAGGCATCACACCGTTTCCTTCTCTTGGAAATATAAACAGTGTTTCCTTTCCTCAACAAAAATTATTCATTGGTTTTGAAGAAAATTTGGTAGAACGAGACAATGGCTTGTCGTGGAAGGTTTTGATTATTTAATTAATAATATTGGGAGAGGTGTTTGATCGCAGGGAGATTGTCTTGGATGTAAATGTAAATGTAAATGCGTGAAGTAACAGAAATATAATCCAAGTTCTTTATTAGCAGAAGTAATAAGACAATACGTTGATACAAAACAACTGAAATTGGAATCGTCGGTCCTTGGCGATAAATTACACATATACTAAATCTTTTGACAAGGGTGATCCTTATATAGCAATTATCTTACATTATATGTGTTAAAATGTGGGAGTGGTTTATAATTAGACATTCTTGTACAAAGGATGATAGTAAGTAACTTTAACAATAGGTTTAAAAATGGGTATCACGAAAGAAAATACAATGACTTGTCTAGACATTATGATAAGTGGCTACTATGAGTTGCAATAAACATTACGTGGTAGATGCTTATTGTATATGAATTGATATAAGATCAAAGGTCACTTAAACCATTACGATGAATTGTAAAAGATATCAATGGATTGCTATATTAAGCATTGTTAACATTCATTTAGTGCTTCGCAATGCTAAAATCCGCGACATGGTTAAGATCAGCAGTAACTGGCATAGCTATTTAGCCCAAGATAACATTTTATGATGAGTTTTTGAAAAATTTGTAGAACAGGCAGGTATTATAACATACATCTGTAATGCAATGAATAAAAAAATAAAACTGATAGGTCAATGCTAATACAAATTTTGGTTTCCGGAAGAAAAAGAAAATTTATCTCCGTTATAGAAATGCAACAATTTTGCTGCACGTATTTTTTTTCAAAGAATTTTTTCTTTTACAACTTTTAAAATTTTTTTAAAAAAAAAAAAACTATCCTAAAAATATATCTTTTTTTTGGTCGTGGAATTAATTGAAAAATTAATGAATGGTTTTTTTTATTGAATGATTGTTTCACTTCTTGTTTTTTAGGCATTTAATTTAAGCTTTTGAGGAATAATAAATTTCTAGATACCATTCAATTACATTCAGTAATGATATCACTGATGAAAATAAAATCGATTTTAAAAAATTGATTGTATTATGGAAGCAATTTAGACAAATATTTTGTAGTTATCAGAAGTTATCTAAAAATAGTGTTAAATTATTAAACGTAGAAAAAAAAGTTGTTTTAAAAATTTGAAAAAAAAAAAAAGAAAATTGCGGGAAATTAAGGTTAGGAGGGTTATGAGGTATAAACAAAATTGTGACTGACAACTGGCCTCATAAATAGGCTAAGCTGGACTTTTCATATCCAGTTTCGTGTAGCTTCGTATTAAATTAATCGATTGAATTCATGATTATAAACAGAATGAAAAGAAATGGCAAACAAAATGAGAGAGATAGGAACGATAGAAATGAATTTAAACACAATAAGTTATTAAAATCTGAAAATTATTTAACTTTAAACAAAAAAGGTTAAACAAATTAGTAAACTATTTCTATGAAGTAATTAATACTCATCTCGAAGAAATGAAAGCAAATCTGTAATGAAAAATATGAATAAATGAATCGAAATCACCTATAATTAAATTAATTTGCAATAGAAAGCATAGTGGAAAAGTGAACTTAAAGATCTGATGGATATGTACGATCAAAGAATTTAATCGTATTGCGTCATTTCTTATCTTTCTAATTTTACTATTAACGACCGCTCTAGCTTATCAGTTATTAGTGAATGGCTTATTTGATCATTTATTTCTGCAAAAACTGTACAAAATAAAAATTTCTTCAATATTTTTGAAAGTTTAATTATACATATATAGTGTAATGAATGATAGGAAAGGGAATTTTGAAGTGGTGTCATTGCAAGCGATGATGATTGTTAGCATTTAAAGGGAAAAAATTGAAAAATTCATAAATTTTTAATAAATTTCTTGCAGAGAATTGAGGATGAGTAGAAAATAGCAAAGGACAAGCACTCCGTTCAATGCAAAATTGAATCATTTCATTCAAGACCCAACTCTCCGCTTTTGTAAACAACACAATTCATTACCAACCAACCAAACCAACCAGCCAATCATCACAAGCATCATTTAAATAATACAAATGCTCAAACATATTGATTATTATTTCAAACTTACTTTACCAATATTTTTCTAATTCAAATTATGTCCTATATTAACGTATCATAATTCATTCTCAAAAGTTATCAATTCATGAAATTAATATTAAACTGATAATTAGAAGCTTACTTATTTATTACTTACATATAAAAACAATAAAATGGTTACATTTTTATCTTATTTTAGTTGTTCTTAAAATTGGAATTTATATCAAGAAAAGTTTATTTGACGTTTATTTAATTTGATTAAGTTTTATTCGTTGTGCACGAAAAAAAGATAATTTTTTTGCTGCAATAGCAAAAGAAAAACAATCCTTGATGTTTCTAATGAAAACTTTTAAATATAATATGTGACAGTCAATTAGCTATATTAATATTTTAAATGAAATTTTTGAATAGAACGATATAGTTATTGCAAATGAAAGTCTTAAAACGATGGTTTTAGCAAAAATTTCATTATTAAAGAAAATATTTGAGTTTATTATTCTCTTTTGATCAGAACTAAAAGTTTTCTAATCACTTCTTCCTCTCTAACTTTAACTGACCACAAACAATAAATCAGTGAAGTAAAATAAAATCGAAAGACATTGTGTGACAATAAAAGGATATGTAATCAATTCAATGTTGACAAACCTATGGATTGGTTGCTTGGTTGTATTTATTAATTCAACAAAACTTCTACACTTTATTTCATGTTAGAGTGATTCGATCACTACATAACTGCTTTGCACTTTGTAAGTTCTAAAACTTCTAATTTTAGTTTTACTCTATCAAAATTTGCTTTGTTCTAAAACTAGATTTTTAAAATTCTAAAAAAGTAGCGGCAAAAAAATTTCATAAATAATTAGAAACGATAATGAACTTGTAAAATTTTAAAGAGTTAACCGTAATAACTTGAAGATATTAGGAATAATTTTTATTACATTTTCAATGAAAATAAAAATTGCTATTTCAAGCAGGAAAATTGAAGACATTTTAATTATGTTTTTATTCAAAAGTATGCAATTTTACATTTTATTTGATGAAATCCTATACTTTGCTATGAAATGTACCATATAATAGTTAAAATGTGACATAGTAGATATGATATGATGAAGAAAATGTGACACGAAAATTAAACTTATGCTACTTCTTGTATGGATGAAATAATCTTTCAATATTAAGAAATTTCAGTTAACACATTTGCAGGAATGGATCAAAACTGATCACTGATATGAAGATATCAGCTTAATCCATATCATAAAGTTTTGATTTCATTTTAAATTGAATGTTACAAAGGAACAAAGATTTGGAAGACAGAGTATTACAGAAATATATTCTCATATCAGTGAGAAATTTTAATACCCATTTAGTGATTGGTTATTAATCAAATTTACGAAAATTATATTACTGAACGATGATAATATATATAATGAAATGACTTCAAATTGTTGCAATTTAAAGGTTGATTATTGCAATTTAAAGAGAAGATGGAATATTGGTCGTTTGACATTTATAATTTCAGTCCTTAATTTCTTCCTCTACGCATTTCCTGTATCGCTGTGATATTTCACAATTATTGTTGTTGAATTATTCTTTTCCTTAGTGGACAATGGCTTCAATCTTTTCGACATCAAAAATTTCACCTCTCTTTTTTATCTCTCTTTCTCTCTTTTAGAATAACACAATAAAATCCTTCACCTTATTTGAGATATATGCACAAAATTATGGTTTAAGTTTATACATAGGCAAAAATATCAAAATATCAGAAAATTTTTTTTAGAATTTTTTTTTTTTTAGAATTAGAAAATATCTGAAAATTTTTTTTTTTTTTTAGAAGTAGAATTAGTTTTTAAAAGTTTTCATCTTAATTAATTAACTGAAATTAGAATTAATGTCAATTTTATGAACACTGATTCATCGTTTTGTGTGTTACTCATAGCGCTGGAACAAAATAAAAAAATTTTATGCGACATATGTCGCGAATTATAATTTCGCGAAAACTCCTATCTAAAAATAATCCCATAATATCATAAATTATCTCTACATAAATCTAATTTCTTAAGATTTTTCACATGTGATTTTCATCATAGATACGTTCAATTCTCACATTGTAAATTCTCAATTTTTTTTAGACACTTCCAACTCTTCAGACATTGTAAAACAATCTTATAGTATCTTAAATTATCTCTCTTTAAATCTAGTTTTTTTGGTTTATTACACATGTAATCTCATATCATAAATTCTCAATTCTCATGAACATTTCCGATTCTTCACACTTTTATCTTAGACACGCCCAATTACCACTCATATAAAATTCAATCCTAAAAAATTACAATTATTTTTTGTCTTTAAGGTCGATTACTACTCGGTTAACCAATTTCAATTCCTCCGGTCTTCTTTTATAAATTTCTTCACTTTTTTTTATTGCTCGGTTTGTTAACATTACGTTCTAGAAAAAATAAAGGTTTATTAATCTTCCCATAGGAAGTATTGCAACTATTCAATAAATATCAACCAGACAACCTTTCATGACAACATATGTTAAGATATAAAATGAGGCCTAGCATCTTAAATTATATATGATTTTTATCGAAATAATGAAGATACTCCATTGAGTGAGAGCAAGAAATCGGAAATTGTATTAATTAGAAATCTTCAATCAATATTGTAAAAATTTTAATGTGAGTGGGAAACAAATTTTCAGTATTTGAGTATTTTAAGCAAAAACTTTTATACGGTATAAATTAATACTCCAAACAAAGTAAATAAGCATTAGATCGAACTTTAAGTGGTAATTTGTTGATAGAAAAAAAAAATGCGTAATTTAAGACAAAAACCCATGTGGGGTATCAATAGAATGATATAATGTTTTATTTTTAAGTATAAGCACTTCACTGCAAATATAATATTCTTAAATTTATGAATTGCTAAAAATCTTCATTGTATTTTCGATCTTAGCTAAAGGAATCATAATGATTTTCAAATTAAACAGCATTTAAAACGAGACATAAAATCGAAAATGTCTCATGTAAAATTGTTTAGAAATAAATGAATAATTTTTAAAACTTAAAAAAAAGAACAGAAATTCATTATTATAAAAAAAAAAATGGAATCTTTACAAAAATTTTAAAGAAAAGATTTGAATTTTCATTTATTTTTGAAAAAAAGATAAAGCAAGAAAGGCACATGAAAAATTAGTTATACGCACAATAATTATCTAAGTCCAATACTATTTGTATGCCAAAGTCAAATTATAAAGCAATTAAATACCAAATAGTCATTTGATGAATTTGTTGATTATTTGATATGTTAAGAATGTCAAATAATCGTGGTTTGGTGACAGTTCCAAAAAAATTAATTGTAAATATTTAATCACAAATAAGGAATTTCGCATCCTATATTTATTTTAACATTTTTACTTATTGGAAAATTTAGCAAACATCATACAAAAAGCATAATTATTGGTGGGAGAAAAAGTGTCAAATTGTAAACTAAAATTCAAAAGTTAGAGAAATTAGAAATACAACTGATAATCATTAAAAATATTGCAGCTATCATCAAGAACGAAAAAAATTCAAGATGACAAATATGACACATCCAATTCAAATAGCTTATTTATACCACTTAAAAAATTTCCAAATATAATCTAAAATGAGCCATTTTTGTCCTCAAATTTTTCCGAAACAACAATAAAGTATGAGAAAAAAGCAGAACGAATAAGCTATTATCAAGAAATGCCAATTGAAAATTATGATTCTAAAAGGCAGTTTTTGTAGGATTACTCTGAGATTTAAGAGGATAATGCTAATTTGGAATTGTTCAAATTTGTTGAAAAAGTGAAAAAATGGACCAAATTTATAATCCTTTTTGATAACCAATCATTTTCAGCTATTATGCAAACTATTTTCATTTATCTCCTTTTGAAAATAGAAATGGCTTTTAATGAAAGCAAATGTTTTTCAGCGAATCATATTTCAATAAAATGAAAAATGACGAATTTTTCACCGTATATTTAATAAAAAAAAGAAAAATTAAAAAAGCAAAGGACAAAATCGCACTAAACATTTGTATATGTGAGAAAGATTAATGTAAAATAATGGAAGCGAGACATTCATGCATTAGTTTTCAAAAAAAAAAAAAAAAATCGAAATGTTTATGATTGACCTTCTCTTCCTCGTTTATATCATTTTAACTAATTACTGCTGATGGAATGAAATAAATAAAAGCATTTTGTTTTAAAAATTTAAATTAACAATAAATGAAAGGAAATTCAGACTAGGATATTGAAAGATCGTTGAGTTGAGAATCAATTTCGAATAGAAATTATTTGATAATAAAGCGATGGAATTTAAGGCCAAAAAAGCATCATTAATGATATTAATAAAATTAATGAATGAATTTCTATCCATAAGCAACCAGCAGTTTGTCCTTCATCATCATCATTACTGCTGTCACCAGCTTCAACTCTTGTCTCAGTTAATTCAGCTGATGTACTACCAGTATCATCATCCACTGATAGCAATGTTTCACCAGCTATAAAAAAAATGGTTCGAAAAAAATGTAATATTGAAAATACCATCCTTTTATTATGTTTTAAAATCTTAACCTCAATCTTAATAATAATTTCATTTGTTTTTTGTTTTTTCCTTTTTTTTCGAATTTGCTGATTTTTTTCATGCATTAATTTTTTTAAATTTCTGATCAAAAAAACAAAACAATACAAATAGAATAGAAATAGTTAATAATTAAATTTTCGAATTATGTTCACACCTTTCATACCTTCTTGACCATCCATTTCACATCCTTCTGTTGCTTCAGCATATTCTTCGCCCTCCTTCACCTTATTTTCAGTTACCTCATCTAAATTCTCTTCTTGAAATTGATCATATCCGACTTTGCTTACATCATTTTTTGAGGATTCATCCATCTCACCATCAGACGATTCAGGCATTTCATCATCTAATGCCTCATTTTCAGCCACTACTCCACAAGTTAATCCTGTGAAACCTTCATAACAAACGCATTTTCCACATTCACAGCTACCTTGTCCACTGCAAATTTTCTGGAAAAAGAAAAACAAAAATTCCGATAAGCTACATTAAACAATTAAAGAGTGAAATGTTGATAATAAAGTTTACATCCTAAATTTTTAAAAAAATCCACAGGAAAAAAAGTTAAACACAGATACAATAAAGAAATAAGTAGAAAATTTGATTCACACACGCTCATACTATAGAAAATAAAACATTTGCACAAAAATAAATTTTTTTTTTTCATATAAATAATTTGAAAAAAAAAAACGCATATGCAAAATTTTTAATATAAAATAAAAAATTTTCACAATTCTTCCTGAAACTTACTCCGCCTTCTAGACATGAAGAAGTATCGAGAGTGCACGAGCAATCATCACCTGCATAACCTTCTTCACAATGACATTTGCCACATTTGCATTCACCCTGGCTTGCACACATTCTGTCATTAGAAGTTGGACATGACATATTTTTACATTCGCAATGATCTCCACGAACCTATAATAACTGAATTCTGCAAAAGTTTCCTCATATTGCATTGCATCGATATGTAGATCAATGTATAATAAATATTGTATTATATGTTTTTATTATTGTATTCGAATTTAAATCTTTTTAAATTTCGAAATTAAAGTCGAATTTTGAATTCAACTAAAAATACTGCAGTCAAAGGAAAATTTTTTCATTTTAACAAATAAATAAATTTAAAATTCCAAAAAAATAGAGATAATCAGTTGTCCATGCCTACGTATTCAGCGTATATAACGGAATTTCGGTGTATCTCAACTCTTTTTCAAATAATAGACATAATTCTAAAGTTAGTATTGGGTAAAATTGATTTAGTAAAACGCTAAATACACTTACGTGTTCGACGCTGCAATCACAGCTACCGCATTTACACTGACCATTACCGCTACAAACTAAATCTTTCGGAGTTCTAAAATGATAATAAACGTTTGCTTTAATCTTTTCCACTTTAATTTATTAGAATGATATCTTATCAAGCTATTTGGTGAGATTTATCATGCTATGGTATGAATTATAAATTAACTTGAATTTCTATGAATAAAAATATCTTTTAAAGTATGCATAATATTATAATATCACTTTTAACTCCTTTAAATTCTATTTATTTGAATTAAAATTTAATCATATAATTATCAATTCTTACTTTCTACATCTATTTTCCAATTCCTGAGCTGATAAGGCGCTGTGCTGCTTTAAGTCACATTCACAGTGATTTCCACCTTTACCTGGTTGACATTCACATACACCACAAATTAAATCACCTGCGCCATAACATAATGGTGATAGCTTTTCCTTGAAAAATTCGCTTAAATAATATGAGAGAATTTTACTTAAAATTTTATATTCTGCTTGAAAAAAAATTTTTGTAAAACATTAAAACTGCTTTATACATCTGGAAAAGATATAATGTATCCATAAAATAACCTGATTCTGCACTTTTTCACATTCACAACCACATGATGGTGTGATATACATAGCAGAAACGGTTTGATAACCATATGCGCCAATAGAAACCGCAATATCGCCTCCTGATTTGCACTCGTTCAAGAATACTTTAGCGAAAAATTCGATTTGATCACCTATCGAAACATTTGGACATTGCCACCCTTGTACTCGCTTGCTGCAAAATACATTTTTAACCTTTTTTTTTAAATTCAAAAATTGAATCAATTAATAGTTTGAAATAAAAAAGCAAAGTAGTTTCATTTTAAATAAATGTACAAATGAGAAGATATAAATGTAAACTAATATTTTAAGAAATATTTAATAATTACATATTTGATAAATTTCAAATTTAATAAAATATACCCTCCACAAAGAATGGAAAAGTCGATATCAACACCCAATGATCGAAACTTGCTGGTTTGTATAACGAAATCACGCTGACTTGATTGCTGTGGCCTGTGCAGGTATTTGAATGGTATTTCCATTACATCACCTGAAAAAAAAAGGGAAAAAAAGAATCATTTTGATAGAGAAAGCAATCACACAGTGTAATTTTGCTAAGTTTTGGAACAAAAATTAAGACAGTTGTAAGTTTGATGGATTTAAAAAGGCATTAATAGAGAAATAGGTGAGTGATAGTAAAGCGATAGCCTAAAATGAAATATTTTATTTCAAAGATTTACAAAATTCACAACAATGAATTGTGAAAATGAATTGTGTCATGAAATTATATTTTATAGTATTGGTTGTGATTGGATAGCAAAGGCAAAAAACTAGACGAAATTGAAGAAATGTAATACCACCATGGATTAGTGCAACTTGTGATGGAAGATTTTCAACACTTTTGCAGTACAGGTAAATAAATCAGGTAAATAATTAATTGGAAAGATGAGAGGAAAAGAACTGATTAAGTGAGTATAATTAGCGGAGTAACTTGTAGTATTTTATTATTTGATTAGCATAAACTATAAGAAAATGCTGAGGAATGCACTAGTTTGTTGTTTTTGATTCAATAATTATTACTAATTGCTTAATTACTTATCACGTCTAACCCTAAGAAATAAAAATTTTAAATTTTCATCAATAAAATTCTTTTTAATTTTTCTTACTTCTTCTCATATATACTTCTTCATATACAAAATTTAAATCATTTTTGATGATGAACCATTTTGTTGTGATAAGAATTTTTCAAAAAGTGCATACAATTACAAAAACATATGTTTGTTCGATCAGATAAGTTGATCAAGCGATAATAAAATGGTGATTATAGTTGTGACATGGAATTTGAAATTTGAACATTTTTAACATTATTTTCAAAACTGCTAAAATTTTTTCATTCTCGGAAATTTTGTTTAACTTTCTTTTACACAGCAATGATAATTGGTTGCTACTTTGTTTATATGCTTCTTCTTCAGCACTATTTTGCTATTTATATGTTAAAAAGTGCATTTATTTACAAAAACAACACACACACACACACACACACTTTTTTTTTGTTTTTTTTTTTCCAACTTAGTTTATTAAGCAATGTTTTCTGCTTTTTAAATTAGCAATATTTGTCGACGTGAAGTTTGTACTGTTCAACTATTTATCACTAATATTTGA
Organism: Brugia pahangi; assembly: GCA_012070555.1. NCBI lineage: Eukaryota > Metazoa > Nematoda > Chromadorea > Rhabditida > Onchocercidae > Brugia > Brugia pahangi. Next base: position 49,930 of record JAAVKF010000084.1, on the reverse strand, counting down.
ATTGAATCATCAAATTTGAGCATAATAATAGACAATTTATTGCTAACTAAATATATTGTTGCTTTTGAATTGAATTATAAAGTTTAAGCATGACAAAGGAAGAGGAAAACAAAGAGAAAGACTAAATGATCGGATGATTTGCGTCTTATTTTTTCAAATCTTACCAAATAAACAAAGGATATTTACTAACTAACAAAGAATGAAAGAAAAAAAAGTATGTCAAATTACTGACATTTTAAAATAACCAAGTTCATTTTGTTATATGAGAGTTTTTTTCTGAGAGAAATGAGAATTTGAAAGAAATAATTATAGCATTAACTTCTTTTAGCTGAGAGTGAAAAAAAATTTGAAGATGCAAATTCTAGCATTTTATAGTATTTTCAAATAGATCAATTTTATCAGTTACACATGAGAAGACCTAATTTTTTTTTGCTATTTCATAGAAGTGACAAAATTTGGATGCGATATGAGATAGGATACGAGGTAATTATAAAATTTATGGTTACCAGGTTTCATTCTCAAAACAACTTGTTGTGGTTCGAGTTGTACAATCGTTATACCATCTGCTTGTTTACTTCTTAATGGCAAATTCTAAAACAATAATTAATTTTGAAAATTTCAAGAAAAATAAGTTGGAAAAAATTAAAAAAAATTTCATAGTGTCTTTAATTTTTGCAGTAATAGAAAATTTCCACGAATTTTCATCTATAAAGTGCAATTTAGTTGTCCTTACCTAAAAGGATAAATTGCTATGATTAATGAAGTTGCATAACTTGAAGCTTCTGAACTAGTTAAATTGTTCTAAAATTTGTTTAGATTAAACGAAAAAGATTCAAAAATAAATATTACATTTTGCGGTACAATTCGAACTTCTGTAGTCGGTGAATAGATAAGCGATGGAGCGCATTTGCCTTGAAATTCAGATTTTAAATCACATCGTGATGGACCTACCAAATGCTGTAATATTTCAAAACTATTCTTCCTCATAATTTATTATCAATTCGAAAACAAAATTCACAGAAAAATATTTATGCACAACGGTTACATTAATCTTAATATTCCCTTAAGGTTTTTTTTGAAAGTATTTTTTGTTAATTTAAACTCAGATAATAATTGAGTTATACCCAGATAATAAATTAGTTATACACAGATAATAATTCAGTTATACTCAGATTATAATCCAGTTATGCTCAGATTGTAAATTAGTTATACTCAGATAATAATTCAGTTATACTCAGATAATAAATCAGTTATACTCAGATAATAATTCAGCTATAGCCAGATAAGATTATAACTCAGTTGTACTCAGATTATAATTCAGTTATACTCGGATAACAATTCAGTTATACTCAGATTATAAATTAGTTATACTCAGATAATAATTCAGCTATACTCAGATAATAATTCAGTTGTACTCAGATTATAATTCAGTTATACTCAGATTATAATTCAGTTGTAATCAAATTAATATCTGAGAAATGGTATGAGTTAATGAATTAATCAAAATATCTTCTTGTGATATTGTTATATCTGTGGAGAAATGGACGAGTTAATGATTTAATCGAATTATGATATTGTTATATCAGTAGAGAAATGGTATGAATTAATCAAAATATCATCTTGTGATATTGTTATATCTGTGGAGAAATGGACGAGTTAATGATTTAATCGAATTATGATATTGTTATATCAGTAGAGAAATGGTATGAATTAATCAAAATATCTTCTTGTGATATTGTTATATCTGTGGAGAAATGGACGAGTTAATGATTTAATCGAATTATGATATTGTTATATCAGTAGAGAAATGGTATGAATTAATCAAAATATCTTCTTGTGATATTGCTATATCTGTGGAGAAATGGACGAGTTAATGATTTAATCGAATTATGATATTGTTATATCAGTAGAGAAATGGTATGAATTAATCAAAATATCATCTTGTGATATTGTTATATCTGTGGAGAAATGGACGAGTTAATGATTTAATCGAATTATGATATTGTTATATCAGTAGAGAAATGGTATGAATTAATCAAAATATCTTCTTGTGATATTGCTATATCTGTGGAGAAATGGACGAGTTAATGATTTAATCGAATTATGATATTGTTATATCAGTAGAGAAATGGTATGAATTAATCAAAATATCTTCTTGTGATATTGTTATATCTGTGGAGAAATGGACGAGTTAATGATTTAATCGAATTATGATATTGTTATATCAGTAGAGAAATGGTATGAATTAATCAAAATATCTTCTTGTGATATTGTTATATCTGTGGAGAAATGGACGAGTTAATGATTTAATCGAATTATGATATTGTTATATCAGTAGAGAAATGGTATGAATTAATCAAAATATCTTCTTGTGATATTGTTATATCTGTGGAGAAATGGACGAGTTAATGATTTAATCGAATTATGATATTGTTATATCAGTAGAGAAATGGTATGAATTAATCAAAATATCATCTTGTGATATTGTTATATCTGTGGAGAAATGGACGAGTTAATGATTTAATCGAATTATGATATTGTTATATCAGTAGAGAAATGGTATGAATTAATCAAAATATCTTCTTGTGATATTGTTATATCTGTGGAGAAATGGACGAGTTAATGATTTAATCGAATTATGATATTGTTATATCAGTAGAGAAATGGTATGAATTAATCAAAATATCTTCTTGTGATATTGCTATATCTGTGGAGAAATGGACGAGTTAATGATTTAATCGAATTATGATATTGTTATATCAGTAGAGAAATGGTATGAATTAATCAAAATATCTTCTTGTGATATTGTTATATCTGTGGAGAAATGGACGAGTTAATGATTTAATCGAATTATGATATTGTTATATCAGTAGAGAAATGGTATGAATTAATCAAAATATCTTCTTGTGATATTGTTATATCTGTGGAGAAATGGACGAGTTAATGATTTAATCGAATTATGATATTGTTATATCAGTAGAGAAATGGTATGAATTAATCAAAATATCTTCTTGTGATATTGCTATATCTGTGGAGAAATGGACGAGTTAATGATTTAATCGAATTATGATATTGTTATATCAGTAGAGAAATGGTATGAATTAATCAAAATATCTTCTTGTGATATTGTTATATCTGTGGAGAAATGGACGAGTTAATGATTTAATCGAATTATGATATTGTTATATCAGTAGAGAAATGGTATGAATTAATCAAAATATCTTCTTGTGATATTGCTATATCTGTGGAGAAATGGACGAGTTAATGATTTAATCGAATTATGATATTGTTATATCAGTAGAGAAATGGTATGAATTAATCAAAATATCTTCTTGTGATATTGTTATATCTGTGGAGAAATGGACGAGTTAATGATTTAATCGAATTATGATATTGTTATATCAGTAGAGAAATGGTATGAATTAATCAAAATATCTTCTTGTGATATTGTTATATCTGTGGAGAAATGGACGAGTTAATGATTTAATCGAATTATGATATTGTTATATCAGTAGAGAAATGGTATGAATTAATCAAAATATCTTCTTGTGATATTGCTATATCTGTGGAGAAATGGACGAGTTAATGATTTAATCGAATTATGATATTGTTATATCAGTAGAGAAATGGTATGAATTAATCAAAATATCTTCTTGTGATATTGTTATATCTGTGGAGAAATGGACGAGTTAATGATTTAATCGAATTATGATATTGTTATATCAGTAGAGAAATGGTATGAATTAATCAAAATATCTTCTTGTGATATTGTTATATCTGTGGAGAAATGGACGAGTTAATGATTTAATCGAATTATGATATTGTTATATCAGTAGAGAAATGGTATGAATTAATCAAAATATCTTCTTGTGATATTGTTATATCTGTGGAGAAATGGACGAGTTAATGATTTAATCGAATTATGATATTGTTATATCAGTAGAGAAATGGTATGAATTAATCAAAATATCTTCTTGTGATATTGCTATATCTGTGGAGAAATGGACGAGTTAATGATTTAATCGAATTATGATATTGTTATATCAGTAGAGAAATGGTATGAATTAATCAAAATATCTTCTTGTGATATTGTTATATCTGTGGAGAAATGGACGAGTTAATGATTTAATCGAATTATGATATTGTTATATCAGTAGAGAAATGGTATGAATTAATCAAAATATCTTCTTGTGATATTGCTATATCTGTGGAGAAATGGACGAGTTAATGATTTAATCGAATTATGATATTGTTATATCAGTAGAGAAATGGTATGAATTAATCAAAATATCTTCTTGTGATATTGTTATATCTGTGGAGAAATGGACGAGTTAATGATTTAATCGAATTATGATATTGTTATATCAGTAGAGAAATGGTATGAATTAATCAAAATATCTTCTTGTGATATTGTTATATCTGTGGAGAAATGGACGAGTTAATGATTTAATCGAATTATGATATTGTTATATCAGTAGAGAAATGGTATGAATTAATCAAAATATCTTCTTGTGATATTGCTATATCTGTGGAGAAATGGACGAGTTAATGATTTAATCGAATTATGATATTGTTATATCAGTAGAGAAATGGTATGAATTAATCAAAATATCTTCTTGTGATATTGTTATATCTGTGGAGAAATGGACGAGTTAATGATTTAATCGAATTATGATATTGTTATATCAGTAGAGAAATGGTATGAATTAATCAAAATATCTTCTTGTGATATTGTTATATCTGTGGAGAAATGGACGAGTTAATGATTTAATCGAATTATGATATTGTTATATCAGTAGAGAAATGGTATGAATTAATCAAAATATCTTCTTGTGATATTGTTATATCTGTGGAGAAATGGACGAGTTAATGATTTAATCGAATTATGATATTGTTATATCAGTAGAGAAATGGTATGAATTAATCAAAATATCTTCTTGTGATATTGTTATATCTGTGGAGAAATGGACGAGTTAATGATTTAATCGAATTATGATATTGTTATATCAGTAGAGAAATGGTATGAATTAATCAAAATATCTTCTTGTGATATTGTTATATCTGTGGAGAAATGGACGAGTTAATGATTTAATCGAATTATGATATTGTTATATCAGTAGAGAAATGGTATGAGTAAATCAAAATGTCTTCTAGTGATATTGTTATATCTGTGGAGAAATGGACGAGTTAATGATTTAATCGAATTATGATATTGTTATATCAGTAGAGAAATGGTATGAATTAATCAAAATATCTTCTTGTGATATTGTTATATCTGTGGAGAAATGGACGAGTTAATGATTTAATCGAATTATGATATTGTTATATCAGTAGAGAAATGGTATGAATTAATCAAAATATCTTCTTGTGATATTGTTATATCTGTGGAGAAATGGACGAGTTAATGATTTAATCGAATTATGATATTGTTATATCAGTAGAGAAATGGTATGAGTAAATCAAAATGTCTTCTAGTGATATTGTTATATCTGTGGAGAAATGGACGAGTTAATGATTTAATCGAATTATGATATTGTTATATCAGTAGAGAAATGGTATGAATTAATCAAAATATCTTCTTGTGATATTGTTATATCTGTGGAGAAATGGACGAGTTAATGATTTAATCGAATTATGATATTGTTATATCAGTAGAGAAATGGTATGAATTAATCAAAATATCTTCTTGTGATATTGTTATATCTGTGGAGAAATGGACGAGTTAATGATTTAATCGAATTATGATATTGTTATATCAGTAGAGAAATGGTATGAATTAATCAAAATATCTTCTTGTGATATTGTTATATCTGTGGAGAAATGGACGAGTTAATGATTTAATCGAATTATGATATTGTTATATCAGTAGAGAAATGGTATGAATTAATCAAAATATCTTCTTGTGATATTGTTATATCTGTGGAGAAATGGACGAGTTAATGATTTAATCGAATTATGATATTGTTATATCAGTAGAGAAATGGTATGAATTAATCAAAATATCTTCTTGTGATATTGTTATATCTGTGGAGAAATGGACGAGTTAATGATTTAATCGAATTATGATATTGTTATATCAGTAGAGAAATGGTATGAATTAATCAAAATATCTTCTTGTGATATTGTTATATCTGTGGAGAAATGGACGAGTTAATGATTTAATCGAATTATGATATTGTTATATCAGTAGAGAAATGGTATGAATTAATCAAAATATCTTCTTGTGATATTGTTATATCTGTGGAGAAATGGACGAGTTAATGATTTAATCGAATTATGATATTGTTATATCAGTAGAGAAATGGTATGAATTAATCAAAATATCTTCTTGTGATATTGTTATATCTGTGGAGAAATGGACGAGTTAATGATTTAATCGAATTATGATATTGTTATATCAGTAGAGAAATGGTATGAATTAATCAAAATATCTTCTTGTGATATTGTTATATCTGTGGAGAAATGGACGAGTTAATGATTTAATCGAATTATGATATTGTTATATCAGTAGAGAAATGGTATGAATTAATCAAAATATCTTCTTGTGATATTGTTATATCTGTGGAGAAATGGACGAGTTAATGATTTAATCGAATTATGATATTGTTATATCAGTAGAGAAATGGTATGAATTAATCAAAATATCATCTTGTGATATTGTTATATCTGTGGAGAAATGGACGAGTTAATGATTTAATCGAATTATGATATTGTTATATCAGTAGAGAAATGGTATGAATTAATCAAAATATCTTCTTGTGATATTGTTATATCTGTGGAGAAATGGACGAGTTAATGATTTAATCGAATTATGATATTGTTATATCAGTAGAGAAATGGTATGAATTAATCAAAATATCTTCTTGTGATATTGTTATATCTGTGGAGAAATGGACGAGTTAATGATTTAATCGAATTATGATATTGTTATATCAGTAGAGAAATGGTATGAATTAATCAAAATATCTTCTTGTGATATTGTTATATCTGTGGAGAAATGGACGAGTTAATGATTTAATCGAATTATGATATTGTTATATCAGTAGAGAAATGGTATGAATTAATCAAAATATCTTCTTGTGATATTGTTATATCTGTGGAGAAATGGACGAGTTAATGATTTAATCGAATTATGATATTGTTATATCAGTAGAGAAATGGTATGAGTAATCAAAATGTCTTCTAGTGATATTGTTATATCTGTGGAGAAATGGACGAGTTAATGATTTAATCGAATTATGATATTGTTATATCAGTAGAGAAATGGTATGAATTAATCAAAATATCTTCTTGTGATATTGTTATATCTGTGGAGAAATGGACGAGTTAATGATTTAATCGAATTATGATATTGTTATATCAGTAGAGAAATGGTATGAATTAATCAAAATATCTTCTTGTGATATTGTTATATCTGTGGAGAAATGGACGAGTTAATGATTTAATCGAATTATGATATTGTTATATCAGTAGAGAAATGGTATGAATTAATCAAAATATCTTCTTGTGATATTGTTATATCTGTGGAGAAATGGACGAGTTAATGATTTAATCGAATTATGATATTGTTATATCAGTAGAGAAATGGTATGAATTAATCAAAATATCTTCTTGTGATATTGTTATATCTGTGGAGAAATGGACGAGTTAATGATTTAATCGAATTATGATATTGTTATATCAGTAGAGAAATGGTATGAATTAATCAAAATATCTTCTTGTGATATTGTTATATCTGTGGAGAAATGGACGAGTTAATGATTTAATCGAATTATGATATTGTTATATCAGTAGAGAAATGGTATGAATTAATCAAAATATCTTCTTGTGATATTGTTATATCTGTGGAGAAATGGACGAGTTAATGATTTAATCGAATTATGATATTGTTATATCAGTAGAGAAATGGTATGAATTAATCAAAATATCTTCTTGTGATATTGTTATATCTGTGGAGAAATGGACGAGTTAATGATTTAATCGAATTATGATATTGTTATATCAGTAGAGAAATGGTATGAATTAATCAAAATATCTTCTTGTGATATTGTTATATCTGTGGAGAAATGGACGAGTTAATGATTTAATCGAATTATGATATTGTTATATCAGTAGAGAAATGGTATGAATTAATCAAAATATCTTCTTGTGATATTGTTATATCTGTGGAGAAATGGACGAGTTAATGATTTAATCGAATTATGATATTGTTATATCAGTAGAGAAATGGTATGAATTAATCAAAATATCTTCTTGTGATATTGTTATATCTGTGGAGAAATGGACGAGTTAATGATTTAATCGAATTATGATATTGTTATATCAGTAGAGAAATGGTATGAGTAAATCAAAATGTCTTCTAGTGATATTGTTATATCTGTGGAGAAATGGACGAGTTAATGATTTAATCGAATTATGATATTGTTATATCAGTAGAGAAATGGTATGAATTAATCAAAATATCTTCTTGTGATATTGTTATATCTGTGGAGAAATGGACGAGTTAATGATTTAATCGAATTATGATATTGTTATATCAGTAGAGAAATGGTATGAATTAATCAAAATATCTTCTTGTGATATTGTTATATCTGTGGAGAAATGGACGAGTTAATGATTTAATCGAATTATGATATTGTTATATCAGTAGAGAAATGGTATGAATTAATCAAAATATCTTCTTGTGATATTGTTATATCTGTGGAGAAATGGACGAGTTAATGATTTAATCGAATTATGATATTGTTATATCAGTAGAGAAATGGTATGAATTAATCAAAATATCTTCTTGTGATATTGTTATATCTGTGGAGAAATGGACGAGTTAATGATTTAATCGAATTATGATATTGTTATATCAGTAGAGAAATGGTATGAATTAATCAAAATATCTTCTTGTGATATTGTTATATCTGTGGAGAAATGGACGAGTTAATGATTTAATCGAATTATGATATTGTTATATCAGTAGAGAAATGGTATGAATTAATCAAAATATCTTCTTGTGATATTGTTATATCTGTGGAGAAATGGACGAGTTAATGATTTAATCGAATTATGATATTGTTATATCAGTAGAGAAATGGTATGAATTAATCAAAATATCTTCTTGTGATATTGTTATATCTGTGGAGAAATGGACGAGTTAATGATTTAATCGAATTATGATATTGTTATATCAGTAGAGAAATGGTATGAATTAATCAAAATATCTTCTTGTGATATTGTTATATCTGTGGAGAAATGGACGAGTTAATGATTTAATCGAATTATGATATTGTTATATCAGTAGAGAAATGGTATGAATTAATCAAAATATCTTCTTGTGATATTGTTATATCTGTGGAGAAATGGACGAGTTAATGATTTAATCGAATTATGATATTGTTATATCAGTAGAGAAATGGTATGAATTAATCAAAATATCTTCTTGTGATATTGTTATATCTGTGGAGAAATGGACGAGTTAATGATTTAATCGAATTATGATATTGTTATATCAGTAGAGAAATGGTATGAATTAATCAAAATATCTTCTTGTGATATTGTTATATCTGTGGAGAAATGGACGAGTTAATGATTTAATCGAATTATGATATTGTTATATCAGTAGAGAAATGGTATGAATTAATCAAAATATCTTCTTGTGATATTGTTATATCTGTGGAGAAATGGACGAGTTAATGATTTAATCGAATTATGATATTGTTATATCAGTAGAGAAATGGTATGAATTAATCAAAATATCTTCTTGTGATATTGTTATATCTGTGGAGAAATGGACGAGTTAATGATTTAATCGAATTATGATATTGTTATATCAGTAGAGAAATGGTATGAATTAATCAAAATATCTTCTTGTGATATTGTTATATCTGTGGAGAAATGGACGAGTTAATGATTTAATCGAATTATGATATTGTTATATCAGTAGAGAAATGGTATGAATTAATCAAAATATCTTCTTGTGATATTGTTATATCTGTGGAGAAATGGACGAGTTAATGATTTAATCGAATTATGATATTGTTATATCAGTAGAGAAATGGTATGAATTAATCAAAATATCTTCTTGTGATATTGTTATATCTGTGGAGAAATGGACGAGTTAATGATTTAATCGAATTATGATATTGTTATATCAGTAGAGAAATGGTATGAATTAATCAAAATATCTTCTTGTGATATTGTTATATCTGTGGAGAAATGGACGAGTTAATGATTTAATCGAATTATGATATTGTTATATCAGTAGAGAAATGGTATGAATTAATCAAAATATCTTCTTGTGATATTGTTATATCTGTGGAGAAATGGACGAGTTAATGATTTAATCGAATTATGATATTGTTATATCAGTAGAGAAATGGTATGAGTTAATCAAAATGTCTTCTAGTGATATTGTTATATCTGTGGAGAAATGGACGAGTTAATGATTTAATCGAATTATGATATTGTTATATCAGTAGAGAAATGGTATGAATTAATCAAAATATCTTCTTGTGATATTGTTATATCTGTGGAGAAATGGACGAGTTAATGATTTAATCGAATTATGATATTGTTATATCAGTAGAGAAATGGTATGAATTAATCAAAATATCTTCTTGTGATATTGTTATATCTGTGGAGAAATGGACGAGTTAATGATTTAATCGAATTATGATATTGTTATATCAGTAGAGAAATGGTATGAATTAATCAAAATATCTTCTTGTGATATTGTTATATCTGTGGAGAAATGGACGAGTTAATGATTTAATCGAATTATGATATTGTTATATCAGTAGAGAAATGGTATGAATTAATCAAAATATCTTCTTGTGATATTGTTATATCTGTGGAGAAATGGACGAGTTAATGATTTAATCGAATTATGATATTGTTATATCAGTAGAGAAATGGTATGAATTAATCAAAATATCTTCTTGTGATATTGTTATATCTGTGGAGAAATGGACGAGTTAATGATTTAATCGAATTATGATATTGTTATATCAGTAGAGAAATGGTATGAGTTAATCAAAATGTCTTCTAGTGATATTGTTATATCTGTGGAGAAATGGACGAGTTAATGATTTAATCGAATTATGATATTGTTATATCAGTAGAGAAATGGTATGAATTAATCAAAATATCTTCTTGTGATATTGTTATATCTGTGGAGAAATGGACGAGTTAATGATTTAATCGAATTATGATATTGTTATATCAGTAGAGAAATGGTATGAATTAATCAAAATATCTTCTTGTGATATTGTTATATCTGTGGAGAAATGGACGAGTTAATGATTTAATCGAATTATGATATTGTTATATCAGTAGAGAAATGGTATGAATTAATCAAAATATCTTCTTGTGATATTGTTATATCTGTGGAGAAATGGACGAGTTAATGATTTAATCGAATTATGATATTGTTATATCAGTAGAGAAATGGTATGAATTAATCAAAATATCTTCTTGTGATATTGTTATATCTGTGGAGAAATGGACGAGTTAATGATTTAATCGAATTATGATATTGTTATATCAGTAGAGAAATGGTATGAATTAATCAAAATATCTTCTTGTGATATTGTTATATCTGTGGAGAAATGGACGAGTTAATGATTTAATCGAATTATGATATTGTTATATCAGTAGAGAAATGGTATGAATTAATCAAAATATCTTCTTGTGATATTGTTATATCTGTGGAGAAATGGACGAGTTAATGATTTAATCGAATTATGATATTGTTATATCAGTAGAGAAATGGTATGAATTAATCAAAATATCTTCTTGTGATATTGTTATATCTGTGGAGAAATGGACGAGTTAATGATTTAATCGAATTATGATATTGTTATATCAGTAGAGAAATGGTATGAATTAATCAAAATATCTTCTTGTGATATTGTTATATCTGTGGAGAAATGGACGAGTTAATGATTTAATCGAATTATGATATTGTTATATCAGTAGAGAAATGGTATGAATAAATCAAAATGTCTTCTAGTGATATTGTTATATCTGTGGAGAAATGGACGAGTTAATGATTTAATCGAATTATGATATTGTTATATCAGTAGAGAAATGGTATGAATTAATCAAAATATCTTCTTGTGATATTGTTATATCTGTGGAGAAATGGACGAGTTAATGATTTAATCGAATTATGATATTGTTATATCAGTAGAGAAATGGTATGAATTAATCAAAATATCTTCTTGTGATATTGTTATATCTGTGGAGAAATGGACGAGTTAATGATTTAATCGAATTATGATATTGTTATATCAGTAGAGAAATGGTATGAATTAATCAAAATATCTTCTTGTGATATTGTTATATCTGTGGAGAAATGGACGAGTTAATGATTTAATCGAATTATGATATTGTTATATCAGTAGAGAAATGGTATGAATTAATCAAAATATCTTCTTGTGATATTGTTATATCTGTGGAGAAATGGACGAGTTAATGATTTAATCGAATTATGATATTGTTATATCAGTAGAGAAATGGTATGAATTAATCAAAATATCTTCTTGTGATATTGTTATATCTGTGGAGAAATGGACGAGTTAATGATTTAATCGAATTATGATATTGTTATATCAGTAGAGAAATGGTATGAATTAATCAAAATATCTTCTTGTGATATTGTTATATCTGTGGAGAAATGGACGAGTTAATGATTTAATCGAATTATGATATTGTTATATCAGTAGAGAAATGGTATGAATTAATCAAAATATCTTCTTGTGATATTGTTATATCTGTGGAGAAATGGACGAGTTAATGATTTAATCGAATTATGATATTGTTATATCAGTAGAGAAATGGTATGAATTAATCAAAATATCTTCTTGTGATATTGTTATATCTGTGGAGAAATGGACGAGTTAATGATTTAATCGAATTATGATATTGTTATATCAGTAGAGAAATGGTATGAATTAATCAAAATATCTTCTTGTGATATTGTTATATCTGTGGAGAAATGGACGAGTTAATGATTTAATCGAATTATGATATTGTTATATCAGTAGAGAAATGGTATGAATTAATCAAAATATCTTCTTGTGATATTGTTATATCTGTGGAGAAATGGACGAGTTAATGATTTAATCGAATTATGATATTGTTATATCAGTAGAGAAATGGTATGAATTAATCAAAATATCTTCTTGTGATATTGTTATATCTGTGGAGAAATGGACGAGTTAATGATTTAATCGAATTATGATATTGTTATATCAGTAGAGAAATGGTATGAATTAATCAAAATATCTTCTTGTGATATTGTTATATCTGTGGAGAAATGGACGAGTTAATGATTTAATCGAATTATGATATTGTTATATCAGTAGAGAAATGGTATGAATTAATCAAAATATCTTCTTGTGATATTGTTATATCTGTGGAGAAATGGACGAGTTAATGATTTAATCGAATTATGATATTGTTATATCAGTAGAGAAATGGTATGAATTAATCAAAATGTCTTCTAGTGATATTGTTATATCTGTGGAGAAATGGACGAGTTAATGATTTAATCGAATTATGATATTGTTATATCAGTAGAGAAATGGTATGAGTTAATCAAAATATCTTCTTGTGATATTGTTATATCTGTGGAGAAATGGACGAGTTAATGATTTAATCGAATTATGATATTGTTATATCAGTAGAGAAATGGTATGAATTAATCAAAATGTCTTCTAGTGATATTGTTATATCTGTGGAGAAATGGACGAGTTAATGATTTAATCGAATTATGATATTGTTATATCAGTAGAGAAATGGTATGAATTAATCAAAATGTCTTCTAGTGATATTGTTATATCTGTGGAGAAATGGACGAGTTAATGATTTAATCGAATTATGATATTGTTATATCAGTAGAGAAATGGTATGAATTAATCAAAATGTCTTCTAGTGATATTGTTATATCTGTGGAGAAATGGACGAGTTAATGATTTAATCGAATTATGATATTGTTATATCAGTAGAGAAATGGTATGAATTAATCAAAATGTCTTCTGATATTGTTATATCTGTGGAGAAATGGACGAGTTAATGATTTAATCGAATTATGATATTGTTATATCAGTAGAGAAATGGTATGAATTAATCAAAATGTCTTCTAGTGATATTGTTATATCTGTGGAGAAATGGACGAGTTAATGATTTAATCGAATTATGATATTGTTATATCAGTAGAGAAATGGTATGAATTAATCAAAATGTCTTCTAGTGATATTGTTATATCTGTGGAGAAATGGACGAGTTAATGATTTAATCGAATTATGATATTGTTATATCAGTAGAGAAATGGTATGAATTAATCAAAATGTCTTCTAGTGATATTGTTATATCTGTGGAGAAATGGACGAGTTAATGATTTAATCGAATTATGATATTGTTATATCAGTAGAGAAATGGTATGAATTAATCAAAATGTCTTCTAGTGATATTGTTATATCTGTGGAGAAATGGACGAGTTAATGATTTAATCGAATTATGATATTGTTATATCAGTAGAGAAATGGTATGAATTAATCAAAATGTCTTCTAGTGATATTGTTATATCTGTGGAGAAATGGACGAGTTAATGATTTAATCGAATTATGATATTGTTATATCAGTAGAGAAATGGTATGAATTAATCAAAATGTCTTCTAGTGATATTGTTATATCTGTGGAGAAATGGACGAGTTAATGATTTAATCGAATTATGATATTGTTATATCAGTAGAGAAATGGTATGAATTAATCAAAATGTCTTCTAGTGATATTGTTATATCTGTGGAGAAATGGACGAGTTAATGATTTAATCGAATTATGATATTGTTATATCAGTAGAGAAATGGTATGAGTTAATCAAAATATCTTCTTGTGATATTGTTATATCTGTGGAGAAATGGACGAGTTAATGATTTAATCGAATTATGATATTGTTATATCAGTAGAGAAATGGTATGAATTAATCAAAATGTCTTCTAGTGATATTGTTATATCTGTGGAGAAATGGACGAGTTAATGATTTAATCGAATTATGATATTGTTATATCAGTAGAGAAATGGTATGAGTTAATCAAAATATCTTCTTGTGATATTGTTATATCTGTGGAGAAATGGACGAGTTAATGATTTAATCGAATTATGATATTGTTATATCAGTAGAGAAATGGTATGAATTAATCAAAATGTCTTCTAGTGATATTGTTATATCTGTGGAGAAATGGACGAGTTAATGATTTAATCGAATTATGATATTGTTATATCAGTAGAGAAATGGTATGAATTAATCAAAATGTCTTCTAGTGATATTGTTATATCTGTGGAGAAATGGACGAGTTAATGATTTAATCGAATTATGATATTGTTATATCAGTAGAGAAATGGTATGAATTAATCAAAATGTCTTCTAGTGATATTGTTATATCTGTGGAGAAATGGACGAGTTAATGATTTAATCGAATTATGATATTGTTATATCAGTAGAGAAATGGTATGAATTAATCAAAATGTCTTCTAGTGATATTGTTATATCTGTGGAGAAATGGACGAGTTAATGATTTAATCGAATTATGATATTGTTATATCAGTAGAGAAATGGTATGAATTAATCAAAATGTCTTCTAGTGATATTGTTATATCTGTGGAGAAATGGACGAGTTAATGATTTAATCGAATTATGATATTGTTATATCAGTAGAGAAATGGTATGAATTAATCAAAATGTCTTCTAGTGATATTGTTATATCTGTGGAGAAATGGACGAGTTAATGATTTAATCGAATTATGATATTGTTATATCAGTAGAGAAATGGTATGAATTAATCAAAATGTCTTCTAGTGATATTGTTATATCTGTGGAGAAATGGACGAGTTAATGATTTAATCGAATTATGATATTGTTATATCAGTAGAGAAATGGTATGAGTTAATCAAAATATCTTCTTGTGATATTGTTATATCTGTGGAGAAATGGACGAGTTAATGATTTAATCGAATTATGATATTGTTATATCAGTAGAGAAATGGTATGAATTAATCAAAATGTCTTCTAGTGATATTGTTATATCTGTGGAGAAATGGACGAGTTAATGATTTAATCGAATTATGATATTGTTATATCAGTAGAGAAATGGTATGAGTTAATCAAAATATCTTCTTGTGATATTGTTATATCTGTGGAGAAATGGACGAGTTAATGATTTAATCGAATTATGATATTGTTATATCAGTAGAGAAATGGTATGAATTAATCAAAATGTCTTCTAGTGATATTGTTATATCTGTGGAGAAATGGACGAGTTAATGATTTAATCGAATTATGATATTGTTATATCAGTAGAGAAATGGTATGAATTAATCAAAATGTCTTCTAGTGATATTGTTATATCTGTGGAGAAATGGACGAGTTAATGATTTAATCGAATTATGATATTGTTATATCAGTAGAGAAATGGTATGAATTAATCAAAATGTCTTCTAGTGATATTGTTATATCTGTGGAGAAATGGACGAGTTAATGATTTAATCGAATTATGATATTGTTATATCAGTAGAGAAATGGTATGAATTAATCAAAATGTCTTCTAGTGATATTGTTATATCTGTGGAGAAATGGACGAGTTAATGATTTAATCGAATTATGATATTGTTATATCAGTAGAGAAATGGTATGAATTAATCAAAATGTCTTCTAGTGATATTGTTATATCTGTGGAGAAATGGACGAGTTAATGATTTAATCGAATTATGATATTGTTATATCAGTAGAGAAATGGTATGAATTAATCAAAATGTCTTCTAGTGATATTGTTATATCTGTGGAGAAATGGACGAGTTAATGATTTAATCGAATTATGATATTGTTATATCAGTAGAGAAATGGTATGAATTAATCAAAATGTCTTCTAGTGATATTGTTATATCTGTGGAGAAATGGACGAGTTAATGATTTAATCGAATTATGATATTGTTATATCAGTAGAGAAATGGTATGAATTAATCAAAATGTCTTCTAGTGATATTGTTATATCTGTGGAGAAATGGACGAGTTAATGATTTAATCGAATTATGATATTGTTATATCAGTAGAGAAATGGTATGAATTAATCAAAATGTCTTCTAGTGATATTGTTATATCTGTGGAGAAATGGACGAGTTAATGATTTAATCGAATTATGATATTGTTATATCAGTAGAGAAATGGTATGAATTAATCAAAATGTCTTCTAGTGATATTGTTATATCTGTGGAGAAATGGACGAGTTAATGATTTAATCGAATTATGATATTGTTATATCAGTAGAGAAATGGTATGAATTAATCAAAATGTCTTCTAGTGATATTGTTATATCTGTGGAGAAATGGACGAGTTAATGATTTAATCGAATTATGATATTGTTATATCAGTAGAGAAATGGTATGAGTTAATCAAAATATCTTCTTGTGATATTGTTATATCTGTGGAGAAATGGACGAGTTAATGATTTAATCGAATTATGATATTGTTATATCAGTAGAGAAATGGTATGAATTAATCAAAATGTCTTCTAGTGATATTGTTATATCTGTGGAGAAATGGACGAGTTAATGATTTAATCGAATTATGATATTGTTATATCAGTAGAGAAATGGTATGAGTTAATCAAAATATCTTCTTGTGATATTGTTATATCTGTGGAGAAATGGACGAGTTAATGATTTAATCGAATTATGATATTGTTATATCAGTAGAGAAATGGTATGAATTAATCAAAATGTCTTCTAGTGATATTGTTATATCTGTGGAGAAATGGACGAGTTAATGATTTAATCGAATTATGATATTGTTATATCAGTAGAGAAATGGTATGAATTAATCAAAATGTCTTCTAGTGATATTGTTATATCTGTGGAGAAATGGACGAGTTAATGATTTAATCGAATTATGATATTGTTATATCAGTAGAGAAATGGTATGAGTTAATCAAAATATCTTCTTGTGATATTGTTATATCTGTGGAGAAATGGACGAGTTAATGATTTAATCGAATTATGATATTGTTATATCAGTAGAGAAATGGTATGAATTAATCAAAATGTCTTCTAGTGATATTGTTATATCTGTGGAGAAATGGACGAGTTAATGATTTAATCGAATTATGATATTGTTATATCAGTAGAGAAATGGTATGAATTAATCAAAATATCTTCTTGTGATATTGTTATATCTGTGGAGAAATGGACGAGTTAATGATTTAATCGAATTATGATATTGTTATATCAGTAGAGAAATGGTATGAATTAATCAAAATATCTTCTAGTGATATTGTTATATCTGTGGAGAAATGGACGAGTTAATGATTTAATCGAATTATGATATTGTTATATCAGTAGAGAAATGGTATGAATTAATCAAAATGTCTTCTAGTGATATTGTTATATCTGTGGAGAAATGGACGAGTTAATGATTTAATCGAATTATGATATTGTTATATCAGTAGAGAAATGGTATGAGTTAATCAAAATATCTTCTTGTGATATTGTTATATCTGTGGAGAAATGGACGAGTTAATGATTTAATCGAATTATGATATTGTTATATCAGTAGAGAAATGGTATGAATTAATCAAAATATCTTCTAGTGATATTGTTATATCTGTGGAGAAATGGACGAGTTAATGATTTAATCGAATTATGATATTGTTATATCAGTAGAGAAATGGTATGAATTAATCAAAATATCTTCTTGTGATATTGTTATATCTGTGGAGAAATGGACGAGTTAATGATTTAATCGAATTATGATATTGTTATATCAGTAGAGAAATGGTATGAGTTAATCAAAATGTCTTCTAGTGATATTGTTATATCTGTGGAGAAATGGACGAGTTAATGATTTAATCGAATTATGATATTGTTATATCAGTAGAGAAATGGTATGAGTTAATCAAAATATCTTCTTGTGATATTGTTATATCTGTGGAGAAATGGACGAGTTAATGATTTAATCGAATTATGATATTGTTATATCAGTAGAGAAATGGTATGAGTTAATCAAAATATCTTCTTGTGATATTGTTATATCTGTGGAGAAATGGACGAGTTAATGATTTAATCGAATTATGATATTGTTATATCAGTAGAGAAATGGTATGAATTAATCAAAATATCTTCTTGTGATATTGTTATATCTGTGGAGAAATGGACGAGTTAATGATTTAATCGAATTATGATATTGTTATATCAGTAGAGAAATGGTATGAGTTAATCAAAATGTCTTCTTGTGATATTGTTATATCTGTGGAGAAATGGACGAGTTAATGATTTAATCGAATTATGATATTGTTATATCAGTAGAGAAATGGTATGAGTTAATGATTTAATGAAAACATCTTCTAGTGATACTGTTATATCTGTTTAGAAATGGTATGAGTTAATGAAGTAATCAAAATGTCTTCTTGTGATATTGTTATATCTGTGGAGAAATGGACGAGTTAATGATTTAATCGAATTATGATATTGTTATATCAGTAGAGAAATGGTATGAGTTAATGATTTAATGAAAACATCTTCTAGTGATACTGTTATATCTGTTTAGAAATGGTATGAGTTAATGAAGTAATCAAAATGTCTTCTAGGGATATTGTTATATCTGTTTAGAAATGGTATGAGTTAATGAAGTAATCAAAATATCTTATGAATTAATCAAAATTCTTACAGTGATATTGTTATATCTGTAGAGAAATGTTACGAGTTAATGAATTAATCAAAATGTCTTCTAGGGATATTGTTATATCTGTTTAGAAATGGTATGAGATATTATCCGTGTGACACTGAAACCATGGATAGGAAAAAGTTTAACAAAGAGGACTATCCTACAATTCATAGCCTCCCAATACGATCCATTGGGTCTTCTCGTTCCTATAATGATCAAACTTAAATTATTCATACAACACTTATGGAAAGAAAACATTCCATGGGATCAATCTTTAAACAAACAGGACGAACAACAGTGGATAAATCTCATCAAAGAATGGCCAACAAATATAATAGAGCTACCAAGATTTATAGTGGAAACTTCACAAGTAACAGAATTCCATATATTTACTGACGCTTCGAAAGTTGCCTATTCTGCAGCTATTTATATTCTCAATCATGGATATCAAAACACATATTCGAATTCATTTTTGATTTATGCTAAATCTCGAATTGCTCCAATTAAAGGTATGTCAATTCCTAGACTTGAATTATTATCTGTACTAATTGGAGTAAGAGCAGCTCAGTTCGTATTGAAACAATTAAATCTTGAAAATAATCAAGTTACTTTGTGGGCGGATTCAAAATGTGTTCTTTACTGGATACAGAATTATACAAAGCTGCTTCCCAGATTTATACAAAATCGTATCGAAGAAATAAGGAAATCTAACTTCGAATTAAATTACATACCAAGTGATCAAAATCCAGCAGATATAGCCACCAAAGGAGTATCACCACTTAAACTCCAAAATTGTAAACAATGGTGGAAAGGACCTCGATGGTTGGAACTCAAGAAATCTGAATGGCCAAAGTGCAAACTTCGTTATTCAGGAAACGATGAATTTGCAGAAGCAATTGCTTTGAATTTAACAAAGATGACTCAAACCTTTAATAGGAATATAATTGCATTTATTGACGTATGTCGCTTCAGCAGTTGGACAAAACTAGTTCGAGTAACTGTTTGGACTTTTAGATTTATTAAACAAACCTGTAAAAAGAAATTAGTGTGGCTAGAACCATTATCCGTAAAAAAGAAATATATGACTAAAGTTGATTACGATATAGCAGAGACTATGCTGATCAGACAGGCCCAATCACGATTGCTAACGGAGGACGAAAAGGAAAAATGGAATCTATATCTAGATGAAAGTGATAACTTATGGAAATTAAGGAGCCGACTGGAAAATTCAGAATTAACGGACGAAAGCAAATATCCTATATATTTACCGGATCATAATTACAGTACTGATCTTATTATTCTACACAAGCATAATGAATTATATCACGCAGGTATTGCACATACGTTATCTGAATTAAGACGAAAATATTGGATACCGAGAGGAAGAGCTGCTGTAAAACGAATTATAAACCTATGCTGTTATTGCATTCGCTGGAAGCTAAACCGTTTAAACTGCCAGCGATGCCAAGTTTACCAGAAACACGAGTAAAAAGATCCAGGACCTTCGAACAAGTCGGCCTTGATTATATG
Source organism: Brugia pahangi (assembly GCA_012070555.1). NCBI lineage: Eukaryota > Metazoa > Nematoda > Chromadorea > Rhabditida > Onchocercidae > Brugia > Brugia pahangi. The sequence continues at coordinate 28,695 of JAAVKF010000084.1, read as the reverse complement.
GGTCCTCTTTCAGTCAAATCTAATACTGGTCTAGTCAAAAGATGGATAGCACTTTTTACGTGCTTCACTACCAGAGCAGTTCATCTTGAAATGGCAGAGAATTTATCTGCCGAGAATTTTTCACATGTTTTAAGAAGATTTATCGCTCGACGTGCATATCCAAAATTAATATTAAGCGATAATGCAAGCCAATTTCAACTGGTATTCAAAATCATTATGGAAGAAAACGCTAACTTTTTGGCTACAAAGGGTATGATATGGAAAAATACTATACCAAGAGCACCATGGGGGGGTGGTGTATATGAAAGACTTATAGGACTCACAAAAAGGGCATTAAGAAGAGCAATAGGAAGAAAACTTCTAAAGGAAGGAGAATTAATAACATTAATAATTGAAATAGAAGGAATCCTTAATACCCGTCCATTAACTTATGTAGGGTTTGACGACTACAGAATCATTCGTCCAATTGATTTTATATCACCTATGGCTTCATTAGATCTACCAATAAATTATGATAGTGACCAAGATGAATATACACAAAAGAGTAAAGATAAATTATACAATAAAGACTAAAGATAAATTAGTCAAGTATTGGACTACCACTCTTAACACATTAGATGTCTTTTGGAAGTTGTGGAAAGAAGAATATCTTACAAGTCTTAAAGAACGCACACAAAGAGAATTAAAATCACCTAGAATAATAGAAAAAAGAGTACCACATGAAAATGAGATAGTATTACTAAATGAACCAGAAATACCTCGTGGTGTATGGAAATTGGCAAGGATAATAAAAATTAATCGAGGATGGGATGGAAAAATAAGGAGTGCAACAATACAATTACCGAATGGAAAACAAATTGATCAATCAATCAATATACTTTATCTTATGGAAATAGGTGCTACTGAAGAAGATAGAGAAGAAAAGGTGGAAGATGAACCAGAAGAACCTATTGCTCGATGAACCAGAAGTGCTAAAAAATCACAAACTACAATCTATGCAAAAGACAAGTCTAATCTTTTGATAAAAACTTTATCATTAATAACGATGACGTCATTAATACCAAGACAGGTATTAGCTAACAATAGCTGTAATTGGATTACTGGAGTATCCTTTAATATTCCTGAAAAATGGAATTGTGAAGAAATTATTCACAAAAATGCTACATATCACAAAGTGGATGTGTACACACGCACCCATGTAAGAATACCAGCTATAAAATGTAGCAACATTACACGGACTGTATGCACAAAAGCTTTTCTCAGAATATCGCTATTGGTAGTATCAGACCATACGTCTACTACCGCAACTTCCTCACAATTCTGCAGATATTTAAATGTTCGAAAACAAATGAACGGAATTGGACTAATTCAATCTTCTCCTAATCAATAGATAACGAATAAGGAAATACAATACTCCTATGGATGGTTAGGAATTAACTGTCAATCAACTTCAAACTTCATATTAACTCAAGAAGAAATTCTCCTCTGGAAGAGGGTTAGTCTCTAACTTTGAAGATATAAAAGATTGTTTGAAAAGGATGAATGCATAACGAATACTAGCATTATCATATGGAATAACAATGATACGACCAATCATTGTTTATATCGAAAGATCGGAAAATTCAAGGCTACAAAGTATAACAACCATTTCATCATCGATGAGATACAAGCATCGCTTATAATATTGATAAAAACCCCCTTGTATTAAACACCAAAAATTGTAGATTCACCTTTCCAATTTTAATGCAGGGCGATATAGTTATGGAACTAGACGTTGAAGATGACTCGAACTCTACTACAAAATTCAAACGAAGAGTAACAAATAAACTATTGATGATGGAAAAGTCTCCGGATAGAAAATACAATCCTGAAAATGTAGAACTTCAATACCTTTATACTCAGGTTATAATTCAGTTATACTCAGATTATAATTCAGTTATAATTGTAATTTTTTAGGATTGAATTTTATATGAGTGGTAATTGGGCGTGTCTAAGATAAAAGTGTGAAGAATCGGAAATGTTCATGAGAATTGAGAATTTATGATATGAGATTACATGTGTAATAAACCAAAAAAACTAGATTTAAAGAGAGATAATTTAAGATACTATAAGATTGTTTTACAATGTCTGAAGAGTTGGAAGTGTCTAAAAAAAATTGAGAATTTACAATGTGAGAATTGAACGTATCTATGATGAAAATCACATGTGAAAAATCTTAAGAAATTAGATTTATGTAGAGATAATTTATGATATTATGGGATTATTTTTAGATAGGAGTTTTCGCGAAATTATAATTCGCGACATATGTCGCATAAAATTTTTTTATTTTGTTCCAGCGCTATGAGTAACACACAAAACGATGAATCAGTGTTCATAAAATTGACATTAATTCTAATTTCAGTTAATTAATTAAGATGAAAACTTTTAAAAACTAATTCTACTTCTAAAAAAAAAAAAAAATTTTCAGATATTTTCTAATTCTAAAAAAAAAAAATTCTAAAAAAATTTTCTGATATTTTGATATTTTTGCCTATGTATAAACTTAAACCATAATTTTGTGCATATATCTCAAATAAGGTGAAGGATTTTATTGTGTTATTCTAAAAGAGAGAAAGAGAGATAAAAAGAGAGGTGAAATTTTTGATGTCGAAAAGATTGAAGCCATTGTCCACTAAGGAAAAGAATAATTCAACAACAATAATTGTGAAATATCACAGCGATACAGGAAATGCGTAGAGGAAGAAATTAAGGACTGAAATTATAAATGTCAAACGACCAATATTCCATCTTCTCTTTAAATTGCAATAATCAACCTTTAAATTGCAACAATTTGAAGTCATTTCATTATATATATTATCATCGTTCAGTAATATAATTTTCGTAAATTTGATTAATAACCAATCACTAAATGGGTATTAAAATTTCTCACTGATATGAGAATATATTTCTGTAATACTCTGTCTTCCAAATCTTTGTTCCTTTGTAACATTCAATTTAAAATGAAATCAAAACTTTATGATATGGATTAAGCTGATATCTTCATATCAGTGATCAGTTTTGATCCATTCCTGCAAATGTGTTAACTGAAATTTCTTAATATTGAAAGATTATTTCATCCATACAAGAAGTAGCATAAGTTTAATTTTCGTGTCACATTTTCTTCATCATATCATATCTACTATGTCACATTTTAACTATTATATGGTACATTTCATAGCAAAGTATAGGATTTCATCAAATAAAATGTAAAATTGCATACTTTTGAATAAAAACATAATTAAAATGTCTTCAATTTTCCTGCTTGAAATAGCAATTTTTATTTTCATTGAAAATGTAATAAAAATTATTCCTAATATCTTCAAGTTATTACGGTTAACTCTTTAAAATTTTACAAGTTCATTATCGTTTCTAATTATTTATGAAATTTTTTTGCCGCTACTTTTTTAGAATTTTAAAAATCTAGTTTTAGAACAAAGCAAATTTTGATAGAGTAAAACTAAAATTAGAAGTTTTAGAACTTACAAAGTGCAAAGCAGTTATGTAGTGATCGAATCACTCTAACATGAAATAAAGTGTAGAAGTTTTGTTGAATTAATAAATACAACCAAGCAACCAATCCATAGGTTTGTCAACATTGAATTGATTACATATCCTTTTATTGTCACACAATGTCTTTCGATTTTATTTTACTTCACTGATTTATTGTTTGTGGTCAGTTAAAGTTAGAGAGGAAGAAGTGATTAGAAAACTTTTAGTTCTGATCAAAAGAGAATAATAAACTCAAATATTTTCTTTTAATAATGAAATTTTTGCTAAAACCATCGTTTTAAGACTTTCATTTGCAATAACTATATCGTTCTATTCAAAAATTTCATTTAAAATATTAATATAGCTAATTGACTGTCACATATTATATTTAAAAGTTTTCATTAGAAACATCAAGGATTGTTTTTCTTTTGCTATTGCAGCAAAAAAATTATCTTTTTTTCGTGCACAACGAATAAAACTTAATCAAATTAAATAAACGTCAAATAAACTTTTCTTGATATAAATTCCAATTTTAAGAACAACTAAAATAAGATAAAAATGTAACCATTTTATTGTTTTTATATGTAAGTAATAAATAAGTAAGCTTCTAATTATCAGTTTAATATTAATTTCATGAATTGATAACTTTTGAGAATGAATTATGATACGTTAATATAGGACATAATTTGAATTAGAAAAATATTGGTAAAGTAAGTTTGAAATAATAATCAATATGTTTGAGCATTTGTATTATTTAAATGATGCTTGTGATGATTGGCTGGTTGGTTTGGTTGGTTGGTAATGAATTGTGTTGTTTACAAAAGCGGAGAGTTGGGTCTTGAATGAAATGATTCAATTTTGCATTGAACGGAGTGCTTGTCCTTTGCTATTTTCTACTCATCCTCAATTCTCTGCAAGAAATTTATTAAAAATTTATGAATTTTTCAATTTTTTCCCTTTAAATGCTAACAATCATCATCGCTTGCAATGACACCACTTCAAAATTCCCTTCCTATCATTCATTACACTATATATGTATAATTAAACTTTCAAAAATATTGAAGAAATTTTTATTTTGTACAGTTTTTGCAGAAATAAATGATCAAATAAGCCATTCACTAATAACTGATAAGCTAGAGCGGTCGTTAATAGTAAAATTAGAAAGATAAGAAATGACGCAATACGATTAAATTCTTTGATCGTACATATCCATCAGATCTTTAAGTTCACTTTTCCACTATGCTTTCTATTGCAAATTAATTTAATTATAGGTGATTTCGATTCATTTATTCATATTTTTCATTACAGATTTGCTTTCATTTCTTCGAGATGAGTATTAATTACTTCATAGAAATAGTTTACTAATTTGTTTAACCTTTTTTGTTTAAAGTTAAATAATTTTCAGATTTTAATAACTTATTGTGTTTAAATTCATTTCTATCGTTCCTATCTCTCTCATTTTGTTTGCCATTTCTTTTCATTCTGTTTATAATCATGAATTCAATCGATTAATTTAATACGAAGCTACACGAAACTGGATATGAAAAGTCCAGCTTAGCCTATTTATGAGGCCAGTTGTCAGTCACAATTTTGTTTATACCTCATAACCCTCCTAACCTTAATTTCCCGCAATTTTCTTTTTTTTTTTTTCAAATTTTTAAAACAACTTTTTTTTCTACGTTTAATAATTTAACACTATTTTTAGATAACTTCTGATAACTACAAAATATTTGTCTAAATTGCTTCCATAATACAATCAATTTTTTAAAATCGATTTTATTTTCATCAGTGATATCATTACTGAATGTAATTGAATGGTATCTAGAAATTTATTATTCCTCAAAAGCTTAAATTAAATGCCTAAAAAACAAGAAGTGAAACAATCATTCAATAAAAAAAACCATTCATTAATTTTTCAATTAATTCCACGACCAAAAAAGATATATTTTTAGGATAGTTTTTTTTTTTTTAATATATAATTTTAAAAGTTGTAAAAGAAAAAATTCTTTGGAAAAAAAATACGTGCAGCAAAATTGTTGCATTTCTATAACGGAGATAAATTTTCTTTTTCTTCCGGAAACCAAAATTTGTATTAGCATTGACCTATCAGTTTTATTTTTTATTCATTGCATTACAGATGTATGTTATAATACCTGCCTGTTCTACAAATTTTTCAAAAACTCATCATAAAATGTTATCTTGGGCTAAATAGCTATGCCAGTTACTGCTGATCTTAACCATGTCGCGGATTTTAGCATTGCGAAGCACTAAATGAATGTTAACAATGCTTAATATAGCAATCCATTGATATCTTTTACAATTCATCGTAATGGTTTAAGTGACCTTTGATCTTATATCAATTCATATACAATAAGCATCTACCACGTAATGTTTATTGCAACTCATAGTAGCCACTTATCATAATGTCTAGACAAGTCATTGTATTTTCTTTCGTGATACCCATTTTTAAACCTATTGTTAAAGTTACTTACTATCATCCTTTGTACAAGAATGTCTAATTATAAACCACTCCCACATTTTAACACATATAATGTAAGATAATTGCTATATAAGGATCACCCTTGTCAAAAGATTTAGTATATGTGTAATTTATCGCCAAGGACCGACGATTCCAATTTCAGTTGTTTTGTATCAACGTATTGTCTTATTACTTCTGCTAATAAAGAACTTGGATTATATTTCTGTTACTTCACGCATTTACATTTACATTTACATCCAAGACAATCTCCCTGCGATCAAACACCTCTCCCAATATTATTAATTAAATAATCAAAACCTTCCACGACAAGCCATTGTCTCGTTCTACCAAATTTTCTTCAAAACCAATGAATAATTTTTGTTGAGGAAAGGAAACACTGTTTATATTTCCAAGAGAAGGAAACGGTGTGATGCCTTCTTATTTTCTACATCATTTCTATCAATTTTTGAATTTGAGGTAAGGAGCATAAAAGTTGAATAAATTAAAATTTATACTTTTCGAACCATGGATTCATCCATTCATATCCGGATGCATTACTCTATACTAGGAAACCATTAAGAATTGATTGATGTTGTATCTCCTATGATTTCGAAGTCCAAAGCTTTCATGTTATAACATAGAGAAAACTTTAATTATAGAAGTTGTTAAATTAAAGAATTATTATTTCTATAGAGATTTCAGTCGTCTTCTCAACCAGATAAAAAGACAATATTTCCAAAAAAAAAGGAAGAGAAAAGTTGCTTTAAGATTGAAATGTCAAAGAGTTGCATACTCCTTTGAGCACTCAATGTACGTTTTGTAGAGAGCAAATGTAAGAGCAACACTTATTTGTTTTCATTGGCAATTTATAACGTTTTCCATAATTCGGAATTTGGTCTGATGCAGCGTCTCAGCTCATGGTTCGAACAATTGCCTTTGCGACGTCGTGGATCTTCTCGCTAACTACAGAATTTATAGCTTATAACTTACAATCTGCGTATTGTAAGCAGAAACATCATTTCACTTTCTAGAACTTAACTACAATGCGTTCTGTGTTATAACCTGAGATAGTCCAGTATCCTATTATGAATTCTTAGTTGTGAGACGAGTTAAATTAATAGAAATTATATGCAATCGCAATACTTATAACATTTTTATGTACTCAGTTACTTTATTTCAATTTCCTTCCATTGCAGCAATAATGCCTTTTCTTGGAACAAGCAAGAAATAGTAACTCACTCGTGTCACGACAATTCCAAGCTTGCCACATCTTTCTTAAAGTCATTCTCTACACCAACTAGTTCTGGGCGAAAAGTATCTTTGGATAGACCTCATTTATGAATAATGAGTAAAACCTATTGATCTCCTGGAACTAGCCTTGTATCTAACTTATAAAAGTTTATCAATTATACGTGGAATAATAGGCCAATAAATAGAACTGGAGTAATCCGACCTAGTCTCACTTAACCCGATTTAATTTCAAATAATTTCAACTGGACCGATTTTATCAGACAATTGCTTGCTGTTTCTTTCTCAGGCGCTAGTTTGTCTTTTCAATTTTTCACAGTGATTTTTCAGAATATACGTCAAATCCCTGGATTTCATATAGTCGCCCATTGGTTCAGACTATTGTTTATCACGGACCGAGATCCAATTATAAACTGATACACATGTCCATAGATCGTACGGCATCGTTTCGTATCAATAGTCTGGATGAGAGCATTTACAGTTCTGGTTATGGCAGTCAAGATAGCAGGTACAAAGCTTTTCATTTCCAACGCATTATTTTAAACTTCCTTTAAACAAAGCTTATATCTGTATTGTGGCATAAAACCGAAATATCAGGTAAAAATAATTTCCTCTACTTTCAAGTTCTTTAATTGTAAGCTAATATCTTACTCATTTTTTTGCAGTCCGGAGTCGGATTGGCAACTATCAAACACAACAGCAATGCGTGGTCGACTGGGTCAACTGGAGGATAAAGCGGTGGAATGCAATTCAATTGATATGGATGAAGCTTTGGGGCTAGATTTGGAAAGCAAATCGGAAGTAGAGGATCTCAAAACAATTGACGCTTGAGATCGGTTTTGTAAAGATGATGAATATGTATATTATGAACTAGAGGTATGCTTTTATATTCGGTTAGAAATACATTCTTCCACGAAATATGAGATATTGAATTGAGATATTGAGATATATTAGATATTGAACAGTGAATTCTACCAATGAAATTTTCACCAATTTCCTTTACCAATACAAATTTTAAAATGACAGACGTTTGTGACAGCATCGAGAGATAGATATGGATAAAAATTCTCTAGTTTTCTTGAAAAAAAAGTTGACTAGTTTATCAAAAAAAAAGACTTTATTTCTGAATAGTTCGCAGGACGACATACATTTAATCTAAAGTATCATCGAAATAAATTAAATCTCTAGATAATTCATTTCTAAAGCTCAATTTAAAATCGGCCATATAAATGGACAGATAAATTGTTATTCCATTTTGTTTATAAAGTTTAATTGTAATTCGAATTACTTTCTTCCTTTGAACATCTCTCCATACCATACATTTATCAATTAGTACCCTTGCATTGATAATGAGCATCTATGAATATTGTGAATTTTAATCTGACTCAATTCTACAGCAATCTGATCAATGAGTTGAACGAAACAATGACTATATAGAAATGGTATATTGTTAATGTGACAGGATTTGAAATGAACTGTTGATTTAATCAATTTCGATCTCATTGAAACCTTTAAAAATTCTACTGATTTTCAGTAAATGGAATCACAATATAGTCAGTTTTTTATCATTTCCACTTTTGATAGTTTAGTTGATTAATGCTAGTGCATTAATGCTGCTTTTTGCTTTTAGTTCTTGATTGTTAAAAAAAAAATACAAAATTTGAAAATTTGCAAAAAGTCAATCTTCATAAAAAACTTTGTCATCGACACAAATTTTTTGCTTTTTAATGCATTTAATTCTTTTTTTTGACCCATCTTCATTGATAAGCTTCATGCCAATATCAGCTGTTACTGCCACCTGCAAATGATATGGATTGTTCATATCAAACGGTTTCGCCATATCTATCACTAAATGTCCATCAGATAAATCGCACCTTCTCGAAAATCCACTCAAGAACAAAATGAGCAAGCAGAATTTTTGTGTGACAAAATTGTCAATAATTCGCAGCAATGAAACAGACACTTAGAAAAAAGTTATTTAATGATAGACTACATTTAATCCATTTTTGTCGGATAAGAAAATGGTAATTTTATTTGTATCATTTCCAGATTCTGCATTGGCCATCTGCAAAATATAAGAGAACAAAGAAAAAAGTAGGAAAAACAATTTATAAGCTAAAAAAAATGATAAAAGCTAATTATTGATGCACAAATAATCTTTTTAGCAAAAGGAAAAACTAGTCATCAGTTCACATTACCAATCATTACATTTTATATTGTCATGTGCACATAACATTTCGAAGAATTCATTATTCCGTAGAACTCACTGGCAGTGCCTTTGGCGAAATCATCTCTGTGCTAAAATCTAATTGGGTGCTTTCATCTGATGTATGAAAAATACGCCTTGGAGATTCAAATGATTTCGATTTAAGTGGCTTTGGTCCTGGTTTTTTCACTATCCTAAAATGTAACTTATCAAATTTAATTTCAAATTTTGACTAGAATATTCAAACTTATTGAAAACTTCTGAGGTGAAATTAAAAATCTTGCTTAAAAATTTCTTGAAAAACACTTATACATTTTTCTAATATTTGTTATTTGCTATAACTTCGTAACTTTTCCTTATCTTCATTTGATTTCAAAAAAGATACACATTCCTTTTCATAATTAAATTAGACTCATAATTAAATTAAACAATATCTAGTGTTTTGCAATCACACAAATATCTTTATAAAAAAAACATGATTTCTGGCAATCTTGGTGGTAGCTTCCTCCAGATATTAGCTGATTTGAGGCAGCAGATGTCATCCGGATATTCATGTGAGCGTAACAAACCTAAGAAATAAGGTCTCTTTTGAAATAATTGGTGATTTCAGAGATCAAGAAAAAAAAACATTTGGTGAAAATGAAAAAACTTTATACAATTAGGAAACAAAAGGGTAAAATAAGCAGAATGAAAATATAGCAGTCCTGATAATCATGAAGCAGAAATTACGCTATAAATTGAAGCACTTGTTGGAGGGCTTTCTAAGAGTAAAAAGTGTTTAAAAGCACTTATTTCTTACAGAATTAAAGAGCGATTCTAGAATGATTTGTACAATTGATACAAAAATACCATTTTTAGGTGAAGCAGCAATGTTTACTAGTGAAGCTTTACAAACACCAGTGGGTGGATTACTTTCATGAATGCCTTTATCTGAGCTAAAACAAAATCAATTTCGTATGTGTTGCTTGATTACTCTGAATACTAAGTTAATAACACATTCAGAAGAAATGTAAATTAAAACAGAGAAAAAGCAACCTGGAATCATGGTTCGCAGGCAGATATGGTGAATGATCTGCAATATCATTCAGAATAATATCGTTAGTGATAGCTTTTTTGATATTATTACAATTTCGTGGAATACTTACCATCTGATTCGCTACCACCACCAGCTGATGTGTCACTTAATCCTGCAAATTAATGAGATATCAAATGAGATTTTAAGATTTGAAATTTAGGATTCATAAAATTCATAGAAAAAAAATCACATTACAAAATTATTTTTGTCAAATCATTTGGTTCCTACAAGCACAAATTTGATGAATGAAATAGGATAGCAGTGAAAACAATGTGCAGTTGTTGTAAAATAATTTTATACCATCTTCTTTATAAAATTATTTTATACCATCTTCTTTATAAAATTATAATGAAAATGAAAAGAAGATGAAAACTGCTTTCGTAGATTGCTTTTTCTAATAATAGTTTCAAAATCTAAGGCTTGCATTATTAGTATTGTTGTTAATGCCAGCATCGTCGTCTCATTATAATATAGCTTTAAATGTCTATTGCTTTTCTGTTACTAAACAGTTCTCAGATCTTAAAATGCAGTAGATTTATGGGAATAAACATCTCTAACCGGATTTTGGAGGAGAATTGTCATTTCGCCTATCGCTTTTCAAATTTGCTTGTTGTGGTGCTGTGACTTTTAAATGTTCTGGTAGCTTCCATGATGGTGGAAAATAACTAAAAGTTTAGATGTAAGAAAATTAAGTGTGGACATTTCACTAAATTCGGTTTAATTACTCAATTTTGTTATTTCTTATATTTGGGGATAAAGAGATGGGTAATGACAAAAATCTGTAGTTTGACAATTGAAAGTGCGAAATAAGTTGCATTATAATTGCTTTCCTTCGATGAATTTAGATATGAAATTATGAATTTAAGTGCCTTCTTCTACTGAAATAGCATACCATCATTGACCAGAATTTGAAAAAAATTTAAAAATTTGATAAATATATCATAGCTTTACTCGTGAGCATTTTAAAAAATGAACTAACTAGGTCATATCGATGAAGAGATTAGTTAGAGAAAATTTCATGAATTAGTCATGAATTAGACATATTTTGATATGATATGATTTTGGAATTGAAAAGTTAGACCTGGAAAATAAAGATCCGGGATAGCTTTCACAAATATCAGTGCTGTAATCACGCATTTCATGCCATGCATATGATTTGTCCAGAAAAATATAGAAATTTAAACATTCTGAATTTTTTTTATGTCCTCATTTATAATTGTAAATATTTATATAGAAAATTTCTGAAGAATATAATGAGTTATCATACATATTATAGTTCATTTAAAATTCTAGAATTAGGCTATAACTAAAACCTTTAATTTCGTCACTGCTAATAAATCCAAAATAGTTTCAATGGTTAATAATCCTTCACCATAACCAACTAATTGTTTGAAGTCGCAATTTTTAGTTTCAGCTGATTTCATGTCTTTTTTGTTGTGGTGACCATTAGAGGTTGCAATTAATTTCTGATAAGTATATATTTCCAGTAATGCTATGTTGCATTTTCATTATAGTAATTTTAAAGTAATTCTGCGTATACGAAATAGTTTGAATGGAAATAATTTTTCACCTTCTCATTCATCGATATGTATCATTTCTCTTTTAAGAGTTAAAACTAAAATCAAATTAGAAATGTCCAAGTTTTGAAAAGTCAAGAGAAATAAAGTAAGTATAAATGGAGTGAGAGCAGAAAGCATTCCGGTAAGGCAAGAAACAGTAAGCGATTTTACTTGATAATTTTATAATGTTTTCATCTGCGTCTGAAAAGACTTACTTTATTTGGCTCTTTGCTACTCTCCTTGCATCTTAATTCGATCAAATCAATCATTTTGTAATTCGCGTCTTTTGCTAGTATTGTCCTATTATAGCATTTTGCATAAGTTGGATCACAAAATTTCTGGATCGCTTTTGTTTTCCTTGTCTTTCTCGTAGTACTGGTAGCTTCCGGTACTAAAGCTAACGGTGCTGTATAATAAATTACTAAAATCAGATCAGTTTCTTCATTCAGTCTGCAACTTTGTGACGGTCCAAATCTTGTGCTCATTTACATTTCATTAAAAATATTTCATAAAAAAGACTCTTCTGTTCATTTGTCTAAATGCATTCGTCTCTTCTAAGCAGTATTTTTGGAAATCCGCAGAAGTGAAAGATATAAACAAACCATTTTATGTAAAAACTGATTTTTTTTTTTTTTTTTTTAAAAAAAAGGGAAGCAATTTTATAATAAAATATAGAATACCTCTATTGATATTGACATTATCACTATCATAAATTCGAGTTTCTTCGTGCACAATGTTCATAGCGATATTTTTATCTTCCGGCATAATCTTCATCATTCTAATCAGGAGTAAATATCCATCAGAAGCATATAAAGTTAACTTACATTTTGGTCGATTGTATTTTTTATCACTCTACAAAATATTTGACATAAACATCAATGCTAACTCATTATATGTTAGTATGGAATAACTGATTACTTAACCAAAATTTTGATTTGATAAAACTTTATTATGAAATTAAAAATAAGCTTATTCTATTCACTTAAAACATTCAATAAAAATTTGTTTCCATTTATTTTATTACTTCATTTTATTATGCACCCAGCATTTCATTACAATCACTCTCAGTGTTGTAATTTAAAAAAAATAATTATTTAAAATAAATATTTCTTCATGTCAACTTCAATTAAATAAATCAACCACTAACTCACTTCAGCTGGCTGCAAATGCATTCTTTTTGGTTGCAGTAACGTAAGGTCACGTTTTTGAATTTTTCCATCATTCCCTAGGAGCTCAATTTTGTGTTCCAAATATGTTTCACCCTTACGTGTTTGATTCACGCGCATCACTGTGTGAATTCTTATGGGCTCTGCAGAAAATACACCTCATTTTCATTATTAACTAAATTATTTGCTTGTACAGCTTTAAACCATTCTTTATAAGCTGCTTCTAGTTATAAATTACGGTAATTGTCAGTAAGATATGAGAATTTTATTTGCAAATTTTGATGATTTTAGATAAGTAATAACTTATTTGTAATCAATAACAGATGGAGTGTAAAAAAAAAGTTATTAATTGCATCAATGTTTTTTTTCTTTTTCTTTTTACATTTTTTTTTACACAAATTTTTTTTTACACAAAAAAACACAAAAACATTTTTACACAAATTTTTTTAGTCTTATAATTACTTATTATTTATTCTCGAATAGATTTGTTATACTAATGATGCCAAGAAAAATTATTCAAATGCTTCTACATAGATTAACAAAGAATATTTGAAGAACCACACTTGCTCTTTCCATTTTACCTTTCATATTCGACAATATACTTTCTTTTGCATCGGTGATTTTCGGTAGTTTTGGCAATGCATTTTGTTGCTTAGCCTTCAATGACTCATTCGCAATTATAATGAATGGATGGAGAGTCAATTAATTAGTAATCTACTGGGTTTTTTAACCGATATAAAACAAAATCGGCTAATTGCATTCAACATGCATTCAACTGAATTTGTCGTATAAATTAAAAATTCTCATAAAATTTGCATCATATGTTATTGAAAACAGTATTAGGATTGCTTATTAAGTCACTAACTATTCACAGCATTTCAAGTCTCGGCGATAAATTATTTTTACGACAATAAAATAATTATAGAAGCAATTTTCATTGTATATAACTAATTATTTTATGTCTTTTTTCTGGAATAAAGTTATAATTCTACTGATTTTTACAGAAGTATTTAAGTTGTTCCAAAGAAATTACTACTCCAAATTCCAAAGTAAAGAAAAATAAATATATATCTAAGAATCACTTCAATAATACAATATAATAAAAAAATCCTAGTGACTGTTTTTAAAAACCTATCGAAAAAAAAAAACCTAATAATACAATATAATAAAAATCCTAGTGACTGTTTTTAAAAAACCTATCGACCGCATAAATGATCTTTTGAATTGGTTTTTTAAGAACAAACCATTAATTTTCTGCGCGAATCCACTGTTAATGATTTCCTAAGATGTATTCTATCAGCAAAATCTGAAATTAAACTCAAAATTTTCTGTAATTTTGGGAGAAGAAAAAAGTTTGTATAAGAAATAATTTTTCTTGTTTAATTTACTTACAATCTTTCGACTGTTCTTCAACCTGAAATAACGAGAACGACCGACATTAATACCAAATACTTTTAAAAGTTACTCAACATAATTTCGATTTATCGCCTAAATTTCTTAGAGTTCTTTTATACCATTCTTGACAATGAATTCGAAAAAGTAAGAGAATTTAAATTCAAAATTCAAAATTGCAGATTTTTTTCGGAAAATTAATTTTTTATTCAAAAAAGAAAAGGGAATATTCACTGCCATCTTCTGATGATGAATTTGTCTTCTTGATAAATTTTTATTTTTTCTGTAGCTGTGCTTAGCCTGAAAAAATCTATTTGAGTAATATCAGAGTAAATTTGATTTTGAATAGTATTTTTAATTTCTGCATTGTTTAATTCCGTTCCGGTATTTTAAAGAGAACAACAATAAAATTATTTTTTTTTTTGTTTTGAAAAATAGAGGCCTAATATGAAGTTAAATTTTTAATTCCATGAAGGAAGAGAGAATAGTCTCATTTTTGAAGAGATTTGAAGAGATAAACACGATATGCATGCACTGTTCGAGATCATTCAGATTCTGCTATGTTTTCCATATAAATACATTATCTGAACGCCACAGGAAAAAATAATGTCGAAAATCTATGATGTAATATTAATCCTTGGTGTCAAATTAATGAGTCAAATAGTATATCAGTTATTTAAAGCAAATTTTAATTAATTATTAAGAATATTGTAAAACTAGAGGTAAAAATTCGATCGAAGAAGAAAAATTTGTTGAAGAAAGATGAACTAATAGATGGTTATCAAGCATTTTATATTAGCAAAATAAATAAGATGTGTTTAAGCAAAGAATTTTATGATAATAGTATGAATGAGGCTGGTAGGCAAAAATATACTCCATAGACTGAAAATTATCGCAAAACTTATTAATAAATTAAAAGAAGTTAAAAAAGAAAAATGTAAATCAGGTATTTTCTGACTTAATGGCA
Source organism: Brugia pahangi (assembly GCA_012070555.1). Lineage (NCBI taxonomy): Eukaryota > Metazoa > Nematoda > Chromadorea > Rhabditida > Onchocercidae > Brugia > Brugia pahangi. Next base: position 13,075 of record JAAVKF010000084.1, on the reverse strand, counting down.
AATAGTGGAAAATAGTATAACCTTTCCTCAGATGCATCCATTTTTTCTTGACTTATTACTGATATTTGATTACATTTTTGATTACATTTAAGCAGTTTTATCATTGCCTCAATGTTATCTGCTGAATTTTCCACCTGTACGACAATTAAATAAACCAATAGCATGCAACAAAAATTAAAGGTAGTCTTCCTCTTTTTTCTTGGACAAATGGTTTTTTTTTTTGATAGCGCTTCTATTTGTTTCCAATTATCATTCCAAACTTTACGGAAAATTATTATCCAGAATTAGTTTTAATGATTAATATTTTCTCCTCTATTTCAAATCTCCCCATATTAATTAGAACTTCTATTTAAACTTCTATTAGTTTTATCAACAAGTCTAAGCACTCATAATTAATCAGTGATAGAAGCTAATAAAAAAAAAAGGCTAATGGCATCCCATGTCATACATTGATCAAACGATGTGATAATGTTACGTATGTAAAAAGCACAACAAAGAGATCACGCAAAAATCTTCTGATGAATAAGTGATATTATTAAACATTTAAGATTCATACAAGACAGTGAGCTGAGAATATTGTATCCTTAACAAATGCGCTCTTATTGGATTCATCGGATAGCTTATGAGCTCTTTTAGTTTTTTGTTTTCTGGAAGACATTATTTGTTTGAATCTCTCTTTTGTCAAAAACCTGGAATTCTAGAAGTGTAAAGCTAACTCTAACAGTTATTAACATTTTTTTTAAAAAAAAAAGGAAATAATAAGAGAAAAACGATTGACTTAAACGAAATTTCATTCAAATTAATTTTTGATTTTTTTCCTTTTCGACAAATCAAATAAACTCTTTTAATGGAATGGAAGATATGAAGCAACTAAACTAAGCTTTATTATTCACAAATAATTACTTTTTTTACTCATAACTCTTGTTTTTAATTTCAGTGATAAAATAACAGGGAATTAAACTAGATGGGAAAGAAAAGATGTAGATTTAAAATACTAAATTGAAATTTTAAAAAAATCCTGAAAAAGATGTATGACTGGTGAACACTTTTAAAGGAATAAATTGTATGGATACCTTTCAGTATAAGAGAGAATGAACAGGATCTGTCGACAATTATCGCCCTTCTATCCTCAATAAATGAACAGGGACCTCAATAAAGTGAATTAGACTGTTTATTAAAATATCTTTTTTCAATCTTTATGAGCAATTTCGACTTTTTGGAGTACGATTTCTTTAAATTAGAAATTATAACTAAAATTTATTGACGGTAACCATACCATCCCACACACAAGTTAAATTTTGAATGTGCTGAATAGAAAAACAAATTAAATATTTCGAAGAATCAATATTAAATAACAAGCTCTGCAAAAATTGCCAATTTCAATCTACTAATTAATTTAAGTGATGAAATACCAACGAATTAAGCAAATAAAACGCCCGTTCTCAGTCTGTGTAAATATACAAAATGGAAATCAAGTTAATCCATCTTAATTTATCATGGGTAAAATTTGAAATGTTACCAAATAATTATCATAATGAGAAATTAGTTTGAATTTTGGTATGAAAACAGTGAACTGGGAGGTTAAAATTTTCACTGCTGCAGAGTATCATTATCATTGCGATATTTCAGCATGTCTCTTGATGTCTGTAGCGTGTTATTTCGCATACTTTATCATGCTGTGTCTTGTTTGTTTCACAGTCTTTTTTATCCGATCTTTTGCTATCATTCTCATTCCCTCTCTCTTTTTCAGTTGCTTCCCTTGTAATATTTTTTTTCGCTACTTTTACGACATATTTTTTTTTGGTTTTTTTATTAATCCGTGATTTTTTGTGAAAGAGTAAAATTCCTCGATGTCTATGAACTTCCTTCTTACAGTAGTTCCTCCGCTGCCTTTTATTTCGTGGTGTTTCTCTTTGCTAATTCTAGATCTTCAATTCTTCCTACGTACATCATTCCAGATTCCAGAATTCCAGATATCTGCTCATACTTGCACTCACATTTTTTTAAACATCTTACTCACTGTATCATGCGCTATGTATTTTATTACATCCGTAAAAATCATACTTCTATAAACTTGTGAAAATTTCATTGTGCAATGATTTCAAGATATCAGACAGGATATCAGCCATGTCTAATAAAGATTTAACTGTTGCGTGTCGAACATGTGAAATATCGCATGCCAAGTGCTTATAAATCACCTATTGGTACCTTTTATGTTTATGAAGATCGGGTTGAATGGTTGGACAACGCTTGGGATGAAAAACTTGTCGTCCTTTTCAGCGATATTAAAGGTAAGAATTTCGCTAGAGATGCGTTATTGAAGTGCTTCGAATAGCTAAGAAAGTTAGCTGATAGACCAAATCAGAAGAAATATGGTACGGGATTTAAATAAGTTGCTGCTTTAAAGGATTAAAAATTTTAGTGTTTTTTTTTTAATTTTTCCTTTTTTTACCCAAGCAAAGAACATAATTTTGTTCTAAATTTTCGAAATTGGATTTGAAATACAAGATATGCTTTTTTATGTAGACTATGCATTTTCCTTGTTATTTATCAACACCTCAGTATTTCATCCTTTTCATTGTTTATGGAATGCTTTCTGGATTCCAGGACAACGAATATCGCCACCAAATAAAACAAAAAACACAGCTCCAGATATGTAAACATAATGAAGAACAAGCAACATTTGTTTTCGTTAATCCACTTTTGAAGGAAGCAAGTTTTGATTTGTTATTATTCATGGTAGACTTGGAATTCGAATTAATAGCTATTGTGCATGAACATCTATGGTTTCATGATTTTGTCTCTTTAAAATGTATTCATCAGCACGTTATTAGTCTATTAGTTGTTTGTTTAATCTGTCAAATTCATGAGACTTTTTTGTATGAAGGTTTTCCATATTACATGTGAGAAGAATATCATATATTCTTCAGGTGCATGTTAAACATCGCGATTTGGTAAAAGAAATATTGCAACAGGTTCTTATACGTCATAGATAAATTGTTAGTCAGGTAAATGTGCTCTGGTTTACTTTAAATCATAGACTTTCTTTTAGAAATTCCTGATATTCGATTATACAACAGCCGAAACTTTTTGACTGATGAACTCGATGCTTATCATATTTACTTTTAGAATATTATACAATCGTTAAAGTACAATAAAAAAAAAAGCTAGAAGCAAAGAAGAAGATTTTAGAGCGCAACAAATTGCAAGAAATATACAAACATTTGGTTGCATCGAAATTGATATCTGCTCAAAATTTTTGGAGTGAATGTTATCAAAACTTGGTTAGTTTGGAACTTAGTAAAAGTCAAATTCTATCATCATGTTGTTGTGTTTCCATTTGAGACGCTTAATTTAATCAGTTTTGTCTAATTTAACTTATCTTCTTGCATTGAATGTATAAATTCACCAATATATTCTTGTACTAAATCTACACCGAAAAAAAATCCTATTCTTAAACATGATCGTATCTCAAATTTTGTTATTCTTAGAAAATCAATGGACTTTTCAATAGCTATTTATTTGTTATAATTTGGTGAATGGATTACTATCCTCCAAGGTGTACACTTACAAATGCTTAATTCAGAAGGATGTAGACGCAGCAAAATGTAGACGTAGCAAATTGGAAAACAAAAATTTCTAATTGTTGATATTCTGATTTTTAGCATTTTTTCAGTTTAGTTTTCATTTGCAGAAAATGATTGCAGGATTTGGAGGCGATTCGGATAGTGATTATGAGGATCTCTTAAGAATGGCCAGTGTTGTTACAAAAAGCTAAAAACATTACAGAATTGACCGCAACAGATTTAGTTATAAGCAATCCATGATTCTGTTGCATTTTTGGATGTGTTTTCCACCGACGAATCCTGACATGGATGAAAAAGTTAGCTTATTTTGCAGGATTGTTTCCGTTCACTTTTTTGTCATAGTCAGAAATCATTATTTTATTATTTTACTGAAATATGATTTTTCCTTTTTTGAAATTTTGTTTTCAAAAGATAAAGAAAAGATTGTATTTTCAATGAATGACTCAAATCTTTTCGTTTTATTAACATCATTTAACAATTATTATTCAGTTGTATTATATCCTTTTCATAATGGTAAATTATTTTTATCATAATCTATTGAAGTTTAAAATATTTTAAATTATTTTAAATTACGGTATGAATTTTTTCAATTTCATAGTTTCCTGCAGAAAAATGCTGAAAGTTTTGTTATTGCAACCATTATTGATAAAATGTGCATTATTCATCATTATAAAAATAAGACTACGAAAGTTTGCATATAATTTTTATACATTATTGAAATTAAATAAGTCCTTCGATACTGTAAATAAGGCAAATTTTTAGCATGTTGATATTCCGCAAACTGTGGCCGATATTCGCCATGATTGCGACGTCGTTCTTTCAATTTACGATAGCCAACATAACCAGCAGTAATGAGACTAAGAAGCATAACCTGAAAAGTTATCAAATTTTACAATAATTCTTAATTTTGTCTTATCTGATGAATCTATTTTTCGTCGATTCATAGAAAATTTTCAAGCACCAAAATATTTGGGTTTTATTATCTCCTATAAGTCGCACTCCATCATTCGTTAATTTCTGAAAAAGCATGAGATGACAAATTCCAAATTCCAAAATTCAAAAGAAATTTGTTATAACAAATTACAGATTTTCTTTGAATTGATGCTTCATGTTATTGCTTTTACTCGTCACTACAATAAATTTTGCATTAAGTGTCCGTCTGATATATGATTTACCTTATTTTGTAACAAGGTAATTTCTCCATCATATTAAGACAAAATTTGAAAAGCATTAGCATTAACTGCCTTGAATTTGTATTCTTAAAATATTTTTCAAATTTCTCTTTTTGCCTACACCTTTCGTCCTTTCTCTAATTGAAAGTAATAATGATGATCATCATCAAGTGAAAATTTAGAAATTTTACCACCAAAAAATTAATCTGTTCATTTCAAATTAAAAAAAGAATACTTACCAGCAAAATAACCACAATGGTACCTGTTTTATCGGCATTCCAATCATCATCAGATGCTTCAGTTGTACTTTTAAAATAGTCGTTGTGGATACTGTGGCGCTATTTACTTCAGACATTCCCAATGATGCAATTAGCACTAGCACAGCTAGCTGTAGTACAAGATAAAGTAGCGGTAATAATTTGTAACACTAGCGATATGCAAATTGAGCAGCATTCGGACAGCAATAAGGTGCTGTCAGTAATTTCCGGAATAATTTCTGGAATCAAATATTTTTTTTAAACTTTTTAAATCCTTTAACATTCTTATATTGTATACAACATAAATAATAACAGTACTTTGCATTTCCTTTTTTTTTAAACTCATGCATAAATACGCACAATTTCAAATATTGTTTTTTCTTTTTAATTTGGGTGTTTTTTTTAAAACGAGTAGTCGAATATTTTTTTCGACAGTATCGTTTTCTTCAGCAAATCTCAACAAAGATAGTTTACTTTTGTTTCATTACAGTCATCAATAATCATCAGGAAAATGACAATAGTTTATTTTGCAAAAGTTTGTAAACAAAAAAATTACAACAATGAAATATCCTAAAATCCTACTAATTATCAATGATTTCATTAAATAAATTTCCTTTTCCAATCTGTTGAAGTTTTTTTTCAAGAATTTTGCTCAAATAATTTTTAAATGCAAGAAAAAAAGCGTTAGTACAAATTAAAGCAGTAATCGTTTCAGTATTGATATTTCGAATCTACTTTTAATGGATGTTTGCAGAACCGATAATTCACATTTTACTCTTTAATTTCAGCACTTTACATAATTTCACAAACAAATTTGTAGATATTAAATTTTTTTTTCTATCAAACAAGTATAATTTCAAGAAAGATATGAGTGATAAAGTTTGAAATGATTCTTTTTTTTACAACGTTTCTAAGAACTCTTAGAACATGAGAAAAAAACGATGATTTAATTTATGTCATAATAAGATTTGCAGAATTTTATAATCTCAAACATTTTTCATTGCTAAATTTTTTGTGTAAGACATGGAATGTAAATTCTTTTCATAGTCCTTTTGAATCCATTCCTATAATAATTTGAAGTAAATCAATTCCTGTAACAAAAAATTTAATTAACCAATTTGTATGTGCGCAGTTATGTGATACTCTCTTTGAATAAATAAAACTATTTTGCCAAATTTTATGGCTCATTGAAAATGGCAAAATTTGAAATACTGTTATATATAAGTGAAAAACGATTTTTAAAAGATTGAAAAGTAAGTGAATAAGCGGTAAATTTCACAAATCAGAAAGAGAAAAAAAAGAGGAATGAAAAATGTAGATGCACAGAGTGATGTATATGAAATACATGAATGTTTGTTTGCATTAAAAAAGAATTTTAATAAGAAAGTTTTAAATCATTGTAATTTACAAAATGACTAAGGATTATTAATCGCAAGAATAATTTATATCTTTCTAACATCGAAAAAAAAGCAAACCAGTGAATCATTTCGTTGATCAACTTCTAATGAATGATTCATATTAATATAAACAATAAAAATCGTATTATAATTTACTAGGAACATTTTTGATTACTACTTATCAGTATCATTTCACAATTAACCAATTTTATCACTGTAGCAATATGATAAGTGAATTATTATTTAAAGATTTTACTTTTGATTATTTCTCATAGACAAATAACGATGTCGTCAAATGTTCAACGATTCATTTCTAATGATTCATACAAAAAGAGAATTGTATTTCAAGGATACGCTAATAGCGACAAAAAAAGAGGAATTAATGACATTTTGCATCCATTTTTATTTTCTTCAATCATATTTATTACATTTCACGTCACTGTTATAGTATAATATGAAAATGAGAAACTGTTTAGAAATAACGGAATAAATGATGTTAAGAGAGGAAAGATGAATATATTGAAATTTATAGCAATTCAAAAAAGTTTATAGTTTAGTACCTGACAATTCTTGCTAACCTTTAAAGAAGATTTTTGTACATCAATAATAAGCTGTCACGTAGTAATTATCATAGACTTATTCTCTATATTATTAAAAATATTTATGTTATCAAAAATATTGTAGAATTTTATTTTTTGTCAATCTCAAGCACTATCGTTATTAAAAATTGCAAATAATTTAGACTGAATTTGAGAAAATTTCCGATAACTAACGATTTAATTTTATTCCTAAAATGAATAGGAAATGTTTATCATGACCAGAACTTTTTTAAATGATTAAAATATTTTAGACTTTACAAACAGACTTTACAAAAAAACATAATTACAAACAAAAGATAACCAACAATTTTAAAATAAATATCACAGTTTAATGAACCAATAGTTAAAATGAAATGATTTTTTAATTTTGATTAGCACCTAAACATTCATCTGTTCATATCGTTGTACTCACATCGTTTTATAATTCATTTTGTTTGAAGTATAGAGATTTTAGCTATTAAAAATTTATGAAATTCAAAAAATGAAAAAGAAAAAAGATATAAATAAAATCTAACCTTTTTTTTTGTATGAAATTATTCATTGTAAAATGAAAAGGAATGAAATGAAATTAGAAAAGAGAACTGTAGACCAAGTGCTAAAGGAAGTGAAATTGAGTCGAACGAAGTAATTTCTGCGCTTTAGGATATTTCATCCATAACTGATTAGTAGGAATAAATCATATATTTTGAATAGATATGACAAATGTCGCATTGGTATTTATGAAGTGACAGAAAACTGGCCAGCCTGGATGGAAATATGCAAATGAAAGAAGTCACTCCCTCATTTCTTTCCTTCCACACATCTTTATTTGGCGCAATCTTCTCTTTCTTGCATCATTGCATGTCATGTCAAAATTGACTAGAAATTACCACATACATTTCATTTTAATCGAACAATCTGATAGCTCATTCAAATGTTACTTATTTCTTCTTTCCCATCCAGTAACCTTCCATTTTCCTCCGAATTATTGTCACAAAAATTTGATTGCAAATTTTGGGTACATTAAATTTGATGATATGATGCATAAAGACTTGTATAAACTGTGCTATCATTTTAATTTTAAAATGACCAAAATTATGTCGCATTTTTTTTTTGGTTTCGTAATATGAATGGTAATATGAAATATGAATGGATGAATCCATGGTTCGAAAAGTATAAATTTTAATTTATTCAACTTTTATGCTCCTCAAATTCAAAAATTGATAGAAATGATGTAGAAAATAAGAAGGCATCACACCGTTTTTCTCTTGGAAATATAAACAGTGTTTCCTTTCCTCAACAAAAATTATTCATTGGTTTTGAAGAAAATTTGGTAGAACGAGACAATGGCTTGTCGTGGAAGGTTTTGATTATTTAATTAATAATATTGGGAGAGGTGTTTGATCGCAGGGAGATTGTCTTGGATGTAAATGTAAATGTAAATGCGTGAAGTAACAGAAATATAATCCAAGTTCTTTATTAGCAGAAGTAATAAGACAATACGTTGATACAAAACAACTGAAATTGGAATCGTCGGTCCTTGGCGATAAATTACACATATACTAAATCTTTTGACAAGGGTGATCCTTATATAGCAATTATCTTACATTATATGTGTTAAAATGTGGGAGTGGTTTATAATTAGACATTCTTGTACAAAGGATGATAGTAAGTAACTTTAACAATAGGTTTAAAAATGGGTATCACGAAAGAAAATACAATGACTTGTCTAGACATTATGATAAGTGGCTACTATGAGTTGCAATAAACATTACGTGGTAGATGCTTATTGTATATGAATTGATATAAGATCAAAGGTCACTTAAACCATTACGATGAATTGTAAAAGATATCAATGGATTGCTATATTAAGCATTGTTAACATTCATTTAGTGCTTCGCAATGCTAAAATCCGCGACATGGTTAAGATCAGCAGTAACTGGCATAGCTATTTAGCCCAAGATAACATTTTATGATGAGTTTTTGAAAAATTTGTAGAACAGGCAGGTATTATAACATACATCTGTAATGCAATGAATAAAAAAATAAAACTGATAGGTCAATGCTAATACAAATTTTGGTTTCCGGAAGAAAAAGAAAATTTATCTCCGTTATAGAAATGCAACAATTTTGCTGCACGTATTTTTTTTCAAAGAATTTTTTCTTTTACAACTTTTAAAATTTTTTTAAAAAAAAAAAAACTATCCTAAAAATATATCTTTTTTTTGGTCGTGGAATTAATTGAAAAATTAATGAATGGTTTTTTTTATTGAATGATTGTTTCACTTCTTGTTTTTTAGGCATTTAATTTAAGCTTTTGAGGAATAATAAATTTCTAGATACCATTCAATTACATTCAGTAATGATATCACTGATGAAAATAAAATCGATTTTAAAAAATTGATTGTATTATGGAAGCAATTTAGACAAATATTTTGTAGTTATCAGAAGTTATCTAAAAATAGTGTTAAATTATTAAACGTAGAAAAAAAAGTTGTTTTAAAAATTTGAAAAAAAAAAAAGAAAATTGCGGGAAATTAAGGTTAGGAGGGTTATGAGGTATAAACAAAATTGTGACTGACAACTGGCCTCATAAATAGGCTAAGCTGGACTTTTCATATCCAGTTTCGTGTAGCTTCGTATTAAATTAATCGATTGAATTCATGATTATAAACAGAATGAAAAGAAATGGCAAACAAAATGAGAGAGATAGGAACGATAGAAATGAATTTAAACACAATAAGTTATTAAAATCTGAAAATTATTTAACTTTAAACAAAAAAGGTTAAACAAATTAGTAAACTATTTCTATGAAGTAATTAATACTCATCTCGAAGAAATGAAAGCAAATCTGTAATGAAAAATATGAATAAATGAATCGAAATCACCTATAATTAAATTAATTTGCAATAGAAAGCATAGTGGAAAAGTGAACTTAAAGATCTGATGGATATGTACGATCAAAGAATTTAATCGTATTGCGTCATTTCTTATCTTTCTAATTTTACTATTAACGACCGCTCTAGCTTATCAGTTATTAGTGAATGGCTTATTTGATCATTTATTTCTGCAAAAACTGTACAAAATAAAAATTTCTTCAATATTTTTGAAAGTTTAATTATACATATATAGTGTAATGAATGATAGGAAAGGGAATTTTGAAGTGGTGTCATTGCAAGCGATGATGATTGTTAGCATTTAAAGGGAAAAAATTGAAAAATTCATAAATTTTTAATAAATTTCTTGCAGAGAATTGAGGATGAGTAGAAAATAGCAAAGGACAAGCACTCCGTTCAATGCAAAATTGAATCATTTCATTCAAGACCCAACTCTCCGCTTTTGTAAACAACACAATTCATTACCAACCAACCAAACCAACCAGCCAATCATCACAAGCATCATTTAAATAATACAAATGCTCAAACATATTGATTATTATTTCAAACTTACTTTACCAATATTTTTCTAATTCAAATTATGTCCTATATTAACGTATCATAATTCATTCTCAAAAGTTATCAATTCATGAAATTAATATTAAACTGATAATTAGAAGCTTACTTATTTATTACTTACATATAAAAACAATAAAATGGTTACATTTTTATCTTATTTTAGTTGTTCTTAAAATTGGAATTTATATCAAGAAAAGTTTATTTGACGTTTATTTAATTTGATTAAGTTTTATTCGTTGTGCACGAAAAAAAGATAATTTTTTTGCTGCAATAGCAAAAGAAAAACAATCCTTGATGTTTCTAATGAAAACTTTTAAATATAATATGTGACAGTCAATTAGCTATATTAATATTTTAAATGAAATTTTTTGAATAGAACGATATAGTTATTGCAAATGAAAGTCTTAAAACGATGGTTTTAGCAAAAATTTCATTATTAAAAGAAAATATTTGAGTTTATTATTCTCTTTTGATCAGAACTAAAAGTTTTCTAATCACTTCTTCCTCTCTAACTTTAACTGACCACAAACAATAAATCAGTGAAGTAAAATAAAATCGAAAGACATTGTGTGACAATAAAAGGATATGTAATCAATTCAATGTTGACAAACCTATGGATTGGTTGCTTGGTTGTATTTATTAATTCAACAAAACTTCTACACTTTATTTCATGTTAGAGTGATTCGATCACTACATAACTGCTTTGCACTTTGTAAGTTCTAAAACTTCTAATTTTAGTTTTACTCTATCAAAATTTGCTTTGTTCTAAAACTAGATTTTTAAAATTCTAAAAAAGTAGCGGCAAAAAATTTCATAAATAATTAGAAACGATAATGAACTTGTAAAATTTTAAAGAGTTAACCGTAATAACTTGAAGATATTAGGAATAATTTTTATTACATTTTCAATGAAAATAAAAATTGCTATTTCAAGCAGGAAAATTGAAGACATTTTATGTTTTTATTCAAAAGTATGCAATTTTACATTTTATTTGATGAAATCCTATACTTTGCTATGAAATGTACCATATAATAGTTAAAATGTGACATAGTAGATATGATATGATGAAGAAAATGTGACACGAAAATTAAACTTATGCTACTTCTTGTATGGATGAAATAATCTTTCAATATTAAGAAATTTCAGTTAACACATTTGCAGGAATGGATCAAAACTGATCACTGATATGAAGATATCAGCTTAATCCATATCATAAAGTTTTGATTTCATTTTAAATTGAATGTTACAAAGGAACAAAGATTTGGAAGACAGAGTATTACAGAAATATATTCTCATATCAGTGAGAAATTTTAATACCCATTTAGTGATTGGTTATTAATCAAATTTACGAAAATTATATTACTGAACGATGATAATATATATAATGAAATGACTTCAAATTGTTGCAATTTAAAGGTTGATTATTGCAATTTAAAGAGAAGATGGAATATTGGTCGTTTGACATTTATAATTTCAGTCCTTAATTTCTTCCTCTACGCATTTCCTGTATCGCTGTGATATTTCACAATTATTGTTGTTGAATTATTCTTTTCCTTAGTGGACAATGGCTTCAATCTTTTCGACATCAAAAATTTCACTCTCTTTTTTATCTCTTTCTCTCTTTTAGAATAACACAATAAAATCCTTCACCTTATTTGAGATATATGCACAAAATTATGGTTTAAGTTTATACATAGGCAAAAATATCAAAATATCAGAAAATTTTTTTAGAATTTTTTTTTTTTAGAATTAGAAAATATCTGAAAATTTTTTTTTTTTTAGAAGTAGAATTAGTTTTTAAAAGTTTTCATCTTAATTAATTAACTAGAATTAATGTCAATTTTATGAACACTGATTCATCGTTTTGTGTGTTACTCATAGCGCTGGAACAAAATAAAAAAATTTTATGCGACATATGTCGCGAATTATAATTTCGCGAAAACTCCTATCTAAAAATAATCCCATAATATCATAAATTATCTCTACATAAATCTAATTTCTTAAGATTTTTCACATGTGATTTTCATCATAGATACGTTCAATTCTCACATTGTAAATTCTCAATTTTTTTTAGACACTTCCAACTCTTCAGACATTGTAAAACAATCTTATAGTATCTTAAATTATCTCTCTTTAAATCTAGTTTTTTTGGTTTATTACACATGTAATCTCATATCATAAATTCTCAATTCTCATGAACATTTCCGATTCTTCACACTTTTATCTTAGACACGCCCAATTACCACTCATATAAAATTCAATCCTAAAAAATTACAATTATTTTTTGTCTTTAAGGTCGATTACTACTCGGTTAACCAATTTCAATTCCTCCGGTCTTCTTTTATAAATTTCTTCACTTTTTTTTATTGCTCGGTTTGTTAACATTACGTTCTAGTAAAAAATAAAGGTTTATTAATCTTCCCATAGGAAGTATTGCAACTATTCAATAAATATCAACCAGACAACCTTTCATGACAACATATGTTAAGATATAAAATGAGGGCATCTTAAATTATATATGATTTTTATCGAGATAATGAAGATACTCCATTGAGTGAGAGCAAGAAATCGGAAATTGTATTAATTAGAAATCTTCAATCAATATTGTAAAAATTTTAATGTGAGTGGG